>JAQJVL010000784.1:0-380029 GCA_035578905.1 Stictocephala bisonia
CTAATTAAAAATTTTTTAAAACCCAAATAAAATGAACATTAATGCAACAATGTAAATCAGCGGATAACCAAGGAAGGAGAATAACCAGAGCTACCAACCTATGAACTTGTAATCATCTTAAATCTTAATTAAACTTGTAAATGGGGTTGCGTTTTAAAAGAAACACCCTGTATATGATATTTATAGAGCCAGCCAATGATACGTACTACTCATATAAAAGTGTATGTTTATTTTCAAATATAATAAAGCAATTAAGTTAGTTTTTATTGACGAAAATACATAATTTCTCATCATATCTCATTGGTTGTATTTTATTACTAGATGTGTTATTTTTTTTAATTTATTTTAATATTGCTGTTAAAGAGTATTAGAAAACAGAATACGTACAAGATAACATCTAAAACAATATTAGATCTTATTCTTTACCAATACTTGGCCTCTCCTAGTGAGACAGGCTGTATAATGTTATGGAAAGTGACTTGAACGGGAATGTAATTTACCAAATTTTATTATGAAATTTATTAAATCTTTTTAAGTATCATCTATCGTAAAAGTATTAATAAGATTCTACGGGACACCCCTGCATGCATCGCGTGCCAACCTCGTCACTCGCTGCGCTCGATACACCTCGGCCTGTATCGTAACCGTATTGTGACCGTAAATAATAGTAGTTTTAAGGGTAAAACGTAAAATCACAATATAACATTTATTTAAAGCATCTCACTCACATTACTTGCGTTGCTACCTATTTATTAGTATAAACGCCCAAATGCTATTACTTGGCCTATCTCAAACGTGTTCACTTCATTTGTTTCTGTTTAACAGCTGAAGAATAATTGAATACATAAAATAACTGCATTAGATTACCATTCAAACTTTCAAGACCAGAAAAGCGGAGCCTTACAATGGAATGCTAATAACACCATGCTTACAACCATCTCTAGTTTAACTCCATGAAAGATCTAACCTCTTCAACATTACAAACACCATTGTTTACATTCCAACAGCTGTTAAACTATTTGTAAATAATTATTTACATTTCAACAGCTGTTACTTTTCGATTCATTTAAATATTCTCCATGTTATTCTTGTAGCCAAAAAACTAACTTTGAAGGCTTTCCGTGCCATTTAGGGGAAACTATTGTAGAATTGAGATCTTACTACACAACTACGAACAGTGGAAAATTTTTTGACACCTCAACCGTTTAAATTGGTCCAGAAATAATGGAGGAGTTGCGTTGGCAAAAACTGCTTCACGTACTACATATAAGGATGTATAATCAGGAAACTTAATTCTATCTTCATTTATCGAGTTATAAATAAATACAAAACAATGTAATTCTAAGTAACAGTTCATGCTATCAATTCATTATCTATTATATACATGTACCGAACAATAATTCCACTATTGTTACATGAAACGTAGAAACTTTGACGTCTTAAAGCCGAGACCATATTTCACAGAGAGTGATGATTTTCCAAGTAATCCTTCATTTGTCAAGTTCTGCGATGCCTTTCTCGTATTATAATTTTTATAATTCTTTTATTAGTAATTTTTTATAGGTGGAATTCAATTTTGAAAGAATTTTTTTCCTTTTCTGGGTGGAAAGATGTCGATGATTTTTATAATAGGATAACACCTAGTAAACAATTTAATGTATTATCAACTAATATTAGAAATATTAGGAAGTACTGGGATAGTTTACTAGTTTGTATAAATCTTGTTTTACGACACATTGATTTGTTAGTTCTTTCAGAGATTACCCTTGTAGAAGATGAGGCTAGGCTATATGGAATTGAAGGATACACTTCAATTTTTAAATGTAGGCCTAATGGCCGTGGTGGTAGCATTTTTATTTTATGTAGTAAGTGGCTAAAATTAGAAATATTATATACTGAGTTAAATTTTGGCTTTGCTGAATTTTCGCTTTTTCAAATAAATTGTAGACTAGAAAAGTTAATTTTTGTATTATGTTACAGGCCAAAGAATATGAGTGTAAGTAAATTTAATTTAGATTTAGAATATTTACTTTCCAATTAATTAATTAAACATGAAAAAAACCTTATTTTTTGGGAGATATAAATCTATGCTATCTTTCAGAAGTCTATGGTTCACACAATTATCTAAATGTACTATACGTCTATGGCCTAGTTAATACTATAATTAAACCAACTAGGGCTGAGTTGTACAGTAATAGATTAGTTGAGTCCTGTTTAGATCACATTAATGTTAAGTTGACAGGTTGTAAACATGAAGCCTATGTAATTGAAGATAAGATATCTGACCACTTTTGGACTGGTATAACTATTGATATTAGCATAGAGGTAAACCTTGACAGTGGCTTAAAAGAAATAATTAGTACAAGAAAGGTAAATGCAGCAACACAAGAAGAAAATTGGTAACTCTTACTGGATATAGATGATCCTAAAATGTTATACAATGAATTAGTTAATAGATTTAAATCTATTTATTATAAGTCTAGGACTACTCCTAGCTACTGTATGACAGGGAAAAGCAGACAAATCCGTGGATTATGGCTGGTGTTAGGGATCTGGTAGATTAGAACGATTATATTTATTGATACAGGTAATGAGAGATAAATATCAATTGCATTTAAGACAGTTATTTAAAAATAAGAAAAATGAATTAACATCTGCAATTAGAATAGCTAAAATGATTACTATTTTAAAAATCTGTCAGATAATGTAAATACGCTAAAAAAAGCTTGGGATTTAATAAATGAAGTAATAGATAAAATAAAGAAACCATCAATAGTAGAAACAGTTCAGAGTAATTTTAACCTTGATAAGGACATTGATGTTAACAATTTGGCCAATAGATTTAATGACCATTTTAAATAAGCAATTGGATATATAATTAGTAGAATGCGTGGGAACCTTTTGACATCGATCAACATTTTCTAATGGTAATTACAAAATAGGAAATAGTGTAAGTATGACTGTCCAACCATAAATGAGGATTTATTGTTTTAATTAAAATTAATAGTAATTCCTGCGCCCGTCCTGACAACATTAGACCAAAATATACTAAGGATAATAAATGTTACTTGTATTTAATTTGGATTCATTTAATAAAAATATTGTTGAAGTAGGTTCTATATCACAACAAATGAAAATAACACATATTAGGCCTATATTCAAAGGTGGTAGAAAGCAAGACTTAAACTGTTATAGGCCTGTTGGATTGGTTTCAATTATAATAAAAGGTATTGAATAATTTAACCTTTATTTAATGCAACATAAATTCTTCAATAAACAGCAATATGGTTTTGCTAAGATTAAATCTACTGTAGTCCTTTTAAAATTGTTAACAAAAGATGACTAGAATTGTTAACTAATAGAGCTCTCAATGATAACAAGGTTGTTATTGCAGTTAAAAATTATTTGGGTAAAGCGTTTAATTTTGTTAATTACGAAATATTACTAAAGAAACTAAAATATATATATGGATAGGAGGGAACTCTTCTGACATTCTTTGTTTTTTACTTTAAAGAGGAGATTGTGTACATCCATAGGATCAGTAATTAGTAACAGTTTACCACAAACTTGCGGCTTTATACAAGGAAACTTTATAGCACCTACCTTATTTAATATTTATGTAAATGACTTAGGACACTTAATAATTAAGAGTAAAATGTTACAATATACAGATGATAACATACTTTAAGATAGTGTCATGATAATTATTGGCATGTCATTAGTTCAAATGGTTTAAATTTAATTAATAAGTATTTCTTCAATAACCGTATTGAATAAAATAATAATAAACCGTAAAACTTAATAATCATGAAACAACCAAAAAAACTGTTTTTTTTATTTTTTTTTTTATTTAAAGTTTTAGGGTTCATAAGTTATCTGTAATATTGACCACGTAAAAACACTTTAAGTTTCAAATAACATTGTGATTGTAATTCTCCGAGCTTTCCCGTCTTACAAAAACTCCGTTAATGTATAACTAAGGGATACACATCCTGGGCGCAGAGTGTTTCTTTAGAACCAAAGGATGTTGTCTTTACGTTGTTAGGGGATCGTTGGGGGCGTAAACATTACCAAGGGGAAAACAAAGCTCTCTTATTCTTGTCTGAAAAGGGATCACGTCCGGGGCACAGAGTAGTTAGTTTGTGAAACAAAGGATGTTAGTCTTTACTGTTGTTAGGAGATTGTTGGGGGGCGTAAACTTTACAAAAGGGGAAAAGAGCTCTCTTATATTTTTTGACTAAGAGATACCGTCCGGGCCCCGCAGAGTGTTAATGTTATAGAACAAAAAGGTTTTGTCTTTACTTTTGTTAGGGGCGTCAACATACACAAGGGAAAAAAGCTTCTTATATTGTTTGATGAGAGATAACGCCTGTCCCCAGAGTATTGTCTTGTAGAACAAAAAGGTTTTTGTCTTTACTGTTGTTGGGGTTTTGGGGGGCGAAACTTAATAAGGGAACGAAGTTTTTTATATTTTTTAACAAAGAGTACACGCCTATGTGCAGAGTATTTTGTGTTGTAAACAAAAAGGATGTTATTCATTATTTTGTTGGGGGGATCGTTAGGGCGTAAACATTACAAAAGGGGGAAACAAAAGCTTCTCATACTTGTTTGACTAAGGTACACGTCCTGGGAGTAGGTAGTTAGTATTGTAGCACGAGGCGTTGTCTTTAATGTTGTTGGGAGTTGTTAGAGGCGTCAACATTAAACCAAAAAGGGGAAAACGAAGCCCTATAATAGTTTCCTAAGAGATACACCCCCTGGGTCAGAGAGTTAGTATTGTAAAAACTGAGGCTGTTAGTTTTTAAATGTTGTTAGGAGTTCGTTAGAGGCGTCAACATTCACAAGGGAAAACAAAGCTCTCTTTACTTTTTGAAAAGAGGTACACGTCCTGGGCGCAGGAGTTATATTGAAAACACTGAGGCTGTTAGTCTTTAATGTTGTTAGGAGTTTTAGGGATCAAGCTTCTTTACTTGTTTGAAAAGAGATCACGCCCCTGGGTGGAGAGTTGTTAGTATTTAGCACAGGGTGTTAGTCTTATGTTTTTAGGGGTTCTTTTAAAGGCGTAAACATTACAAAGGGAAACGAAATCTTCATATTGTTTGACTAATGACACAGGTCCGGGGCCCCAGATTTGTTAGTATTGTAGAAAAAGAGCTGTTGTTTTACTTTTTTGTTAGGGGTTCGTTGGGGCGTAAAGTTTTTATACTTGTTTGACTAAGAGATACACGTCCTGGGTGCAGAGTTGTTAGTATTGTAGAACACAGAGGCTGTTAGTCTTTAATATTGTTAGGGGTTCGTTAAAGGCGTCAACAATACACAAGGGAAACGAAAATCTCTCATACTTGTTTGACTAATAGACACACGTCCTGGGCGCAGAGTTGTTAGTATTGTAGAACACAGAGGCTGTTAGTCTTTACTGTTGTTAGGGGTTCGTTAGAGGCGTCAACATTACACAAGGGAAACGAAAATCTTTCATACTTGTTTGATTAAGAGATACACGTCTTGGGCGCAGAGTTGTTAGTATTGTAGAACACAGAGGCTGTTAGTATTTACTGTTGTTAGGGGTTCGTTAGAGGCGTCATCATTACACAAGGGAAACGAAAATCTCTCATACTTGTTTGACTAATAGACACACGTCCTGGGCGCAGAGTTGTTAGTATTGTAGAACACAGAGGCTGTTAGTCTTTAATGTTGTTAGGGGTTCGTTAGAGGCGTCAACATTACACAAGGAAACGAAAAATCTCTCATACTTGTTTGACTAAGAGGTACACGTCCTGGGCGCAGAGTAGTTAGTATTGTAAAACACTGAGGCTGTTAGTCTTTAATGTTGTTAGGAGTTCGTTAGAGGCATCAAGCTCTCTTATACTTGTTTGACTAAGAGATACACGTCCTGGGTGCAGAGTTGTTAGTATTGTAGAACACAGAGGCTGTTAGTCTTTAATGTTGTTAGGGGTTCGTTAGAGGCGTCAACATTACACAAGGGAAACAAAAATCTCTTATACTTGTTTGACTAAGAGGTACACGTCCTGGGTGCAGAGTTGTTAGTTTTGTAGAACACAAGGCTGTTAGTCTTTTAATGTTGTTTGGGGTTCGTTAGTGGCGTCATCATTACACAAGGGAAACGAAAATCTCTTATACTTGTTTGACTAAGAGGTACACGTCCTGGGTGCAGAGTTGTTAGTTTTGTAGAACACAGAGCTTGTTAGTCTTTTAAGTTGTTGGGGTTCGTTAGAGGCGTAAACATTACCAAGGGAAACGAAAATCTTCAACTTGTTTGACTAAAGACAAACCCCGGGGCGCAAAGTTGTTAGTTTTGAAAAACACAGAGGTGTTAGTCTTTAATTTGTTGGGGGTTCGTTAAGGCGTCAACATTAAAAAAGGGAAAACAAAAATTCTTATATTTTTTGACTAAGAGGTACACGTCCTGGGGCGATTTGTTGTTTTGTGAAACAGGCTTTTTAGTTTTTAATGTTTTTTGGGGGTTTTCGTTGGGGGCGTCAAATTACACGGGGGGAACGAAGCTCTCTCATACTTGTTTGATAATAATGAAAAAGCATTGTATAATTTTTAAAATTATTAGTGTGTTAAAAAAAAAAGTTGTAATAAATAATGGTTTTTAAAATATTATAAAGTTGCAATAAAATATATTAATGAATGTAAAATAAACATACATTGTGTGTGGTTGTTTGTTTGTGTGTGGGTGTGTGTGTGTGTGTGTGTGTGTGTGTGTGTGTGTGTGTGTGTGTGTGTGTGTGTGTGTTTTCACTAAGATTTTCACTTTTATCCATCCGGCATCGGGGAGTACGTATATGACTATTGGGAGACATTTAAACTTATTATATATTATGTTCAACAGCACACGTAATTTTGTATGTCAAATCTCTCCGTTTTTAAATTAAATAGATTGTTAATTAATTATAATTGATTAATTACATTTAAATTAGTACTACACACCATTTGAGCTTCCTATTTAAAGTTTATAACTTAAGAGTAAATTTTTTTACCGAACAAAATAAAAAGGAATAAGCTGATAGTTTTGTCCAAATAAACATTCGGAGTTATAAATCTATCCCAAGAATAATAATTATGTACATATTTTTAAATATCAACAAAATATATAAATGTAGTATAATTATTGAATTTAAAATATAAAATATTACTATTCTCTTGTATAATGGGAATATTTTCATTTTTAACCTCATCACCAAAATAACATGATAACTGAAGTGAACCAAAATTATATGTTTGGATGTTTGTATTTAACATGTATTTTTATTAAATAATTTCAAAAGGGTAACATCAGACCAAGTACACATTTTGTTACTTTTAAAGATTCTAATCTTAATTTGTTATTCGAATAACATTCCGATTTGTTTTTCCATTTATAAAATTACATGGGCCTACATACACCTATGTAATAAATAAAGACAATATTCTATTTTCAAATGTTTGCTTTTTAACATAAATTATATATTTTATGATTGTACGTGCAGTAATTTTAATACTCGTACAGGAATATATGACCAAAATTATATATTATGTTCGCAAGTCAAATTAATTTATGTAAAGTTCTCGGCTTCACACCAACAACAGCTCTCAACTAGGAATAGCCACAGTTTTCCCTTGGTAAACTTGTCTCATTTACATATTAAATTGCAGCCTTCACTAAATATTAATTTCCATTCAATTGTAACTTTGTTGAAAGGCAACAAATGGTCTTTGACTTACCTTGCCTTTTTACATCTGAGAATTTTAGTGTAGAGTTTATACTCTCACAAAACTAGTTTAGCTTTTAAATTTTGAATTATAATTTACTACTTGTATGCACTTTTTATAAATACTTCACTGAGGGGAGGAATTCTACTTTTGCAATCCTTTCAAATTATAGATGATGGTCAAGACAACAACATTTTCGATTTTACAACATATATTTGAGGATGACAAAAAATTGTAGGTACGATATTCATATTGATACTAATAGTTCTTAATTAACACAAATAATTAAAATTTCACGTATTTAAAAAAAAAGAAACAACTCACTTTTATGCATTATTAAAACGCCGATCGTTGAGATATGGCCTTAAGAGGGTTTATTGGAATTAACAATTGTCAAACATTATACTTCATTTTTATAATGTTAACATATTGAACTTTAAGTAATAAGAGTTAGTCTATGTTTATATAATATTGAAGATGATTAGTATAGAAGTCAACACATTTTATATCAAACTACTGATTCGGTAACTATCAATATATTAATTAATATTTGACACGCAGAATTACATAACAAAGATCAAACTAATAAAAATTTCTTTATGTCTAGATAGTTATAAAAAGAACTTCCATCCTTACCCGACAAAGAGGAAACAAGAGGATTTCCTGATAAAATCCTTGATTACCTTTTCACCTTAAATTTTCTTAACTGTCAGTAAAAGAAAATCTCTTTCATTTAAATTGCAAATAATAATCCACACTAAACTTCGCTTGCATTATTAACCTTGTTTTGCTGACTTTAATTGCTTTCGTTATCCAAGTTTTGGTGAGACTTAAGAAAAAAAAACATTTTCCTGAAAATACACTCCCAACTGTGGTTTTAAATGGTTTGGTATGTATTTGGGGTTAGTTTAGAGGAGTTGTTGTCAATAAATACATTTAGTTTGCGTCGTAATATTATATAAATTTATTACAAACATTATTATTTTACTATCAATATATACTGGCAAATCAAACTACTCAAGGTTCAGTTACTGTTTCGATTTTATTCTTTTAAGCAATACTACGATATTGCTGTGCTTTTGTATTTTTTTATTGATCATTTATTAATTTTCAGTCAATATTCTGAAAGCAAATAGTAGTTCTTTTGAGGCAATTTCAAAGAGCACCAGTAAACATACATTAAATAATTAAAACAAAATGGAAGTAATAATGACTAATTAATGGATGTGTTAGGCAATATTGGTCCGCTCAACGAATCATTTGGGACAAAGTACGACTTTAGCTATACAAGGTAATATTGCTTTGTTTAAAAATGTAATAATCATTTATTTGTTTTTTTATTACTAATGTTTTTTGACAGGCCGTAAATTATTAGTTTTTTACAGGTGTTACTGCCGATAGTCATAAATACGCTCACGTTATTCCCTGCAAATTAATCAGAATCTGTATATTCTATATTTGACTAATTAGATAGTTAAGGACATATTTTTTTAATCAAGGCCACAATTTGATAGGTATTATATTTAAAAATAGTCTGTGAGGAAATTACCAATGAATATGTTTCGATGCAAATTGTATTTATAATTTATTATCAGTGTCGGAGTATTGCCTGTTATGAACCATTATTATTCATGATTTAGATATTTTAATAGGATAATTATATTTCATACTAAAAAGAAATGAGCAATGTATTTTATAAACACATGGGATTAATATTTAAATTATAAAGAAAATGTTACTACAGCCCATACGTCTTATTGCACAAGGGTTGAGTCTCTAGTGAGATATGACATCTGTCTGGTCGAGTCATTGAGTCTTTACATACCCTCAGAATCAGACAGGAGTCATATATGTCTTACATGACGAGACGACATGTAAATTCAATTTGTCTATGTATTGAGTATTGTAGTACAATGGTTGAACCCCCGATGAGGATATGATATCTGTCTGGTCGAGTCATTGAGTCTTTACATACCCTCAGAATCAGACAGGAGTCATATATGTCTTACATGACGAGACGACATGTAAATTCAATTTGTCTATGTATTGAGTATTGTAGTACAAGGGTTGAACCCCCGATGAGATATGATATCTGTCTGGTTGAGTCATTGAGTCTTTACATACCCTCAGAATCAGACAGGATTCATATATGTCTTACATGACGAGACGACATGTAAATTCAATTTGTCTATGTATTGAGTATTGTAGTACAAGGGTTGAACCCCCGATGAGATATGATATCTGTCTGGTTGAGTCATTGAGTCTTTACATACCCTCAGAATCAGACAGGAGTCATATATGTCTTACATGACGAGACGACGTGTAAATTCAATTTGTCTATGTGTTGAGTGATGTAGCACAAGGGTTGAGTCCCTAGTGAGATATGATATCTGTCTGGTTGAGTCTTGAACCTTTACATACCCTCAGATCAGACAAGAGTCATATGTATCTTACATGACGAGACAACATATAAATTCAATTTGTCTATTTGTTGAGTGATGTAGCACAAGGGTTGAGTACCTAGTGAGATATGATAACTGTCTGGTTGAGTCATTGAACCTTTACATACCCTCAGATCAGACAAGAGTCATATGTATTTTACACGACAAGACAACATATAAATTCAATTTGTCTATGTGTTGAGTGATGTAGCACAAGGGTTGAGTCCCTAGTGAGATATGATATCTGTCTGGTTGAGTCTTTACATACCCTCGGATCAGACAAGAGTCATATGTATCTTACATGAGAAGACAGCATATAAATTCAATTTGTCTATGTGTTGAGTGATGTAGCACAAGGGTTGAGTCCCTAGTGAGATATGATATCTGTCTGGTTGAGTCTTTACATACCCTCGGATCAGACAAGAGTCATATGTATCTTACATGAGAAGACAGCATATAAATTCAATTTGTCTATGTGTTGAGTATTGTAGTACAAGGGTTGAGTCCCTAGTGAGATATGATATCTGTCTGGTTGAGTAATTAAACCTTTACATACCCTGAGATCAGACAAGAGTCATATGTATCTTATATTACAAGACAACATATAAGTTCAATTTGTCTATGTGTTGAGTGATGTAGCATAAGGGGTGAATCTCTAGTGAGATATGACATCTGTCTGGTCGAGTCATTGAGTCTCTACATCTCCTCTGATCAGACAGGAGTTATATACATGTCTTACATGACAAGACAACATATTATCAATTCAGTTTGTCTATGTTGAGTGATACACTACAATGGTTAAATCCCTAGTGAGCTATGATGCCTTTCTGGTTGTGTAATTGAGTCTCTGAATCATTCTCGATCGATCATAAGTAATAAAGATCTTACAAGACGTGACGTGTATGCCTGGTTCAGTAGGATTATGTGTTGAGTGATTTGGTAGTACAAGGGTTGAATTCCTAGGGATCAGAAATGCGTTATACATGTTTTGCCTAACATGAAGTTTATGCATCACTTCAGTAAGGTTATCTTATACCCATCTGAGAAGTCCTTCGTCTTTAATTTAGAAAATTGGTAATTACATTTAAGTAATTCGAACCAATGCTAATCAATTTATTTAGTTTTAATTCAATTCGTAGAATCCTTATCATTGTTTTTTGAAAGAAATCATACAAAAAAGTAGGTACACTGCAATCGAATCACCCACTCAACTCTGTACGTGAAGTGATCAACAAAAATCCACTCAAAATTTCTTAATTAGAATTCACAGTAGAAATCGAACATTTTATAAAACACTCTTGTCAACAAATATGTTTCCAAAACAACAGCTGATGGTAATTTACACTTATGTGCTTTTATGTTTTTATCATACTTAAACACCTGAAAATTGTTATCTTTGAAAAGACAAACGAATATGTTAAAATATCTTAACAGTGGCATATTTATCCTGCAATGTTATCAGGTAGTAAATTATACAAAACCTGACATCGATAAACCTTCTTTAACTAGAAAGTTTCTAAGATACTTACAGATAGAAAGGCCAAGTATTTATGTCCATATATAAATAGCAATACCAACAACACATGGTTCAATGGAGACCGTTCACGCCCCATCAAACATGGCCGCGGGTCATTGAAGGCTTTCACGACTGTTGATATATGACCTCGTCTTAACATTACCTTTAAGGTAATCTATACCTTTAAGGTAACCTTTTATCTAGGTTTATAGTTAAATATTTTTAAATAATTTGTACATTTTAAATTTATTTCATATAGCTTATAATTTTCTTATGTAGAATGGTGAGATAATTTTTTTTATAATTAAATGTTTAGAGATATAAGTTATAAACTACCCATATATAATAACAAATTTTTAATCATAAAAATGTGTATAGTTTATTACGCTAAAAAGTTTAAGATTATCCAGTTTTATATTGTAGGAATACTTTATTGGAAAATTACATTTAATCTTAATATAATATTTAAAATATAACACATGCGAAATATTTTAAAAGTTCAAATAGAATATATTCAGTATAAATAAATTTTATAAAACATTGTAATAGTAATCAACTCGTGGATAAGGCTTATTAAATCTACTATTATTAATGTGGAAAATCTATTAAAAACAAAAGTCCATCACGAAGTATGGACTATATTTTTTTCAGAAATGATTTAAAAAACGTTTTACAGATCCACATCAGTGTGACACATCATTGGTAATAACGAGTAAGGAATATATTATCTTGCCACATTGGTGTTGAGAAATTATACCCCACCACTTCCAAGAAGTGCAGATATCTGTCAATCCTCTATCATACACGTACAGTGGCAATTACCCACGTGTACTTATATTGGAATGGGTTCCTTGTCTGTTGAGTATTATCAATTCTCAGAGTTAATTGGCTTTAAACAATATGAGAGAGACAAAATTCGTTCATTGACAATATAATATCATTTCCAACCTATGTTCATCAAAAGTTTCAAAACTGTCTTAGTATTGATAATATTAATTATAAAAGAAAAAATAATACTAAGACGAGCATATAATATTGGTAATTAGGTTTTACAGACTTTTTTGCTTCCTAACCTTGTTAGCTAATATTTATCATGCATTCATTACTCATTTGTAAGACGCCGACCTTAGAAGTATGAGTATAAGGGGTGAATGAGTATGATGAATTTGGATGAACGAGTGTAGTCACTGTTACTAAGGTCAACTGTTCCTCTGAAAGAGCTATTTATCAAGAAACCGTTAGCCAGGAAAGCTAAGGGACCTACATCATTTCACAAAATCCGAACCACATTGTGTTAGTTTGATTTCAGCGAAGTGAAAATACTCAGTTCTCTTCCATACCTAGCATCTGAACCTTAACTACCACCCAACATGGACACCACAGACATCTTTAATTGTACTCACGTCGATAGAAACCACTGAGCGGACGCCATGTTGGAATTCAGAGGACTGAGCATAGAATATATTACATACAGTCTCGTCAACCCCTGTCCCCAAGTAGCTGGGTTACAGCACTGCACCACTGGTGTCGACTTTGTAGTATTTTAAAGTATTACCTCCTAATGTTTTGAGTAGGTGTTGAATAGTTGAGTGGACAATCAAACATGTGGAGTCTGTGGTCAGTCTTGTATGTTAAGTAAGTGGTCTGTCAAATGTCTTATGTGTCAGGAAGGGTGAGTGGTCTATAAAGAGGACTATTTGTTGGGTAGGTGAGTGGTTAACCAAGTCTCACGTATTGGGTAGATGTGGGTCTATCAAGAGGATTGTGCGTTTGGTAGTGGCGATGGTCCTTCAAGTTATGTCTGCAGAGTGTGTGGTTGGTGTATTAAAAGTCTTGTGTTTGGGGAAGGTGGATTGGTCTATTAAGTGAATATAAATTTAGTGACGATAATGGAGTGTTTCTGTTTAAATTAAATGAATTTAAATGGTTGTGAACTAGAAGTATTTTTCTTTAAGGTACAAAAAAAAAATGATTTACAGTTTATTACGATAAGACGACACATGGAACATTTATAAATATGGATTAAATTGTTTTAAAAATCAAAATTTCAATCTGCTAAAGCAAAGAGTGAATTAGTATCTTTCATACACAGCCGTTTGCTGTAAACATCACAAGTATATACAAAATATACATATTTAATAGATTTGTTTTTCTCACGTAACTAAAACTCGGATTCTATTATTTATTTGACAGTTCAATATAAAAAATTGCATGTTTAAATAAACAAATAACCAAGCTATTCTCAGTCAAATAAGGATTTGTATTAAAAAAAAAAACATAAAAATGAAGAAACTGTTAAGTCAAATGCCGTATACCATTCCGTTAACCAATTCCGTATTGCTGCCACTAGAAAGGTTTTTTATTTGTTCTCATTTCATTGAGAGCATGTGTGTGTTCCTCAATTTTATTATTCCGAGAAAAAGGAGCACACGTCTTTTTTCTTCTTTATGTTGATTCTGTTTAACTATATAAATATTTGACAGTCATTCTATGTTTATTGGAAAGCGGAGAAAACAAATGATCGTAACGCCCATTCATTTCAATAAATGTTTACTTTAATTAATAAACGAAATATCAGATTTTGTATGGCTCATTCATTCTGATAAACAATGTGATCATTAACGGAATGGCCAGTTATAATGTCTTTTTTACGGGTTTAAATATTCAAAATAGCCTATAAATATATGATACTAGTATCTCAAACTATTTACATTCTTGTTAGACAAATAACCTATCTTTGGTGACATAGCTTTTAGAAATGTTAAAATGTAGTTAATTCATGTTTATAATGCCAGTGGATGAAGTAAAAATTATATGTGATTTCACTGGAAAATATAAAAATTGGGTGACTGTTATTTGGATACCAAATATATAAAATGTCCTTATTTTCCAGAGTATTCTGGGCGAATAATTAGATTTGTTTTATTAGTATCAATTTTCTCTTTTATTTTATTTTGAATACGTAAAACTTTCTGATTCAAAGTATTCAAAACATTCACTTTAATTTTTGTAAATGTTGGCTATAAATGGTTAATAGATTACTTAATCAAATATGTTGATATTCTCAAATCAGGCTAAGGGATATAACAATTAATTCATTAAAAAATCATGAAATATATGAAACAAAATATTAGGTGCTATTGCATTGGTATTATAAATCTAGATTTTAGAACTTTGTATTATATTTTTTTTTTATTTATCCTGCGTTTTGTCCAAATTATTTAACTACTATTCACTATTTTTAAATATTATATTTTGACTTACTTTCTGAAGCCGTATTTGAACATTGATTATCAGCAACATAAATCATAACATCACAATATAGCTTGGGTTTGGTCTGAATACTTCACTGGATACTCCATCTTCAATCTGCTTAGTGATCATGATGTTCTTCTGCCCAACTTCCGTTTAGGAAGTTTCGAAAATTTATATTTGTCTCTTTAAGGGTGTTTGATCCAACATAATTTTTATTTTATTTCTTTTACTTATAGCGTTATGTTTATGATAAGTAATAAATTCGCTGTGGGTAAAATAAAAATAAAACATTCTTTATAGAGGTATGACTTCCTAAAACGGTTGATTTGGCCTTCATAAGTTCATAACACATCAAGGAACCGTACGATGTATTACGTTGAAATGATAAGAATACAGAGAAAAAAAGATACTAAACAACAAGTATCTTTTTGCAAGTAAAAATTTAAAAAGTAATATTTTGACAAAGTTTAACCTATTTTTTTCCTCTGAACTGATGTCTGGCTTTAACGAGGTGGTGTCCCTGAGACTACACATTACGGACAGTACAGTATCCTGACCTCGATGGGTCGTATACATATACATCCTTAACGGGAGAGGGCTAACGAGCCCTGAACTGATATCTGGCCTTAACGAGGTGATGTCCCTGAGACTACACATTACGGACAGTACAAGTATCCTGACCTCGATGGGTCGTATACATATACATCCTTAACGGGAGAGGGCTAACGAGCCCTGAACTGATATCTGGCCTTAACGAGGTGATGTCCCTGAGACTACACATTACGGACAGTACAGTATCCTGACCTCGATGGGTCGTATACATATACATCCTTAACGGGAGAGAGCTAACGAGCCCTGAACTGATATCTGGCCTTAACGAGGTAGTGGCCGAGAGACTACACATTACGGACAGTACAGTATCCTGACCTCGATAGGTCGTATACATATACATCCCCAATGTGAGAGAGCTAACGAGCCCTGAACTGATATCTGGCCTTAACGAGGTAGTGGCCGAGGGACTACACATTACGGACAGTACAGTATCTTGACCTCGATGGGTCGTATACATATACATCCTTAACGGGAGAGGGCTAACGAGCCCTGAACTGATATCTGGCCTTAACGAGGTAGTGTCCCTGAGACTACACATTACGGACAGTACAGTATCCTGACCTCGATGGGTCGTATACATATACATCCCCAATGTGAGAGAGCTAACGAACCCTGAACTGATATCTGGCCTTAACGAGGTAGTGGCCGAGAGACTACACATTACGGACAGTACAGTATCCTGACCTCGATAGGTCGTATACATATACATCCCCAATGTGAGAGAGCTAACGAGCCCTGAACTGATATCTGGCCTTAACGAGGTAGTGTCCGAGAGACTACACATTACGGACAGTACAAGTATCCTGGACCTCGATGGGTCGTATACATATACATCCCCAATGTGAGAGAGCTAACGAGCCCTGAACTGATATCTGGCCTTAACGAGGTAGTGGCCGAGAGACTACACATTACGGACAGTACAAGTATCCTGGACCTCGATGGGTCGTATACATATACATCCCCAATGTGAGAGGGCTAACGAGCCCTGAACTGATATCTGACCTTAACGAGGTGGTGTCTCTGAGACTACACATTACGGACAGTACCAGTATCCTGACCTAGATGGGTCGTATACATATAAATCCCCAATGTGAGAGGGCTAACGAGCCCTGAACTGATATCTGACCTTAACGAGGTGGTGTCTCTGAGACTACACATTACGGACAGTACCAGTATCCTGACCTAGATGGGTCGTATACATATAAATCCTTAACCGGAGAGGGCTAACGAGCCCTGAACTGAGGTCTGGCCTTAACGAGGTGGTAGCCGAGATACTTTTCGTTATGGACAATATTTTAATTTTTTTTTTTTAATTTCTATTAAAATTATTCCTTGTTTAATCTCCAGTTAATACCATTTTTAAACGAGCTTTATATCAGTATCTAAGTATTAATAATACATTTTGTTCTGTGCGAAGGTAATTATTAATCAAAACATACTTGATTCTTAAATTTGGTAAGATTATTGCTTTTTCATGCACTCAATACTTATACAACAGTTAAATGATTTTATACAAAATTTTGTTTTATTATTTCGAAGGCCTTTTCGGCAACTAGTCATAACTACTCAGGAAATGTAAACAATCTATGTTTAAATTATATAGCTCATTACCCCGTAAAACTTCTAACCCCTACGTAACAGTTTTTTTTTTTTTTTAACTTACAAAATGTTTTATCATTTGGAACTTAATGTTTCTACAAGGAATTTTTTTTTTTTTTCAAAAAACTTGTAACTTATCAGTTTTTAAAACTGGTGTAACTGTCATTTCCGTTTTAACAAGTATTCTTTTAGCTATTTTATATGAAAGAGCGGAATAAATTTATTATTTTTTAGGATGATCAAGTTAAAACTCAAAACTTAATAAGCACTAATATTTTAGGTAGAAACAAATATCTAGGGAATTCATTATTATTTTATTTCTAATTAAAGGTTTTCTAATTAAAGGTGTTCACTTTTTGTTTTGTTTAGGTCAAACAAAGAAAATATGAAAAATTTGGAAAAATAAGAGACACATTTAGTTAAAAGAGTGAAGAAATACATCCTTCTGTAATATAATGAATGAGGGAGTCCATCATAAATTGACAACCTGAAGCTATACATAGGAAAGAGGGTTTCAGCTTTAGAAGATAAACTGAATATGTTTTACTTTCATTTCTTTTTACTCTCATTTAATTTTGGAGTGTTTATATTTTTAAAAGAGTAATTTCATTCCAAAGAGGTGAAAAATAACGAATATTCGAAAATTTAGATACGATTTTACCTCTATGTTTTTTAAATACAAATGCTGAGTGCCGTTAGGGGGCTATTGAGTTGACGATTACAGCGATCCTCAATCCTGAATTTGAAGGGTTATGCCAGTGAAGTGTAACAATAGTGAATGGAGAAGGGAAAGAAAGTGGTATTAATAAATGGAGGAAGGATGGTTGAAAGGAAAAGTATGGAGAAAACGTATACAGGTGGATTAAATACAAATTCAGATGGTGGTAGAATTTCAAATACAAGTGGTAGAATGGAACCCCTGAATAAAGCAAATTAGACCAAAAACAAGGAAGCTTTACTGGAGTATCTGTTTTATTCCTTCCACAGTACAAAATATATCACAAATATATATATTTACTGGAACTAAGATATACGAGTATATGTTCTTTATTCGAAGTCATTTGGGTTCAAAATCTTTCACCCGAAACGCTCGGCAGCTGGACTGAAATAAACCATGATCTCCTCGATATATTAGCTACTATTGCAAAATCCATTTAAGCGGTAAGCAAATTTAAATACTAAGATATTAAGTTATATCCTAAATATGGATAAATCTGCCCTGCTAGGTTTTTTTCCAGCATTGATGCAAGTGAGTTTATACATATAGTGAGTTAATTTTAATTTGGGTCAGTCATTTGTACTAAGAATATTTCACATACAAAGAGAATGTTTTGGCCTGGTTTGAGTGATGCTGTTACTTAAAACCATTCGAGGACATTTATTGACGAAATTTAAACTATATTTACAATTGCAATTCTGGATGTTGTCTAAGTAGATAACTGAATATCAAATGTCAATTAGCTTAAAATCAAACCAATACTACGTGGTTCGGATTACACGCAAAGCTGTAGGTCCCTCAGTTTACGTGTTAATAATAAATAGTGAGTACCTCTTAATAATACGTGTTCAATAAATAGTCCTTTCTGAGGAACAGTCGAAATCACTTACTAAACAGAACACACAGGTCATCCCCACTCACCCTACACTCAAGTAATCATTCATATTCACCTTGAAATACGCACAAGTTGTGTCTACGTCTCACATGTTAGAATGTAAGAATACTTATTTACAATGTATATCTTTTTATTTATAACGGTTTCTTCGTCATTAGAAAAGAAGAATCAAATAACATTCAAAACTATAGCAAAACTATTCATAATCTTTGCGGTATTTTAGTTGATAGTCAGTAGTCTAAAACTACTATTTAACCCGTCAGCCTCACCGTATTTAACACGTCAGCCTCACCATATTTAACACGTCAGCCTCACCGTATTTAACACGTCAGTCTCTCCGTATTTAACACGTCAGCCTCTCCGTATTTAACACGTCAGCCTCACCATATTTAACACGTCAGCCTCACCGTATTTAACACGTCAACCTCTCCGTATTTAACACGTCAGCCTCACCATATTTAACACGTCAGCCTCACCGTATTTAACCCGTCAGCCTCACCGTATTTAACACGTCAGCCTCACCGTATTTAACACGTCAGCCTCACCGTGTTTAACACGTCAGCCTCACCGTATTTTTACAAAGGTAGCAGGAAGCATTCACCCGTTTATTAACTTTATTGAGAAACTATTAAGGCACGAGAACGACGGGTTGTTCTACAGTAACATATCTCATTATATTGTTGACTTTATATATTACAAGGATAATGGTCCCAAAGTATTTGGTAACATTTCTTTATTTGATTTCGTAACTGCTACTTAAATTTAAGAATACAATGAAATAAAAGTAACTTGCAGTAACTGAAGCATTCGAAATTGGAGTGATAGCTAAAATAGTACAGTAGCAAAGTACAGTAATGATTAGATTTGATTCAAAATTAATAAAACTAGTACCAAACGAAAGAAACTTTGGACCTTTTCCGTTACTTCACTACCACTAATTTTTTTATCTCAATTACGGTTAGGATAGGTTAAGTTAGCTCAGGTTAGGTTAGGTTAGGTTAGGTTAGGTTAAGTTAGCTCAGGTTAGGTTAGGTTAGGTTAGGTTAGGTTAAGTTAGCTCAGGTTAGGTTAGGTTAGGATAGGTTAGGTTAGGTTAGGTTAGGTTAGGATAGGTTAAGTTAGCTCAGGTTAGGTTAGGTTAGATGGATACTAAAGTTCATCGCAAACTGATAAATCCAATGATTGACTTATTGCTGAATGTGCTTTCCGTATGTAAGTTCTTGGAAAGCGATAAGTGGAATTAAAAATGATTGGGAAACAGTTTTTAGAGTAATGGAATATTTATCAGGCTGTAGTAAATTAACGGAAAAGGTACAAAAGTGTTATTTGTTTATATTAAACAAGTTAAAAAATACAATTATTCTGCTGTATCATAAAATAATTGTAGGTATATTACATTTATATCATTATACGTTAAAGTACTATACAAAAAATAAGAGATCAGATAATTTAAAACAATTCTCTTTCTAGCACGTTTAATTAACTTTAGACATTAAATTTCAGTTTAAGATCTGTTACCATTCCCAGATGCTTTTTAACGTAAGGGCTAATTCCAATCGAGTTGAACTAGGTCACGACCTAACATGTACCTACATACCCATACAATGTATGTACTTTCAAATAAGGAACAGTAAAGATCAAGTAAGCTGCTATTGCAAATATAAATTATAAAGTAAAATATTAGTTGGATCTGGATTTGTATCCTAATAAACAATACTTCAGAATAAATAATACAGTAAGGTCCAAACAATGTTAATAATTTATTGTAGTGTTATCACATTACACTATGAGGAGGGAAGATCATAGTTTTATATCTTACGTTACACAGAACTTATGTATTAGTCATAGATCTACCATTACAGTAAGTAATTCAAATCATTTTACGATTTAGTGGAAATAATAAAATGAATGGTGATGTGGGTTAGGGATCACTGAAGTGGAAGTGGCGTATAGAATTCCCTCTGAGGCCATGGCCTTTTATATGTAACCGGAGATTGTGGAGGAAAACCCTTTTTCCTCTACCGCTTTACTCACATGAACATTTTAAAGGTCATTATTGATAAAAATTTAGTGCATATAATTGCTTTTACCTATAGGCTATTTTTTTATTGTTCTTATTTTCAGTTTATAAAAAACATTAAATAACAGTTCTTTGTGAAAAATGACACTCCAAATGTCATGTACACATTAAAGTATTATTTTGTAGTATTATTAAAACATTAGTAACATTTACTACCTATACTTTTAGGGAACAAACATACATAAATTACACAGGTCAACAGTAAAGTATTGAAAAGTAATCAAACCGATGGCAGGTTGAAACAGTAACGTCCACCTGATACTTTGGTAATTGCGTCGATAAAATAACAGGTCCATTTAAATAAATACCACATTCAAGAGAGTGGGTGAGAGAGTCAGTAATATGTTCGTGTTGTATGAATGTGAGGATTAGTAACACGTTAGTTTTTATTGTGAAAGGGTCAGTAATACGATCGTGTTGTGTGAGTGAAAGGGTCAGTGTTGTGTGAATGTGAGGATCAGTAACACGTTAGTTTTTTATATGTGAAAGAGTCAGTAATATGATCGTGTTGTGTGGGTAAAAGGGTCAGCAATACGGTCAGGTCGTTTTTTATGGTGAGAGGATCAATGATACGTTCGTTTTATATGTGTGAAAGGGTCAGTAATATGTTCGTATTGGGTAGATAAAAGAATCATTATTAAGTTCGTGTTTTAATGGGTGAGAGGGTCAATGATAAGTTCCTTTTGTATGGGTGAGATGGTGAGTAATATGTTCCTGTTATACATATGGGAGATTTTTAATACGTTCGTGTTGTGAGGGTAGGAGTGTCAGCAATACGTTCATGTTGAATGGAAGGGAGGATCAGCAATGCGTTCGTGTTGTATGGGTGAGAGATTTAGTAATACGTTCATGTTGAATGGAAGGATCAGCAATGCGTTCGTGTTGTATGGGTGCGAGGGTCAGTATTACGTTCGTGTTGTGTGAATGGGAGGATCAGGAACACGTTCGTTTTGTATGTGTGAGAGAGCCAGTAATACGTTCGTGCTGTGTCGATGGGAAGGTTAGTATAACGTTCGTGTTGTGTGGATGGGAGGGATAAAGTTAAAGGGTAAGTAATTCGTTCATATAGATTAGTAACACGTTCATTTTTGTGTTTGAAAGGGTCAGTAATACGTTAGTGTTGTGTGGGTGGTCAGTGATAAGTTCGTGTTGTATGGGTGAGAGGGTGAGTAATACGTTCGTGTTGTGTGAATGGAACTGTCAGTAACACGTTCTTGTTGTATGAGTGAGAGGGTGAGTAATACGTTCTTGTTGTGTGAATAGGAGATTCAGTAATACGTTCGTGATGTATAGGTGAGAGGGTCAGCAATACGTTTGTGTTGTGTGAGTAGGATGGTCAGTATTACGTTCGTGTTGCATTGGTGAGAGGGTCAGTAATACGTTCGTGTTGTGTGGGTGAGAAGGTTAGTAATACGTTCGTGTTGTGTGAGTAGGATGGTCAGTATTACGTTCGTGTTGCATTGGTGAGAGGGTCAGTAATACGTTCGTGATGTATAGGTGAGAGGGTCAGCAATACGTTTGTGTTGTGTGAGTAGGATGGTCAGTATTACGTTCGTGTTGCATTGGTGAGAGGGTCAGTAATACGTTCGTGATGTATAGGTGAGAGGGTCAGCAATACGTTTGTGTTGTGTGAGTAGGATGGTCAGTATTACGTTCGTGTTGCATTGGTGAGAGGGTCAGTAATACCACAGAATATAGACAGATACAGAAGCCCCACGCAATGCTAAATTTTGAAACGCGAGATCGCTTAACTCACCGGCCAGATCATACGCGGCGCTAGTGGTAAAAACCGGCCAAGCGCGGTTGCCAAACTGTGGCTGGCCGGCCGGCCCAGCCGGCCAGGGAGAAATCCCTCGCTACGCATCGTCTTTGGTCTCTCAGACTAGTCAACTGCAACAGTCCTGCGTGTATGGCACGAGCAGTCCAACAATGATGCATATGCGGAGTTTAATATTACTGTACATCTTTTACTGTTAAAACGTAATATTCATATTAACATTTTTTATTGACAATTATTGTTTGTTTAATTCGGTGCCTGCCCTAAACCACCCAATCTTAGTAATTACTAGAAAAAAGATTAAAATAATCAGGTATTCTTTCCTGTAATACGTTTTTGTTTCACTTGTTTACTATAGGTCTTCACCGACAAGTTTTGCATAACTTGTTGAGACCTAGATTTTGTACACACGAGTAAAAATAAGTAAATAAAATATATGGAAAAATATTTTGCCCGTATAAATGAATATATGGCCCGTGTAAATGAATAAAGTAAGTGTAACAGCTTACTATCATGAATGTATTTAAGATAGTATTAATAATAAATACTTGTAAATTTGTAAATAATAGCCTACATAAATGTTAGTAAAATTATTTTGTATACTTTATTATTTTATTGGCGTTGTCAGACTAAAATTCCATACACGTAGCTTAATAAACTATTTAAAAAATACATTATTTTAAACGTTTCTTCAGGTATTCATCAGTAGGGTGCTATTTTCGCTCAAAACTTGACTAACTGAAAATTAGATAAATATAAAACATAAATAATCCTATTACAAAGAACAAATGTTTTCCAATTTTATCGTGGCTAGGGAGATGATTTCTATAAGTATTATTAAAGCCAAACAACACTGACTAATCACAAATTCTCAAAAATCATAAGACCACGAAATTTGCTATAAACATTCATTATAGGCTATAGACATGTACTAAGAGGGGATTTGTCAACAGTTTTTCTCAAAAAGCTGAATTAAGGCAGATAATAATATCCCAATACTAGCAAACATTGCTACCCTAACATTGAGAAAGCTTATGACGTGCACAGTTAACACTGTTGCACACTTGGCATAAGAGGTTATTTTTTAACAGTGTATTGAAACAATGTTAAGCGTGTAATACGAAGAAAAATAACAAAATTACACGAGTGAGTGAAATGAGCGTAGCCAGAAACGGGGTTTTGCACACTTAGCGTGCTGTGGTATCCCCTAGTTTAAGAAATAAAATTGGGTGTGCGTCGGACCACACGGTGGAAGTTATACTTCTTTGGCCATTCTCATACACCCACTCACGCACACAAACAGACAGGATAGATAAATGAAATATAATACATTTTTCAATATTATTCAATATATTTATCTTCAATATACTATACGTGACTTCATTATTATATTATACACCTATATTATCATTATCAGTAATTTCTTCGATTAAATTTCTTCGATTAACAATCGATTAATCGATAGTTCTTAAAAATTTGTTCTTACTTTTCAGCGTGACGCGGTTTCTCGACCAACATCCCATCCCAAAGTGTCTAACGGGCGCAAAGAAGTATAACTTCAAAAATTAGGTTTTGGATTATTACTATTATTTTTACAGTTTTATATGGGTAAAAAAATGTTTAAAGGAACATAAATCTCGAATGGGGACAAAGTGTTTGGGAGATTGAAGGCGATATGTTCCATGCTCGGTCCTCTTAATACCGACACGGCGTCCTGGCTGTTGGGCTATTAATAAATTGCACTTTCTGAGGAACAGTTAAACTCAGTTAGTAACCAGACTACACTCATATCATCGTTCATATTCGCCTTAAAATACGCACAACGTTGTGTCGGCGTCTCATATGTTAGAACGAATACTGTTTCCTTCAAACTAGATGGAAAATAATATTTGAGGCAAAGTTCAAAGAACGCGCACCGATCACGTTTTCATCTACTTCCTGCATCCTTTCCGTCTATAAAAAAAATTCTGAATAAAACTCAGTCAATCTATATACTATAAAGCTCGATGTAGTGACTGACTGACTCACTGACACTAAATGTTGAGGCACTTCCCAGCGTCATACCCCCATAAAGTGTATACTTGAATTAATTGAAGCTCTCTGTCTGAAATCTCCAGAAAAATTCACAAAAGTTTACTTTTTTCACTCATAAACAAGATGGCGGCCTTTTTACCCCAAAACTTCCCCAATGTCCCCAATGGAAAAATCACTAAAAAGTAGTTTTTATTACCTACGTTGAAGAAAATCTTAGTAAAATGTCCAAACATTCACAGTTCTACACGTGTAACAGACGAGCACCTTATAAATGAATTTCAGCTTAATAACTCAAACATTTGTGGTATCGGGGGCTCAAAAACTGAAAATTTTAAAAATTAAAAAATTTTTAAAACTGATCTAATCTACTCAAGGGAGGTATCAATTTAAAGCCATTTCTTTCCTGAATCCAAATACAATATCAGATTATGAACAGGATAAATATTAAGGAGTAAATGCTCCTAAAACAAAACAAAAAACTCCTAAAACCAGTAAAAGGGTAGTACAAAAATAAAACTTACAAGTGGAGCATCAAACTATAGGTATTTATCTCAAAAATTACATTTTACCTTTACATCTTGGAAGAGACAACGTTTAAGGGTTCTGCCCACCCCCCCCCCCAAATATAAAGAAGCTCCAAAACCCAAAATTGAGTACTAATGTCAAACTAATACCTCAAGTGAGGTATCAAAATAAAAGTATTTTCTCTTAGATACTAATTTACCATCAGATTTGAGAAAAATCTATGTTTAGGGGTTCCACTGTCCCAAAAACCAAAATTAATGGTCATACTGGTTAAAAATCCTGACGAGGCAGAGGGCCGATCTCTCTCACGAGGCGACATGCCGAGATCCACAAATGGACTGTAGCAGTATCTTGGTGAGGCCGCAAGCCGAACTTTACCTCGTGAGGCCATAGGCCGAGTTCCATAACTGCCTGTAGAAGAGCGTCTTGGCGGGGCCGTAGGCCGAGCTCCTCCACGAGGCCGTAGGCAGAGTTCCTCAAATGGGACTGTAGCAGAGTGTCTTGGTGAGACCGCAAGCCGAACCTTCCCCCGCGAGGCCGCAGGTGACCCATATCTCACGAGCACAGCGAGTGACGACGGGGTTGGCATGCGAAGCGGGCAGGGGTGTCCCCTAGTATCTGAATAAAATTGGTTTGGTTTCGGTTATTTTATCATTGTGTCTTGTTATAACTTAGTGTTTTAATGGAGAGAAAGAAAGACTACGACAGTTTGTGTTGAGAGGAAGTGTAAAAATGTATACAAATAGAATCACTGCGGATGTTAAGGTTCCCAAAACACCTATCACAAGTGTACGTGGAGAACTGCGGTAAGTGAAAGAAATTTTTTAAATAATACACATCATTTAGGCCTAGATTATTTTCCTCGAGCCATTTGTGCCATGTGTTAATATAAATTAATCAACCGTCTTCTGCATCTTATCCCCACATTATCAATTATCTTCTATTGTCTAAAACTGTAACAATGCCATGAGTAAACTGAAAAATACTAAATTAAAATGTTAAAGTGGTTAGCAAAGCCCGTCTTCAACCTTATGGTAGCGCTATCAGCGTTCACGGAGTGAATGTGACGAATGCTGCAGTCGCACACCATTCACACACCTTACTTCACTAATCTATGCGATACATTTCCTGCAGCAAAAGTATACCCACATTCGTATTTGGTGACTAATCGTTAAAATTAATAAGTGAAACCAGTTTGATATTAACTCCACGTTAGACCATACTATTTACATTATCATAATCCGGGCAGGACCGTGTCTGATTGCTATGTACACTAATTAGATGTTGCCGACGTTTCGAGTGCATTGCAGTTCTCATCTTCAGGGCGACATACTCATCACCAGGTACATTACATATACTCTGTGTATCTAGTAACAGAGTGTGTTGCCCTGAAGATGAAACTGCAATGCACTTGAAACGTCGGCAACATGTACATAGCGTGCATACAAGGTGAAAAAAATATAGAAACGCTGTCACAGCTTTTATATGACTTAAAATATAAAAGTGAAATCTTGCACATCATCTTGGTCACAAAAACCTACTTTTTCATACCATTAGTGACTTTTCATCCTTTCACTGGTACGGCCCGTGAGGAGTTGAACGAGCATCTTATATCTAAGCCAAGTTTGGTATTCAATGAAATGTCTATTTAAGAGAATTAACTGTCCAAACTGGAATTGGAAAGGATTATCCTTTACAGAGTAGCGGTCATTTGAATGTCATGACAAACAAATTTAATCTTTTGTCTTGTGAAATAACTAATTTGAATGGTTATTTTTCCATACATAATTTGATAATTTAATTTCTCTTAGTAATTGTGTTTAAGACTTTTATCTGTTCTAAAGACTTGTATATAAATCAGTCTTTTAACTGTGTCACCAATATTTCTTTTTTGTCTCTTAATCTGTCCACTTTAAAGGATCTATAAGCATTAATAAGCGCACTACTAAATTCGCCAAATTGAAAGGTTTAAAAATGTGAAAAGGGACGTAGAAAATAGAGGGTTGAGTAAGATGAATAAAAATAATGTGGGTATGAAAGATCGAGATATGAGAAATTTTGGTGATAAGATATAATTTTTAAAATAGTCTATATGTTTACTATGTGTTTACAGTATTTATTTTGTATTGTATAACACTTTTAGGGCGTATTTATGTAACAATTTATGTTTTGTTTTTGGGTTTAATCAAATGTTTATTAATGTAAATAGTTCATAAATGTATCTATAGTTAAAAGTATAATTTCTAATTATATGTTTCAAGGATCCTTATAAGCATGTGCCATCAATACAATTTGCTTGTCTCTGTATCTGCTCAGGTACAGTATATAGAATCTTTAAACATTGATGATATCCAGTCGGTATGAAATAAGTAAAAAAATCAATCAATTTGGCAAATTGAAAGGTTTAAAAATAGTAAGCCCTAATAAAAATGAATAAAAATAATGAGCTTATGAGAGGGATGTATTGAGAAATTGTGGTGAATAAATTCTGTATAGTATGTACTGTATGTCTAAATTATATGTTATATTTTATAGTTCCTCGTGGTGTAATATCACTGACAATGCCCAAGCTAACTGCAGAATAAAAATCTTGGTTTTCTTATCATCCATCGTTATTTTATCTTCCTTAAACAATTAATCGTTTCATAATTTAATTTGATAAATTATCATAAATGTTTCATAAACTTGTTAATTAAGGATACAATTAAACAATCCCTTTTATTTAGAAGTGCATAAAATAGGTTTCATTTGCTCAACGTATAACTTATGTACTAGAAGAATTTGGCTAAAATTCAAACAAGAGGATGTATAGGGTCAAAATACGCGGAGTAAATGCAACTCAGTGAACGTAAGCGGGGTTATTCCGGGCCTTTCCCTCAGTGCCCTGTCTGACTGTCGGTTGGAGTTCTGTCTGTCCATTCTGTATTCCTCCTTCCACTGTGGGAAAATGGGAATCCCGCACTATGATCTGGCAACGCCGCGCCAGTTAGCGACCGTTTCAACGACTTCATTTTGATAAATACCACGAATTGCCCGTTTCATTATTTCCTATACCGTGGGGCTTCTGTATCTGTCTATATTCTGTGGTAATACGTTCGTGTTGTGTGGGTGAGAAGGTCAGTAATGCGTATGTGTTGTGTGGGTGAGAGTGTCAGAAGTGCGTTAGTGATGTAAGGGTTGAGATGAACAGTAATACGTTCGTATTGTGTCTAAGGAAGGGTAAGTAATACGCTCGTGTTGTGTGAGTGAGAGCACAATTTTAACGTAATTTTATCATGGGTCTAGTTGACATTAAAGATGAGGTGGGTAGATAGAGTTTAGTGTTTTAGAAAATAGGATTATAAGTTAAAATAAAAACAATGAAAAGTTGCATTATTTGAAGCTTTATATTCAGTGGAGTAGAAAATCGTGTAAGGGTAAAGATGAAAAGTGGTTGAAGTCAATGAATATTTGATTTTGTAGGAAAATGCAAGGAATATGATGGATGATATTGTTTGACGTGAGGAACTAGTGAGGATAGCTGATGAAGAGGAAAAGAACTGAACACAATGAGAAGATTAAATAATTAATTTTGTAATTCGGATTCTATATAAGTCATTGTCTAAATTGACTATGACAAGTTAATGGGAATGGAGAAGTGGAGGAACAAAGAGGCACCAGATCATGGACAGAAGTCGAATTAAGGTATGAAATAGAATAAGTATTTTCTCAAGGCTGAAAGGTTTGGAGGGCATAGGACGTACCTAATGACAACGTCTTTTATTTATACATTTTTTGAGCAATTGTAATACATACTTGATGAAAAAAATCCATTACTGCTTATCTAAATAAAAATTTTTACAAGTAAAGAAAACTATCTCGATGCGTTTATCTATGATAGTAAACTATTTGAGAGTCTGGTCAAGGGGAATTGTCTCCAAAATATCAAACCATTTTCTGAATTTGTATATACTTCTATATAAACCTGTCTCTAGTTTGGTATCAAATGAAAAGTATATTCAAGAGATATTAATTGCCGCAAACCGGAGTTCAAAAGTTTTATCCTTTCCAGAGTAACGGTAGTTTGAATTTCAAAGTAACTAATTTAAACAATATTATTTCTCTGAATTTTAAAGGTTTTAAGTAAATTATTCTTATCAAAAATTATACTTTATGGAACACAATTATTAAAAAAAATTATCAAATTACTTATGGAAAAAACGTTGTTGTGAATGCGTTTCCATATTTTTTCACCCTATATATTAGACTACAAACTACCACTCTGTCATATACCACACATGACAAAGGATGACCCATCCACCTCATCACTTTACCAGTAAAATTACATGTGAAATTAAAACCTTTCTCTTTGTTTTCCTAGTGCATATAACCAATAAATATCATGCATATGTAGATGGCCGGCAGTTTGAAATATCCACGCACCGAAGCAAAGCACTAGGTGTGAAAAGTTATTATAGCAAAAAGCCTCATCGATATTCATTTAGTCATCAGTTATCATTTATATTCTAAAGCGTCATATGGGTGTAAAGCCGTAAAGACCTGTCGATATCACCTAAATAATCCATTCCAACATCAATCCTAGATGTAGGTGGGTAAGAGGCCCTAAGACTGCGTGTCCATCTTCATTGTGTAAGCTGGATTTATAGATCCTCAAGTCCTGTTAATACTCAAATGAGTCATGGAAATAGGGGGCTTCGAAGGACCTAAAGTTCCAAGCACTCAGTAACTTACATTAACTTACTATTACCATATGTATTGATTAAATATGGTAATTAAGATCTCCTTATCTCTACTGTTAACTTCCTCAGATATACAGAAGTTTTGCATGATGTATTGGTAGAGTAAGAATTAGATTCTATTTGTTATACAGTATCGATTTAAAATGAAAAAAAAAAAAAAAACAGCACTTAACATTAGAAAATACTGCCTTTTAATGTCGTGTTGTATTTTAGAGTGAAAAAAGACTAGAATTAATAAGACAATAAATGAATAACTAAATACAGAGCATAATGTACAATTATGTTTTCAATATACCAACCTAACATAGTTTTGTTGCTATCATTATCTAATTTTATCAGTAAGAAGTAAAATATAAATAAAAATAAATCTATAATATAAAACAACGATATGTTTTATATTATAGAAAATCCCTAGATTATATAAAATACTTGTTCATATATAGTCAAACTAATGACAATAGAATAATTATAGGTTAGGTGAAAGGGCACAAGGGCAGTAATTAGTATATTGGAGAGATAGGACATCAGCAAACTTACCTTAGAAGACTTACCTTAGAAGACAAGTTCACTGACACCAGAGTAGTAGTAAAATTTACAAAATAAAAACTTAAACTGAAAAAATTTTCAATGCCACTGGCATTTTCTTCAAGTGACTAGAGAGAGGTTTTTCTTCAGGCTCTCTCTCTCTCTCTCTCTCTCTCTCTCTCTCTCTCTCTCTCTCTCTCTCTCTCTCTCTCTCTCTCTCTCTCTCTCTCTCTCTCTCTCTCTCTCTCTCTCTCTCTCTCTCTCTCTCTCTCTCTCTCTCTCTCTCTCTCTCTCTCTCTCTCTCTCTCTCTCTCTCTCTCTCTCTCTCTCTCTCTCTCTCTCTCTCTCTCTCTCTCTCTCTCTCTCTCTCTCTCTCCTCTCTCTCTCTCCCCCTCTCTCTCTCTCTCTCTCTCTCTCTCTCTCTCTCTCTCTCTCTATCTCTCTCTCTCTCTCTCCCTCTCTCCCTCTCTCAGAGAATGCCAGTGGCATTGAACATTTGTGAGATTAAGTGTTTGTTTTGTGAATGTTACTACTACTCTGGTGTTAGTGAACTTGTCTTCTAAGGTAAGTTTGCTGATGTCCTAACTCTCCAATATACTAATGACAATAGATTAATTAATTGTTGAAAACAGAACATGGATTAAGCACCCTGTTACTTATTTTTCTCTCAATCTGAAAATACTGCAAGCAATTTCTGTACTAGCTAGCATTTCCCAAATATACCACAACCTGAACGTAATATTTGTTGTTTATTGGAAACAGACATGAGTAATATATTCACCCCTGGAGATGGACGGAGAACTTTCAAAGTTGTGTTGTCTCAAGATTCTCTCAGACGTTTGTTTTTGTGAAACGTGGAACATCTGTTTGTTTCCCACTGTTTATTACGTTGAAGATTATCTAAAATAATTCAGAACATTATATTTATAGTGGGCTTAAAATATCAATCATTTTTATAAATATAATGAAGTATGTATATTAACTTTAATATATAAATGTATCTACATAATATAACTCTTTAGGGGTCAATGAATTTAGTATTATTATTCATTTATTAGTAAGGTGCCGATCATCCAAAAATGGACGAATATAAGAGGCGAATGAGTGTAGATGAATGAGTGTAGTCATTGTTACTAACTGAGATAGACTGTTCCTCAAAAAGACCTATTTATTAATATTCCGATAGCCAGAACAACTAAGGAACCTATAGCTTTACGTGGAGTCTGAACTACGTAGTGTTGGTCTGATTTTCAGGTAACTGACAAGCCTGACACTCATTTCTCTTCCCTACACAACATCTGAACCTTGAATAACATCCAACATGGACACTCCAGGCTCAATAGTGACCACATCGATGGCAACCATTGAGCTGATGCCGACACATGTCGATATTAAGATAAACGAACATAGAACCTATCGCCTACAATCTCCTCAACACTATGTCCCAAGTAGCTGGGTTACAGCTTTACACAACCAATGAATGCTTTAATCAAATTTATTTTTAAATCAAGAGAAGTTCCCTGATAGTGATTGTGAAAATATACTATCCATATGACTGTTCACACACAACTACACGTCTTATTTTTCCACTGTTCGATTGGATAGTAATATATTTTTTTGTTTACTTTGAGGAAATATTTTTATGTGCTAAGTGTGGGACTCGAACTCAAAAATAATTTCAACTATGAAATCCCCATTAAAACCCCTACGAGCCGCAGGGATCGAAGCCAGAACCCTTTGGGATGACTTACGAGGTCACTTTTCTACTTCATATCAAACACCTAGGGGAGGAGTCAGTCAGGGATCCTTCCTCACTTTTGGCACGTAGTACTGTGTGGGCATAGCATGCAACAGTTCTCTATGCTTCTTTGCTTTGCAGTATTGCTTCCACTATGGTGTCTGCCGTAACAAACCAACTATGGAGACAAGTGTTCTTCTCTCCATAACGAAGCACTCACTTACGAAGAACTAGTGATGAACATCATCCTCGTCCACCGAGCAGTACTTGCACTGAGGTGACCTGAACTTCCCCATTCGGTGCATATACTTGCTGAAATATCCGTGACCCGTAAGTAACTGGCACAGGTAGAAATCATCCTCTCTATAGCTCGGGCCGATTCAGGCCTCGAGATCACCGATGAGGTGATAAGTGCACCTTTGAGGAGATCAGTGTTCTCATCCCACCTGCTCTGCCAAGCTGGTAGTCTCTGCTCTGGCCTCTACCGCTGCATTCTTTCTGCCTCGTTCGAATGTTTGGCAAAATATAGTGAGACCCATCCCCATTTTAATTTTAAATAGGTAACCACCCCCAGCTCAGCCGCCGGGAACAACAAGGAATGCACTGACCTGAGGACTGAAGAACCCCACCCGAAGATGTAGAGAGGGTAGCGCGGGGCGAAACTTGGCTCAATCACATGGTCCCCAGGCCATGCTAGCAGTAGTGAATGGCAGAACTTCATCCGGATGGCAGGCTGAGGGTTCAACGTCCCACTCAAGGACCCTGGAGTTTAAGAGTCTCTTTACATTCTTACATTCTTACATATGAGACGCCGACACAACGTTGTGTGTATTTTAAGGCGAATATGAATGGTTTTATGAGTGTAGGATGAGTGTGGATGAGTGTAGTCTGGTTACTAACTGAGTTAAATTATTCCTCAGAAAGGGCAATTTATTAATAGCCCAACAGCCAGGGCAACTAAGGGACCTACAGCTTTACGTGGAATCCGAACCACGTAGTGCTGGTCTGATTTTCAGCTAATTGACAAGCCTGATACTCAGTTATCTCCCCCACACAACATCCGCACAATGATTACCACCCATCATGGACACCCCAGACTTCTCTAGTAGTGTCCACGCCGATAGCAACCACCAAGCGGACGCCATGTCGGTATTAAGAGGACCGAGCATCCAACCTATCGCCTATAATCTCCCAAACACTTTGTCCCCATGTAGCTGGGTTACAGCACTGCGCCACCAACAACAGAGCATATTTAGCCAGACAACATGTCATGAACAGTGGCAGTCGAGGACAGGTCAAACGACAGGCCACCCTGACAGACCGAGAGCTGGAATCACGGAACGACAGAGTCCGAGCCAACGGCCACGACAAGAAACAAAATGTACCGGTCAAACGACCCGGTACAATAGCCCGCCTCTCAACGGGGAACAAATCGATGGGATGATTCCCACTAAAACCATCAATGCTGAACCGTCAACAATACGGTGTGCTCAGGTGACCCTTAACGCTGATCTTCGTTGCACTGCCAGCTCTAGCTTACTATACCTCACCTTCTTCATCGCACCGTGCAAACTTCCACGCCGTACAGAAGAATGGCATTTACGGTGGACCTTAGGAGTGTTCTTATACATGACCTAGGGCCACCAATATTTTAATTAATATACAGGGGGACGGGACCACATTAACTGCTTTTTCGCACACTCCTTCGATTTGTTCCCAGTAACGGTAACGAAAGTTGAACATCACACCCAAATACTTTGCCATTCTCTTGGTTTGGACCTCGATAGACCCTTAAGTAAGGAGGATAACTGTAGGATTATCCGTCAAGTGAGCAAAACTAAATCGATCATAGCTGTTGCCAACTCGTGTCCATGGATCACCATTCATCTTCCAATCCGGAGCATCACCTCATTCAGGCGAAGCTGTGCTAACTCATGAGTCCTCTCCGTGATGACGGCGGCCACGTCATCAGCGTAGCCTACCAAGAACACATCGTGAGCCCTTTCAAGTTGAAGAAAGATGTCGTAGAAGATGTTCTGGAGGTCGAAATCGATAATCGAGCCCTGTGCCGTTCCGGTGGTGGAGATTAGCAGTATTTAAATTATTTGGTATTTCGATAATAATATAAATACTACTAAAAGTAACTACATAACTAAATTAACTAGCTATAAATATTTATAAACTATACCAATACTACGTCTTATTACTACGGTTAGTATGCAGTAGTTCTTATGTGTCGTGTTTGCATATAAGAAATAATACATTTTTCTCAAGTGTTTCTCGACAGATGAAATATAACTTCAATAATACCAACCGTGTGTCTCCCGAGAGCAATTTTACAGCGAGAGACACAGAGCTGTCTCTCGATGTTGTTATTGGCATTGCTTGGATATAACTGGGTCTCTCAGGGACCAATGAAATTTTACAGTTTGTCATGTCAAGGAGTTTGCTTTTATATTTACTAAATATAACACATTGTTGCTTCAGGCGCGTGCTTCCTTTACGTCTCGTTGTAGATTGTGATTATGTGGCAAATTATTAAGCGTGCTGTGAGTGAAATTTTCTGTCTGTATGACCACAGAGGTAGCTTTTTATTTCAGGAACCACAGGGAATAAAGATACAGATGTCGGATCCAATAATGCGTTGAATGTGTGTCGAGAAGTTATTTCTCCAAGTTTAACTAAATATTACCCATTGTTACCACCTGAAAACATGAAATAAAACCATTTTCTATATTAAAGGTTTACAGGGTTTTATAAAATTAGTATAATTTGTACAACATTTTATAAATATATAAGCTCATGTATAAGCACATGTATAGGCCCATTTATACGCTTTTACATGTAACAACTTTGAAAATTAGTTATGAGTAAGAGGCGTTGTGTCAACTGCGTTAGCCAAAACACCACAATTGTCCAGTGGTCGTAAAAGAGGGGCTTATCTACCACATATCTAACTTAGAATATCCTAATAATAATCTCTTCGTGATTTATAAAGTCTCATAAGAAGCCAGTCCTATATAGTACTTAATGATTTCAAGCACTTACACCTATATTGTTTAACAAGTTTAAATATATCGTAAAAATAAGATATTTGTATAAGAAATGTTGTATAACACACACATTTTTCAGTTAAATAGTATTCATAGTGTTATATTTTCGTTTTATTTAACTGTGTTATTGAGTTTGTATTTGTTTTTTTCCAATTGTGTTTTACTTGATTTTTTACAAAATATTGTTTCTTATCATATGGATAAATTTATTCAGTGCATTTCGACCCTCTAGATATATACAATGATTTATCTAAAGAGCTTTATGGATGCTTTTTTCAAACATTTTCGAGTTAAATGGCTTTAGATCGACTTGGGTGTATAAAATTCAGTCAATTGAAAAATTTTGTAATTTCTCATCATGTAACATGTGATGGTTGTAGTCTAGCTAATGAAAATAATGTTATAAAATATCATGATTATTTTCAAATTAGATGTTATAAGGTAAATACATAGTCTTATAGTAATACGACTTCTAAGTTCCTAAAAATGTATCTAAGAATACTTAAAGTTCTTCGTAGATTTGTTGTACTATTTAAACAAATACACTTTTGAACGTACTCGTAATATAGCTTTGACCCACGTTTTTTACAAATTTATCGCGGATATTTATCTTTCCGATGGACTTGTATGATTGTTTAAATATAATAGTTACACAACAAGTTCAAATGAAATTAATGCATACTATGCAAATGGATATGGATATGGAAAAGTTTTTCAAAATAGGATAACTCCAGTACGTTCAACAACAGTTTCCGCACATTAATACGCAAATTAATAAGAAAGCATTTCCGGATCTTTTTTAGAAGAGGACCCTCACTTTTGACAAATATTTCTAGGACTAGCCCCACGAATGCCATTAACTGTGATTCAGTAAGTGTTAACCTAACCTAACCTATCAAGAGGAGCCTAACCTAACCTATTAAGAGGTTCCTAACCTAACCTAACCTAAATGGGTTCCTCTTTTTAAAGAGAGCCACGTTTTCTTTTACTACTTCGCAACAGACAAAATATTACTCCACATATGCTATCAGTGTTGCCCTCCAAACGATATCAACGTCAGGGCTGCCATCTTGACACAACACTTGTAAGGTACTAAAGGAGTAAAAAATTGTCATCAATGACAAATGACAAATATTGAGTTTCTATAAGAACAATTCATTCTTCCCTTTTTAATATTAATAAGTTCAATTAGAGCGGATGGATGAGGACAAAAATATATGGCAATATAATAATATACAGTACAAGTAAACGTCACACAACCCACATTTATTACAATATAAGCACAAAATGCACAAATATATTACAATACAAGTACAACATTCACAAATATTATGGTGATAGATTTCGGTGAACTACGCTCACCTTCCTCCGACCAAAAGGATTCACAAAAGAACAGCTCTTCTTTTGTGAATCCCTTTGGTCTGAGGAAGGTGAGCGTGGTTCACCGAAATCGATCACCATAATATTTGTGCATTTTGTACTTGTAATAATTTGTGTATTTTGTGCTTGTGTAATACATTTTGTTGTGTGACGTTTACTTGTACTGTAAATGTACCAACACGTATTATGCTAGTAAAAAACTATATATTATAAAAATAACTGAAGAAGTGTAAAATTTATTTAGATATCTATAACTACAAGTTATTTCACTTAAGAAACAGTGGACTAAAATAATCGTATTACAGTAGTAGTGTATTGACAGCGTTCACAGATGTAAGGGAGAAAACATCAATCCTGTATATTGGCCAATGAACGAAGAAACGCCAATAGCATTCCAAGACAAGTAATTAGGCACTGGAATGGTATGAATACCTCGTTCATTAGCCAATATAAATTAAGAGTAAAGCCTGTTTTACTTCCGAAAATGTCCGCAATTACTAATTACAGAATGATAGTTAATTGTTCTCTTACATCAAAATTGTTTAACCAAATAACCAAGCAATGATAAAATAACGTAACAATATAAATGATAAATTTACTAATCTTAAATGTTGCAACGTAAAAGAAACGCAAATGTACTATCTATTTAATATTCTTTGCTCACGCTGTAACAAATATCAGTTTTGAGAATATACTTTTAAAACACTTTTATAAAGTAATAAACATGCATATTGTAAAAAGAAAAACATACTATCTATACACCTTGGAATAATACAATAGTGTAAGACATAATTGATTATTACTTGATTAATGGAAATTGTTTATATTTAGTGTTAGATAAAATTTTTTTAAACTTACCGCGTTCAAAAATAAAATATTTCATGACTTTTACGCATAGAAGTTATTTAACTCATTTTAAGGTTTTTAAATTTAATATTTTTTCTAATAAGCATCTACCCTTATACAAATGTCAATATACTACACTTTATTTCAATAAAACATAGTTTGTGGTGAATGCAAACATTTATATAATATCAAACTAACGGTCAGTAGATATAACCTAGAAACTGCATAAAATCATAAAATATTTAATGCATTGTTGATATTAATGTTTCTTGTACATATTTTTAAAAATATATTAGAGTTAGATAAATACGGATCTTACAATTAAAATATAGACATTCCAAAGAGATGTAACTTTCGTTCCTTAGTTACTATGATGGAAAGGTAACTACTGTATATATATTTCAGTGTTATTTTGCACTAGTGGTGTTTGTACTATGAATTGTTAGATTGATATGCGACAATAACCCAAACACATCGAGCTAAATTATTTTAACGTACCTACAGTTGAATCAATGTCCCCCCAGAGTTGAAGTCAGGAGTGCCAACTACTATGCTAGTAAAATGAATAATGGAATATTGTGCATCATACACTTTAATGTACAAGATATTCAGTGTACCAGGTTCTGAAGTAACACGCCGTAACTGTCACAAGAGATATAAACTTTCTTGGCCCAGCCACTTTGTTGACAAGATAAGTCGCCTCCTTGATGGAATATTAAAAATGTTCACTTTCTTATTGTCAGTTCCAAAAATACGTGATGTGCTATATTTCATCTGCATAGCCTCCTCTTGTAATTATCTTTTTCTTAATCATACTATGGAGAGTTTCGTTAAACCTTTCAAAGTGTTATTTAATAAAAAAATTAAGATATACGTAGTTACTATTTATCTGTTTTCTTCCATTATTTTTTTTAGGTTTCAAGCGAAAAATATATAAAAGGTTTTTACATTTTCGATTTGTTATATAGATGGTAAACTAATTTACATGGTGCAAATTCAAAATAATTATTAAAAATCATAACCAATGTTCTTTTTAATTTCAAAACGAAATAGTTGTATTAAGAAATAAATCTGTGTCTGATAGTGTTAAATATTACCATTCTGTATACAAAATAAAAATGTTTAGATCAAAATATCGAAAGTAATTTAAATATGTCAAAAATCAAAGCTTTATAAATTATTTTACTTAGCTACTCAGTATAGTCCAAACATTTTTTTATTTTTTATTTATTGGTAAAGAGCTATAATGAATATTCCCTATTACGTAAAACATGTTATTACTAGTTTTATATGTTTTGTCATAGTTGAATAACAATATCTAAAGTTAAAAGTTACAGGAATTCTTAGTTTACTAGGAGAAGTTAGAGCTAAGAAGCCTTCTCTAACACTTATCTTGAGGAAAAACGGCTTAAAGGTGACTTCTGAACCACCACCAATAACCGGGCAGGCAACTGCATGCAACGATGGGATGACTCGGACGGTCACTCATCCAAGGAACAGCCGCGCTCGATGTTGCTAGACTCCGTTATCTCACGATAACGTCGGACCCTCCGGGCAAGGCCACTACAAACCGTATACTTCTCATTTAACATAATTCATATTTCAATCGTGCCCTGCTAAATCATGGCGTTACAATTTATTTTCATTTAAACAATAGAAGGAAAACTATGCACCCTCTGTCCTCAGGTACCCTTGTTGCTCAGATGAATAAAATACTTATAGAATACATTACGTAGGTCAATATTGGTAACATTATAAAACAGTTTTATGTTTAGTAATTAGATCATTAACGTTTTTATTGCTATTTTGCTTAAGACTTTCAACTTGAAAGTAAAAATATCTTCATTAAACTCATTTAATGAATACCTTAATTCGAAATGTAGAATAAAAATGATACATAGCTATTATTTTAACTCCCAAGTGTTATGGTAGAAAATACAATAGCATAACCTACTAGGAACCTTTTCCGTTAATTCACCACCACTACTTGTTTCGTTATCACTACCACTACTTTAGTGGTAAATTACTTCGCAATTACGGTTAGGTTATTTTAGGTTAAGTTGGCCAGGTTACGTTAGGTGGCTACTAAAGTTGATCACAAACTGGTAAGTCCAATGATTGACTTACCGTCGAATGCGCTCTCCGTGTGTAAGCTCTTGGAAAGCGAAGAGATAAGGTCATCGATATCGTATTCCTAGCGGACAAGGATTAAAACACGACATTGCTTAAAAATGTAAAGCAATATTTTTTGTCAAAACTGTAAAGACACATCGTAATTTTACAAAATTTACTTGATTCAAAATATGTGCAATAAAAGGCTGTTACTACATCTTTAAATTGCTTTTATGAATGAAAATAGTTTCATTTTCCGTCTTTTAATTTTGTTTTTACTTAAACATAATTAATGCTGTAAAGATATCAATAACGTTTAATGACAGCAGATCTGTTAACCCATGAAATAAACGTAAACTAAAATACACTCCCCCCCATTTATAGCCGTGAGGGTTTAGACAGGGAGTGATAAATTCAGGGGTAAGTATTGAAGGGCCTCAGTAAAGTTGGCCAAGAAAGGCCTTTGATTGCAGCGTTCATTCAATCCCCATTGTGGCCTGGTATTGTGGCCTCGACAAAATCTTTTATCAAAACTTCTTAATAGCTTAATAGCAAGCCAACAGTATCGGCATGTTATAGTTATCAATTGTTAAATAATTTGTTTTGTAGTATGCTGTCATTTTTTACAATTTTCATTTTATGTTAAATGAACTATGATACGGTTTTGCTACCAACAATAAATATAATATTTTCCCTACAAAATATTCAAAATCGTATTTTAGAGCATACAAAAATTTACGACATTTTATAATAAAAGCATACACCAATATTAAATAAAAATGGATTTTAAGAAACTTTACATTTTTATTCCTTTCATTTTTTTCAGACTTGCTTATTACTTCAGTATTACATCTTAGTTAATTGTAAGATTGAATTAAGGGGTAGAAATGGGGGCGCAGAAAAATGTTACGTCTTTTTAACAAATACATACACTTATATTCGAAACGTTATCTTTAAATTTTTACTTTGAACGTATAAGTTACAATCATTTATATGAGAAAAAATAGACTAAATTCTGCTGACAGGGGAAAAAAGCAAAATTTTGTTAATAAGAAGGATTAAATTATTAGCAAAGATGAGTTTTAATTGAAAAAAGGTCTGAAATAGCATGGAGACGTTTGTCATTCGTCGTCACGGGTAATAGTTGATTGATATTTCTTTTCCATATTTAATGAAATGAAGTTAAATAATAATGACTTTGTTTAAAGATGATGTTAGGACTAGGACGTCCTTTTAGCCATTCAATTTCTAAACACAACAGACGATACATGTGTTGTCGTTATTTTTGGAATATACTAAATTTACAGTTTTACAGCTATATAATTTATAAGATGGTATTACGTTACGTTATTTTCTGTCCAGCTCCTTATCTGTCAACAAAATGTCACTGTATTAAACAATAAATTTAAAATTGAAAAACAAAACGTCGTCCATTATTACTGCATATTAATTAAATGAAAACGACTGTATCATAAGGAAAATTTATTTCATGTCACTGCAACTTTAGACCTACACAAATTAGAACACCTACACTAGATGAGGAAAGTGTTTTACAATGGTGAAAGTAAAAGAATATATTCTTTAATCAGCAATATAATATTACAACTAACTATTCAAATCTGTTCGTAATGAATATTCTATATTTATTACAGTTAAAAGTTTCTCAATATTAAGAATTTAAATATACTGTCTACTTTAAAATTCATGTAGTTGACTTACTATTTTAAAATAAAACTAGTAGATGTTTGACCTTTTACCAGTTTAAAGATTGCCACATATCAAATAAACTATGACAGCATGCAGTAGGAAACACAAAAAGTGGTGTTAGTATTTACGACTTTCATTATACATATGTAAAACACAACTAATTTATAGAATTATATAAAAAATCATGTAGGCTACACATAAATATTTATATAATACATTGAGTTGATTTTTATATACCACTAATAGTTTTGGACTATAACGTTATGTTAAAACCAAACATGGAATCTATGTTCTATTTTTCGATGTTTTCTATAAAATGTTTATAAGTTAAAGAAAGTAAAGTGCAGTATAAATAAAGTGGTTTTTGTTCTCCGAACAATAGAAATGAGGAACATACAGATGCTCTCAATGAAATGAGAACTAAATCTAAAACCTTTCTTGTGGGAACCATATTGTGTTGCATTCTATTCAACTAAACTGCTTTCTTATTTAACTTATTTCAAAAAATCTCAAATGTTAATATTATATATAAAGGATAATAAATACATACATGATTCATTTTTACAATACATTGCTTGAAAATAATCTAACTTGACGTATCAGTTAAATAATAAATATTATATAAAACTAAATAATGTATACGTTTTATCTATGCACTAATACATAATAATGTGGAATTTATATAACTAGTTGCTATTTTCAATCAAACTCTTCAATCAAATGGAAATACTGTATCTGGATGACTTTCTATTTAAAGAAATATAATATTAATGGGTTTGATAACCCTTACGGGAGGCTATGAAATTTTACTATAGTATAAAACCTCATCTCGTACGTGTATGGGCGGGTGTGTGGGTAGATACCACAGTTTGAGTATGGGTGGGACAATACTACCGTATATGGATGGTAGGATGGACAGGAGGACCAATACATCCGTACGTGTTGGGACCTATGCTCTTGGTGTAAACACTTCTTCTAGGTGAGCCAACAACTCTGTACATTTGTGAGTGGGTGAGTCATTGCTACCCTTCGTGTATGGCTGGGTGAGCCAGTACCTTCGAACGTTTATCAGTGGGTGAGACAATACCTCCGTACGTTTATGAGTGGATGAGGCAATGCTACCGTTCGTTTATGGCTGGGTGAGACAATACCTCCGTACGTTTATGAGTGGGTGAGCCAATGCTACCGTTCGTGTATGGGTGAATAAAATAATCACAGGTGTATAATGATTATTATATTTTCTTTTAAAATTGTCTATGATTGATATGATAAAATTTTCTTTCATACCCTTCGTGTATGAGTGGGCGAGCCAGTGCTACCTTTCGTGTATGGCTGGGTGAGCCAATACCTTCGAACGTTTATCAGTGGGTGAGACAATACCTCCGTACGTTTATGAGTGGATGAGGCAATGCTACCGTTCGTTTATGGCTGGGTGAGACAATACCTCCGTACGTTTATGAGTGGGTGAGCCAATGCTACCGTTCGTGTATGGGTGAATAAAATAATCACAGGTGTATAATGATTATTATATTTTATTTTAAAATTGTCTATGAACTGTTAAATAAAGTTTAACCAGCAATTTGTTATCAAACAATGAAAACTGGACAAACATGTTTTTAATTTTATTAAGCCACAGTCAAACATTTCTATTTCCTTAGCAATAAATATTTAATAAGGTATGTGACTTCCAACAGAAATACTCATATTAACACATTTTGAAAGGTTGATTGTTTTTTGTGATAAAAATGTTGTATTTTGTTAATTAAGAGTAGATGTCAATGATGAGATAAGACTGCAAGTGACAGCTAATTACATAGTTAAGCCTTAACAAACAAAGTGTTTGGAAACTGGGAGTGAGTTGGTCTGCTGTCTAAGGCTTTCATTACCATACACTTGTTAGAAGTAGCCACGTCTAACAGATGTTGTGTCAGTTAAGAGTACATGTCAATGGTAAGAAAAGAGTGCAAGTGACAGCTAATTACAGAGTTAGGGCTTAACAAACAAAGTGTTTGGAAACTATAAGTGAGGAGTATATTAATCATTATAAAGTAACTATAAAAAATGTATTACCCAATATAGATACACTTCACCACAATGCACGGTCAAAATTTAAATATACGTTGAGGGAAAAGTATCCTTTTCAGCCTGTTTAAATGAAACTTTTTACACTCCCGAAAATTTTATGTAAATAATTTCGAAGGGCCTAACTGACAGCATATCTTGATAAACTTAAGTTGAAAAGCATAAAATAAACACTATAATGTTTTTACATTTATTAGATGTATCCTTTCCAAAATGGTATTTCTCTTACCAACGGAACAACCCTGCTATTTTAGGAATAAATTTTCAAAAAACGCACAAAATCGCAATAAAAATAGTTAATTATTTTGACTTTCTGACGTAGGCCTATATTATTAAAAAAGGTAAATCATACCAGATATTTTATTCAATTAAGTATTCCATATGTGCGTATTTCTCACATAAAAAAAGTTTGTTATTTACTATTGGCGGTGTAGTGTCTTACACACACACATTAAAGATTACATGGCACGAATGTGGCATGTACCATCGAGCGTGGCTGTTCCTTGGATGGGTGGCTAGTGAGTGATTTCTTCCTTAACACGCTGCCCGACAGACTGGTCACTGAAGGTGGTTCGGAAGTCAACGTTAAGCCGTTAGTCCCCAGGTTAAGGGTTAGCCCCATATTACTTGTGACTTAGCCATTGGTGGGCTAGTTCCATTCTTTATAGTTTCAAACAATTGAAATATGGTACAAGAAACAGGACTTATGTGTTTGTGCAATAATCCACAAAAGTGTATTAATTGACTTATCTCATATTTGAAGGTTTTCTTCCAATATCTCAAATTATAGTACGTCCATACAGAAAACTTTACATTAAATCTAGATATGAAATATGTGTTCATGCTTGTCTTTTTGTTTTAGTTATAAATAATTATACAATCTTATATTACCAACATCACTAAAAATATAACATTGCTTAAAAATATGAAGCAATACTTTTTTTAGTCTAATGACTCATTGTAATTTTACAATATTTGCTTGATACAAAATGCCATAAAAGCTGTTACTACATCTTTAAATTGCTTTTTCAAATGAAAATAGTTATGTTCTATCTTTTAATTTTGTTTTTATTTAAACGTAACTAATGCTGTAAAGCTATCAATAAAGTTTAATGACAGCAGGCCTCTAAAACCATAAATTAATATAAACTAAAATACACTCCTTCATTTATAGCCGTGAGGGGTTGGACTGGAAGTGATAATTCAGGGGTAAGTATTGATGGGGCCATCTCAGTAAAGTTGGCCAAGAAAGGCCTTTGATTGCAGCGTTCATTCAATCCCCATTGTGGCCTTCCTTCTACCTCGACAAATCTTCTATCAAAACTTTTCATAGTTTAAAAAACAAACCTACAGTATCGGCATGCTAGAATTATCATCTGTTAAATAATTTTTTTGTAGTATGATGTAATTTTTTATACATTTTACTTTATGTTAAATGAACTATGGTACTATTTTGCTACCAACAATAAATATGACGTTCTCCTCAAAAAAAGTATTTTAATCATATTTACAATATTTAATAACTACATATTTTTATGAAACTTTCCATTTTATTTATTTGTTTAATTATTCAGAATTCCATCTTAATTTAGTGGAAGATTAAATTAAGGGTTGAATGTGTGGGCGTAAAAAATATTACGTATTTTAAACAAACACATAAACTTATATTCCAAATGTTCAGTTGAAAGTTGTACTGTTATCTAAATTTTTTGTTAGAACATATAAGTTAATATTATTTTTGTGAGTAATAAATAGACTGAATTCAGCTGAAGGCTGAAAAATATACTAAATCGATTTTACGAAAAGGATTAAATTATAAGCGAAAGACGAGTTTTAATTGTAAAATGGTCTGAAATGCGTAGGAAGGACACGTTTCGTTTGGACACATTATTCGTCGTCACAGGTAATCGTTGTTTGATATTTCTTTTCCATATTCACTGAAATGAAGTGAAATAATGATGACTTTGTTAAAGAGCTGGTGTTAGGTCAAGCTAAAAAGTCCTCTTGATAATTTGATCTCTAACCACAATACACGTTATATACTAGTATTTTGACGGAAGTTTTGGAATATGTTAACTTTACAATTTTATGTAATTAAATTTAAAGACTGTTTGTTGTTAGATTATTTTCCTTTCAGTTGCTTATACGTCAAAAAAGTCACTGTTCAAATAATAAACTGAAAATCTAAAAACAAACCGTCATCCATTATTACTGCACATTAATGAAATCCTAACTACTGTAATTTTCGAAAATATGTTTCGTGTGATTGCGACTTTAACCAACATATAATAAAACGTCTACCTTAAACGGAAAATGTGTTTTACAAATAATTGTACATGAAAAGGAAACATTTTTTGATCTACAATATAATATTGCAACTAACTATTCAAAATTGTGCATATTAATTTTTATGATGCATTTCAGTCAAATGTTTATCAATATTAATAATAGAATAATTTCTCTCTTTTAAAATGAATATTTTTTAACTACTATTGTAAAATCAAAAGAATATAGATATTTGACCTTCTACCAGTGTTTGTACTGGATTGAATTTTCTATGATAGTACACAAAGGAAATACAAAAAAGATGTGTTAGTATTAGAGAATTTCCTTATATAGATAAAACACATCTCATTTATATAATTTTATAAAAAACCATATAGGCCGCACATTACTATTTATATAACATCACTTGGCTTGGTTATATAAATCAGTATTATTTTTTATTTTTTTACTATCAATAACGATCTTTTTATAATCTATGTCGGCACTTTTAGTGTAGTGCTGTAACCCAGTTACTTAGGGCTAAACTTTTGTTGAGATTGTAGGCGATAGGGTCTATGCTCAGTCCTCTTAATACTGAAATGGTGTCGGCTCAATAATTGCCATCGACGTAGCCACTACTATAGGTCCATGTTGGATGGTAATCACTGGTCAGATGTTGTGTAGGGGACAGAAATGAATACCAGGCTTGTCAATTAGCTGAAAATCAAAGCAATACTACGTGGTTCGGATTTCACGTAAAGCTGTAGGTCCTTTAGTTGGCCTGGCCATTGGGCTTTTAATAAATGGAACAGTCGAACTCAGTTAGTAACCAGACTACACAGGTCATCCACACGTATCCTACACTGATGTAATAGTTCATATGCGCCTTAAAATACGTACAATGTTGTGTCGGCATCTCATATCTAAGAATCTATGATGCTGTTAATATTATTAAATTCTGCAATAGCTAAAAGCAACTTAGTTCATCAAAATCTAGGTCCACGTCTCTGGGACATCTGCTGGCCGCCCCACCAGCATACACACATAGACATTTTTATTTGGCAACTATTCATTCCTGATTGTAAATCGTTTAAGATGAAATTACGGCAATCGGCCACGTACGTGAAATTATTTTCAGAGTACTGTATATACTTCTAACAGATATTGTGTCAGTTAAGAGTAGATGTCAATAATAAAACAAGACTGCAAGTGCGAGCTAATTACAGATTTGAAACAGATGAAAACACTGACAGAACATAAAATTAAATCCATATTTGTGAAATAAAACTTAGTTGAAAACAACTAAAATCAAACACTTTTCCAAATTAAAAAAAAACATATTTAAGTTTTAGAGTTTTTGTAGAAAAACTACTGCGTATTATTTTTAGTTCATTTTCCAACGTGTTAGAACTATTATTTTGTTATTTACTTCGTTTTATTTTGTTTTACGTTTCTGTATCTTTTTAACCACGCAAGTACTTGTAGAATTTATAGTTGACCAGATAATTTTCACGACGTGTCTGTCAAGAAGTGCGTCATATAGTCAGATACGAACCAGCAAACTAATTGTTAACAACTCTGATAAGTACAAACAATAGTCCTAAACTTGTCTGATTATAAAGATTAATAAATGGACTGTGTAAACTAGATTGACATAAGCTGTTTCTCGAACCTCTGTCTTTTTTTCTGCAGAATAATTTTCCGTTTAGCGTTTGTTCATATTTGTCGAAGAGAAACTTAAAACGTAAACGAACTATTCGTGATGAATTCTCTCAGAAAGGAATTTCAGAAAACTCTTTCTAAAGGTGAACCCTACTTTGACTTTAAAAGCAAATAAGGTCAGAGAACAAAGTTAATAACACAGCGGAAATTCTTGGTGAGGATTACAATTTAAAATGGAAATAAGATGCAATTACTCTGCAAAGAGTTCACCACTGTCAGCATCGTAAAACAAAGCCCTCAGTGAATTCCAAATTAACTTGAGCTCATTTTATATTACTTTTAGGATCATTTCATGTGTTATTAAATGTTTATAAAACAATAAATGTTACTTTCTCAGTGTAAACAGTAAGAAACTATATATTTTGTTTGTTCATCTGTATAGGTTATTTGGTGCTTTAGTGTACAACATATGGTCATAAAACGGTTATTTTAAAGTAGTTTACTCTTTATTTATTGGGTTTTTGTAATAAGTATTTCGCTGTATAATTAAAAGTGTATATGGTTTATGAATTATTAGTTTAATTATTTACACTGTAAGGTTTAAGAGCACTTTCCTCGTCATATGACTTATGGTAGAGGAATGGTATGGTAAAGGTGATACCTTCATTTATCCATTAGACATAAGTGAAGGGTAGTTGGGTGGATGGTAAGAAGTTGATCATACATACTTATAATAAAGCATATTTATTTATATGTTCTAGCTATGCTATGTAGTAACCTTGAATGAAGGGGTCATAAGCAGTCGTGGTGGAACATCTACCCACTCGACGATCACGTCTAACAGTGGTCCACCTACCCACCCACCAAAGAACAGATCTACCTGATGGTAAGTCATACAGACCAATAACAGCATACCTTAGAAGTTCAGGTTAATCAATATCTACCCTTAGGTGCATTCTATTCAAAACCTAGGCTTCTAGATTGTAAGGTTTACAATAACATCAGGTTGTGGCCCACCGAGAACAGTTGTCAGGTGTTTATGTGTTTGAAGGTGACAAGTAAAGCCTTTGTGACTCCAAATTACTGCCCATCAGCTCAAGTACACCCATTTTTTGGTCAACTTTACTTTTTCTAGTATATTATATTTCGAATAGTAGGTTATTATGAGCAGTAAGTGTATTCACTACAATGAGTGTAGGGATGGCAAATATTTTCAACAGATCGATACATAGAATTATCAATATATCGCAAATCAAATATCGATCAAACGATAATATTGACAGCAAAATATCGATATATCAAACCGATTTATCAAATTGATAATTATTTATGTGTTTAAAATTAAGCACTATCTTATGTCATGGTCAAAAATATATTCATGTTTGCTGTTATTATTTAGAATAGCCCATCTAACGAATGTAAAAATTAAATACATTTACCTATACGAAATAAGTCGTGGTCTGTGGGATTGAATGAAAAAAGTTTCAAAATAAGAATTTTTTTCACACTTATAAATGTCACTATGCTTCTTATAAATACTAAACATTACAAAAATTAATTCACTAAACTACATTTTAGTGCGTTAGCCTCACGTAAAATACTAAATAAAGCTACTTTATTATTTAATGTTTTTTTACATACAAGAGACAATTTAAACGTGGTTTTTTTTCGAATCGTGATGATTTTGAGGAGAGAGAATAATGTCAATATTTTGTGTTATGATATATCGGACCAAAATATCGCTATGGCCGATTTTATCAAAAGAAAATATGGATACTAATATATAGATATTTCCGATAAATCGTTGCCATCCTTAGATGAGTGTGGGATCAAATACAAGTAGATTATGTGTATAAATACAGTTCGATTAAATATGGTTTGAGTAGATATGTGAACTATATTATGTGTCTTAAAGCTTGATTTATATCTCTACTCAGGTGCTCAGCTCTACATTCTATATTTATCAATATTATTAATTTTGTATTTGCAAATAAAAGAGGAGAGGATTAAGAAGATGTATGGTGATGAACAACCTAATAAAACATAAACCATCTTTGGAGATTGCCCACTCACTCTACCACACACGTATGTTGGTGACGACATACTTACCCACCCATTCACGTACGGTGGCGATGAAATATTAGAAGAGTGATGATGTTGTACAGTGGTGAGATGTTATCAACAATATATTGAACACGGTGTAAAATAAACATATGAAAAATCAAATAAGTTTCCTTATGTGTACAATTAATTTTGCCTATAACTAACTACGGCTTTGGATTATTAAAAACACTCAAATTTCTACAACAAAAACTGAATGTTTTCAGTTTTTTAACAAACACATTTTTACACTTATAATAAATAGACAACAATATTTCTAATTGTTAAGCCATTTACTTTTAAAATGTATGACTTATGGAAGAATATCTTTTTAATGTTTAACCAATAAAGATTTTTTTAGATTTATATTTTGTTTAAATTTCATATCAGTAAAGCTACAATTTACAACAAAATGAAATTCTACATGACTGTATACGGTTAAGATAGTATCGCTATCCTTTGTTAGTGTTTTTCTGAGAGCCTTTGGATTTAAATTCTTCTAGCCATTCAGTGATTTAGGTCTCGCTCGGCTTGGGTTAGGATTATTCTAAATATATATTTCCAAAGCATTGTTGGTTACGCAACCCACCCTCGTGAAATTTAATACTGGGCCTATCAAGGGAGGGTGTGAAGGCAACGAATTCAAGAGGACACAGAACAAAAGAAAAACACAAGTAGTGGCCAAAATATAGTTCATTGAAAGAGTTTGGAAATATATAAAAAAAAAGAAAATTAATATTAAATAGAAATTTAAAATTTGGCTTATGATAGTTTTAGCGTAAATGTATATAGTTTCAAGGCTAGCCTGCAAAAATAACCATCGAGAAATATATATACATGTAATACATTAAAGAAGAGTTAGCAAAATATAAGAATATATTTGCCAATAATTAACAATGATAATTAAATAACAAAAAGAAATTAACAAATAAACCATCTACATAACAACTAACTTCTGGAAACGCATAAAAAACTAAAAATGAGAAAACACTAAAAATACAAAAAAATTAAAAAAAAAATAGCAAACAACGAACTACATATTTACAAGCCAATAATGTTTTCGGAGCCTCGGGAATGAAAATATAGATGTTGACCAATTTGGAAAAAATACAAAATAATACAAAAAAATTTAAGTAAATAATTCCACCGAACCCTGCTAGCGAAACAAGACGGCTTTTAAAGGGATATTCTAAAACAACAAGTTCCAAGCACCCGTTTATTTCAGGAAAAGACAGCATCAGTAGTAATAAAAGAACTAAATGAAAACTATACAAACAAAGTCTAATTGTTCTTTCCTATAATTCCCAAAACCCCACCCTTAAAAACAAGTCCATATTTCACAACAACAGTCCCAACTTCAAAAAACACAAAACTCCACTTCACTGCACTTATTGAATTAGACAAGCCCCCCCCAGCCACGGCCAACACTTTGGGACAATGTTACAGTCAATGACCCAGGCCCGAAAACATCTATTCATGTGTAAAATGTAAACAAAGGGCCTGTACTAGCTTCAACAATCAATGGTGACTCAGAGCCGATTAATTAATTTTTACTCGTTTTTAGCAATGAGATCATTCAGCTTATTTGCACTGAGACTTTGCTTGCTTATTTATTTGCTAACACCTAAATTAATTATGTGTTAGCATATAATGTATTTGCCATTTACAATGTTTAGTTCCTGAAATCTTGTTTTCTTATAGGAAACTATACACTGCCTTACTTACCCTCCCATACCCGTAAATTGGTATTGACCCACCGACTCACCCATAAACGTAGTGTTAATGACCCACCCACCCATCCATACACATACCGTGGTACTAACCCACCCGCCCACCCATACACGTACGGTGGCGATGAAATATTAGAAGAGTGATGATGTACAGTGGTGAGATGTTATCAACAATATATTGAACATGGTGTAAAATAAACATATGAAAACGTTGAAAATTCGCCTAGCCATACACTCAGCTTCTTTTTCATCGGTACATCTATATACATCATGGACAACGGCTCTACGAGGGCGTGAGTGGAGTAATTCTGAATAAAACTCGTTCCATTCAACGTTTTCGACATCTGACCAACTACATTTAGAATTTTGTATAGATTTTCCATTGCTTCGCGTGTCATTTTTCCGATGGTTTGACATTTTTTGAATTTTTGATACATCCCGCCGTATTGGTCGATACGAATCGGGGGTAGACTCATCAGAAGTGTTAGAAGACTCCATAATGATGCCGATCGACGAGGCTTCTTCTTTGGTGGTTCTTCCTCTTCGCTGTCTTCCGATGTCACTGGATCCGGATTGCAAACTACTTCTTCAACGCTATCGACGTCAGGTGGATGTTGAGCGTCTTCGGAGATGTCCTCGGTACCGATAATATTGTTTGTTACGATCGATACGTCCATAATTATTTTAAAGATAATATAATCACTGGTGGTAGGTTGTGTAGATAAACTACAATTGTCACCTATATATAATTGTTTGTATTTAATGGATGAATATTGTTTAGATTGTTTTTTATACTTTATTGAACACACTATGGGATAAAAGTCTGTTATTGGACGTTGTAATGTATTATCACAAGCGGGTACATTCACAGAACAAGCAGCACGAGCTAATGGCATAGGACGACTGGTGATGTATGTAACCTCTACGCTGTAAGTCATTTCTAGGTTGCCGGCTGTAAGTTATTTCTAGCAATACACCGGTGGTGAGAACTAGCGTGGATACCAACTTAACCCGGCTTATCGCTCATGCTCGGTTCGGACAAGCCAAGGCTGCTTACTTGCCGGGATCTACGATCCACCTCCCGCCCTTCCCTTCCGTCGGGCTCTCCGGAGGTGGTGATAAAAAACGACGTACAGTGGTACTCACTCACCCGTACAGTGGTACTCACTGTACGTGTATGGGTAGGCGGGCGGGTCATCACCACTGTGCGTGTAATTTTATCATCACTGTACGTGTATGGGTGGATGGGCGGGTAAAATTTAGTTTTTCTGTGTGAGCAATAAAACGTAACAAGCCTTGTGTGGCACTAACTCCTAAGACCTACATTACAGTGTAGGAAGTCTTGTGTGGCACTAACTCCTAAGCCCTACATTACAGTGTAAGAAGTCTTGTGTGGCACTAACCCTTACTCCCTACATTATAATGTAAAAAATCTTGTGTGGCACTATCCCTTACACCCTACATTACTATGTAAGAAGTCTTGTGTGGAACAGTGTAGGAAGTCTTGTGTGGCACTAACTCCTAAGCCCTACATTACAGTTTAAGAAGTCTTGTGTGGCACTAACCCTTACTCCCTACATTAAAATGTAAGAAATATTGTGTGGCACTATCCCTTACACCCTAAATTACTGCGTAAGAAGTCTTGTGTGGAACTAACTCCTAAGCCCTACCTTACATTGTAAGAAGCCTTGTGTGGCACTAACCCTAAGACCCTACATTACAGTGTAAGAAGTCTTGTGTGGCACTAACCCTAAGACCCTACATTACAGTGTAAGAAGTCTTGTGTGTCACTAAGCCCTAAGCCCTACATTACAGTGTAAGAAGTATTTTGTGGCACTAACCCGTACTCCCTACATTACAATGTAAGAAATCTTGTGTGGCACTATCCCTTACACCCTACATTACCGTGTAAGAAGTCTTGTGTGGAAATAACCCTAAGACCCTACATTACAGTGTAAGTCTTGAGACTGGATTTAAAATTTAATGTAACGTTTTAAAATTGTTATTTGTTTGTTCCTGAAGAGGAATGATTTTTCCTCTCCTATAATTCCCAGAAACCCCACCCTTAAAAACAAGTCCATATTTCACAACAGTCCCAAATTCAAAAAACACAAAACTCCACTGCACTGCACTTTTTGAATTTAAGTCCGGACGGAGGCCAAATGGATAAATAAAAAATGTTGGAGGTCACGTGCATGTTGAGAACTTGTCTTGGAGGAAACTGTCTGACTGGGGAAGGGCAGGTGGCTGCCCTCTCTGGGCTGCATAGAAGAAAGACAGACCCAGATCGGAAATCCCGCAACTGTGCCTCCAGACACCATCAAGCAGAAGAGTAGAGCAGGTGACTATCCGTCTTCCTCCGGAACCCTGGAGACGGAGACCAATAATTAGAACTTAGTCCCAGACATTTCTATTACCAACGGAAGGCAGAAGTCAAAATGATGGCGAACGAAAAACACGACGTGTAGGCTGATAGGGAAATATGGAACGAAACACATACTAGGATACACAAACGAAAAGTAACATAGACGAAGGAGAGGCTATCCCGGAGACAAACTGTAATACGGCACAGTTATTAGTATAATCTTTTATTACGTGTGACATAATTTATATATTTTCTACTATTGTTATTTTTTATGTTGTCAAGTTGGGAGTAGGGTTTATTTAATTAACGATGTTAAATTAATCCAGGCTCCTTTTAGTATTTTTTTCAGGCTAACTCAATAAAAAAATATATCGTAAGATAAAATTAATATTTTGATAAAATTTGCAGAGGTTTTGAGTGCGACACTTTACTAAACCAACATCCAATTTTAAGCCAAAATGTGAAGTAAGATAAAAACTTCTTCCACAGAGTGCAGAGGTTTTGAGTGTTAATATTCCAAGGCAGGTTCTACTAAACCAACATCCAATTTCAAACAAAAACGTGGAGTATGTTAAACACTACTCCCGCAGAGTGAAGAGGTTTTTAATGATAATATTCTATGGAAAGCTTTACTAAACTAATATTAAATATATATATTTAATATTAGTTTAGTAAAGTTTATAATATATATATAAAATAACGCGAAATAGGGCGAGAACTTCACCCACAGAGTACAGGGGTTTTGAGTGTTAACATTTCAAGGCAAGCTTTACTAAACTAATATTATGTATATATATATATATATATATATATATATATATATATATATATGTATGTATGTATAAATTAACGCGAAATAGGCTCAGAACTTCAACCGCAGAGTGCAGAGGTTTTGAGTGTTAACATTTCAAGGCAACCTTTACTACTAAACTAACGTCAAATTGCAAACAAAACCGTGAAGTAACACAAACATTCCTTTTGCACAGCGCAGATGTTTTGAGTGTCAGCAGTAACCGGCATCCAATTGCGAACAGTTTCGTAAAGTAACACAAATACTTCTCCCGCAGATCACGGGGGTTTTGAGTTTCAACAGTCCCAGACAGTCGTTACTAAACCAACATCCAATTGCGAACAGTTTCGTAAAGTAACACAAATACTTCTCCCGCAGATCACGGGGGTTTTGAGTTTCAACAGTCCCAGACAGTCGTTACTAAACCAACATCCAATTGCGAACAGTTTCGTAAAGAAACACAAATACTTCTCCCACAGATCACAGGGGTTTTGAGTGTTAACAATCCCAGACAGTCTTTACTAAACAAATATCCAATTGCAAACAACACCGTGAAGTAACACAAACATTCCTTTTGCACAGCGCAGATGTTTTGAGTGTCAACAGTAACCGGCAGTCGTTATTAAACCAACATCCAATTGCGAACAGATTCGTAAAGTAACACAAATACTTCTCCCACAGATCGCAAGGGTTTTGAGTGTTAACAATCCCAGGCAGTCTTTATTAAGCCAATATCCAATTGCAATCAAAGCCGTCAGGTACCACAAACACTTCTTCCACGGATCACAGAGGTTTTGAGTGTCAACAGTCTCAGGCAGTCTTTACTCAACCAACATCCAATTGCAAATTCATCCGTGAAGTAAGTTAAACATTTCTAACAAATTTCAGAGGTTCTGAGTTGTTGAGACATAGGCCAGACAGACGAAATCGTATTACAGAATTAAACTGAAATCTACTACTAATAAGTAAAGCTTGCGGTAACGACCGCGTCAAGGTATTACTTCCATCATTAGACGTTTCACCCTTGCTGTTATGTGTCATTCACAATGGGTTCTCTGAGACTGAAGTGGAAAAACAACTTCTCGGCTTTATAGTCAAGCCTCGTCAAACCAGTCCAGCAGTGGAGAGGCAACTATAACCTCGTAGCCCATTCTGATCCAACATGGCGACACCCCACGAATCAAGTCCATCTTGGAGTAATCTATACATTATTGGTTCCCACACCTTTGGAATTCTCAATTAGTCATCGTTACTGAAAATTCTTAAATATTTATAGTTCTTCCTATTGGCTGTAAGGGATCGAGTGATTTTACGTCACAAGTATCTAAATATTTAATGCACCCTCTCTCTGTTCCAAAGTATAATACAAACATGAAATTAATAAAAGTAGAACAATAAACTTAATAATATATAACTATAATTTATATTAACATTAAAAAATCTAATTTGAAGAAAAACAAATTATTGCAAAACTACGGATGTAATTGGTATGACTAATATTTATACCAATACGTGGGAAAAAGCTGTTTTATTTAAGTAATACTACAAGATAATTACTACGTAATTTCAGATATACAGCTAAAACTAGTTATAAACAATTTCAGAAATCACTTCTTAAGGCATTTAAACTGTATATAAATGTATATAAATTGAGTGAGAAGATTAAGATTGTGTCGTTACTTCTGTAATCTGGTTTACACACGTTATAAGGAAGTTTACAGTGGAGACGAGGTAACACCCCTTGTGTAAATAGAGGGTTACTAACGAACCTCTAAGTACATTACCCGGCTAACGAGACACCCTCACTGACGAGACTGGTACTTAGGAGTTCTACAATACAAACGAGTTAACATATAACATACTATATTAACATTGCCGTTTTCTAAGTATAAGTCTGGAAGTAGTTTATATTATTACAATTTAAACTTTCTATAATCGGATCTTTTCCGTTAATTCACTACCACTATTTTTTTGTTTCCACTAATTCACTTGATAAATATTCTATTGCTCTAAAAACTGTTCCTTAATAATTTGTACGTCCACTGTGGTATTCCTTATCTGCTAGGAATCCAATAGCGCTGGCCTTATCTTATTGCGTTTCAAGAACTTACATACGGAGAGCGCATTCGGCGGTAAGTCAATCATTGGATTTATCAGTTAGTGATCAACTTTGTAGCCACCTAACCTAACTGCGATAAAAAAGTAGTGGTAGTGAAGTAACGGAAAAGGTCCAAATTTTATATTTTACTTATAAGTATAATTTATACGAGATGAGTTCAAGACGCATCTCATAAATAATAATTGACTGTTTTTTTGTATTTTTTTATACCATTATAAAACTCCACTCGCCACTTTACATGGGCCTGCAGGCCTGGCCGTGAACGTTATTCAACGAGTGAAGAACCGACTGTTATTTGGGGATGCGAACTTTGGACGATTCCCTCTGCAGACAATACCCTTAGCCATGGAGCCCCCACCCCAGCAAAAAAATGATGTAATGTTACTGTTAGATAAAAGAGTTATTGTATGGTTTTTGGGGTCTTCAATTTATGTTAGGAATAACATTTATACCGTTAATTAAATACTGGAATACATATTCCTTCATAAATTAATGGATTAAATTTAATATTATCCTCGTACAACATTTGTATACTGTCACCTCTATCATGTTGTCATCAATGCCCTGTTTGTCCAGTAACAGTGATTTTAAGCTTGCACTAGCTATTTGTTTATTTTTTACTAATTTGAAACTTTATCATAATAAGGTCAAAAGGTGACCTTTGACAACATTTAATATGGTTTCTTTTTTAAATGAGGTAAGTGTTAAGGTTACTATGCAGTTGCTCATCGACTTTTATTCAGTATGCAGATGTGGTTTAATTCACCCCCTTTTCAACTATTCTACATCAAGAGATGTACATTTGTACACTGGTATTTGAAACTACAATAGGATATGTACGTATGGTGAAATGGGAACTTCAAAGAGAACACTCGCTGTATATGTTCAAAGGAAATGTGATGGTGGCATATATTTCTGTAAATGTTTTCTTGTTTAGATTTCCATTATATTTATTGTTTCATAATTTAACGTAACCTGTTCATTATTGAACTCCTTTTTATATTCTGTTGAGGACAGTTAGTTACACTCATGATAGTTTAAAATCAGCATTAAAATTACTGCACATTATAAAATTTTACTTTCAAGTTAATGACTTTAAAATAAAAAATACACAAGATACATTTTAGCAATACGCGTTAGGGATTGAAATTTGACATGGAATAGCTCATAATTACTGATTCACCGTTGCTAACCTCTGTAATTAATTGTAAATGGAGTCCACTTCCTCATTAATTTTTAATTGCTCGGGGGAGGGTTCACCCTTTAAATGAAAGTGTGACACAGGACATCCATCCCTCCCCTCATCATTTACACTTTGGTAGTCGAATTAGATTTTGAAGATAATTATAATTTTTCCATCCAACTGAATACATTTTACTGGCGTAAAACTGTTTGTGTGTATTAGCAATTTAGTAAATATATTTGTTTTACGTTTCCCAATTTTATGATTGAATGATTTATAGTGTAACAAACTAATTACTTTACGTCATATAATAAACTAGCCGAAGTCCTTGCTTTATTACGGGGTGGTTCTCCACGCTTCTTTACCCTTCTCTCCGTGTTTTTGGTCTCTCAGCTGTTTGAAATAGATGAAAATAATGCCACTGTCACTCTTAAGGAAAAAATTAGACGTTGAAGGATTTTTTTTATTCCGTAGGAATGGAATTTCGAGAAATCCTTTCTTAGTAGGTCTCTTTTATACAAAAGCTAACTTCCATCCAATTCAAAATACGTTTTATGCTTCCGTAAATTTCATAATGAATGAGTAGATTGTTTTTTACTACATTTACGAGACTAAAGTACATGGTTTATATTTTTAACTGCCAGTAGTGAAGTTGGATAAAGGACAGCTTTGTTCTAGGGTACGACTAATAAAATAAAGTTATGGTAACACTGGAACCATAGCTAAGGGGCTAAGGTGAAGGTTTGCCAATCGGATTACCCGGAATCTATTTCCGGTGAGATATGAAGTACTTTTTATCCCCTGCAGGTCTCATGGTTCGGAGATCACACTGAGGGGTTTGTTCCAGAATCAATAAGAGAGTAGTCTTTGGTATTAACTTTGACGTGTGATACTCTTAACTAACACTAGCACACGTGTTTTGTATTACTGCAATTTTATGATTATAAAAATGTGTAACAAAATCGTCTAAAAAATACTAAAATTTATCTCTATTAATCTCACTAACTCACAGCTGGTAACTCTCATATTGAAAGTATTATATTTAAAGACAAATAAATGTCACACATAAAAGACTTTATTACAATATGAAATAGAATATTGAAGCCGAACAATTATGGTTTGGCCACAACCTATTGAATGACTAATATTTATATCAATATCTGGGAAAAAAGTTGTTTTATTCAAGCAATACTACAAGATAATTAATACGTAATTACAGATATACAACTAAAAATAGTTATAAACAATTCCAGAAATCACTTCTTAAAGCATTTAAACTGTCAAATGGCTTCAATTTTCTGGGAAAATTTTACAATAATAAGCCCTTAGTTTTTAGCAATGACCAAACAAACTGAGACTGTGTACAAAAATGAGGAAATGACTTCGTGTACATGATGCCTTTAAAATTTCATGACTATTGTGCTGATAGTTAAAAACACAGTTATAACAAGTAATTTATAGGCAGTTAACTTAGATTTGTTAACTAATAAGACGTCATAGTTGTAACTAAATGTGTTAAAAAATGAAATTTGTCAGTACAGAGTTAAAAAAAGTGTTTTTAAATGTCAGATAACCTCAAGTATCAACCTTCCAAACTCTAATCGATTAAAATGTTTAATTGTACTTGGAAAAGTTAATTATTAGATTTTTATAAAAAGCAGATTTGCAAATATTCAATTAATTGGTTACTAAGGATTGTTAATTGGTTACACCAATCACGTTACTAATTAACTTCCATTACTCCTTTAGTCTTTGATGTTTTCTAATTTAATTTAAACGGTTATCATATATCCTCGTACGTGCATGAGGTACAGTTTTAATTTGAAATTAAGTTGAACTTTAAGCCAAATTTTTTCCTGTAAATTGTTACAAAACATGAAATATTTTACCTTCACATATTTGTCATATAATCGAGATTAAATAGCAAGAAATAAATTGAACCAAACTTTACATTTTATGGTTGTGCCATAACTTGATAAAGATAAGCCTATTATGTATATTCCCGGCCTATTACGAAGTGGAATTCCAGTGTAATCATTTTACTACACAAAAACCGCAATACATTGTAAGTGATATAATAGAAAACAACTTTTTTGTCTGTAACATTGTTTTTACATTCATTAATTCTTGTCATAATAATGTATTTACTGTAAACGAGGCAATATTGACCGGTTGGTTCTGACGCTATCACAAGATAACGACATCAAGCAACATCGGGCGTGGCTGTTCTTGGGCGGGTGGCCAATGGCTGCTACCGTCCTTGAACGCAGACCACCTGCCTGGTCATTTGCAGTTCGGACATCACACTCAAGGCTTTGGTCCCACGTTAAATTTAGAAAGGGCTTCTTAGCCCTAACCAGGACTAAGTTCACTCTATCAGTTATACTCACCTTGCCCGGTATTGGTTCTTCCTCGGACTGTCCGACAAGTTGCCGGCACAGATCAATATATAAAAAACTATGACCTGGTAAATATAAGACATCTTTTTTTAATTGTAATCGAGACGTTTTATAATTAATAGCCTGCATGTCGTGCTGACAAGTTAAATAATCAGTAAATTTAATACTAGTATAGAGATTCAAAGAAATTCTTTTCTATAAACTTATATTTGAATTCTGTACCATATATGGTAACACTGTATGTGTGTGGGTGAGGGGGTCACTAACACTGTTTGTGTATAGATGGATAGGTAGGCCAATAAAACTGTATGTGTGAGGGTGGACGAGAGTGTACATATTTTTACGTTTTTCCCTTTTAAGTCATAATAGAGGAGGAAATTCTTATTTCCTTATTATAATAATTATTTAATATTCTAATATTAGGGAAGGAGGAGAGCCTGTGACCTAATTTATGATCGGAGTGAGAGGTGTATTCAAATGTATAATTTCTTTTAAATGATCATATATCTCTTTCCTGGACTATATATAAGTTATCTTGAGAGAATTTATAACTCTTTTTATCCAGACTGTACGGGAGATCCATGTGTACAGTCTCGTACAACCAATATGAAAGCCTCACAGGCTGACGACTTCGTCAACCGAAACATTGCAATGTATATATATTGGGAGGTATGAGTACACCTGTAAGAAAAAATATGTCTGTCGTGGTTATTTTATTTTACAAGTAATAATTATAAATATGACAATACTTTAAGTTAATTTATATGTTTGTCATTACATTAACTTCTTTTATAACTATAATTTTAAATCTTAATACATGAATTTACATTAATTCTGTGAGATTTGTTTACATAAACAAACGTTTCTAGTTAACGATACTACTATTTACTCTCTAAATTAGTTTGCTATAATCTAGTACTAAACTGATAATAATTTGTTGGGAAATTGATAAACATATCCTTTTTCTTTAATTCATTCAATATTGTAAAATAAATGCACTTACAAGACAATATTTTCCACCCTAACTTTTAGCAACTTTATTCAGCCTTGATTTTATCAATAAGCATTTTAAAAAAATTTAATTTTGTAGTAACACTTTTTAATAAATGGTGTGTTTCTAGTATTGTACCGGGTCGTTTTGACCGGTACATTTTTCGCCTTTTTCGTCGTTTGTCTGCCAGGCTGCCTGAGATCGCTCACGCTCTGCGTTCCGCGTACTTTGGTAGCCGTTGGCCCAGTTCCGTTTCGTTCCGTGTTCCAGCGGCTTCGGTCCGGTTGGCCTGTCTGGTCAGTTGTCTTGTGCTGCCTGCAGAATCTCGTTATGTTTGGCTAGACAAACTAAAACGTAAGTGTTCATTTTGTAAGTTTTAATATTTAATCACCCTTTTGGTGAAAATACTTTTGTTTCATTGAAAAGATTTAATCGTTCTTACTTGTGTTTTCAGAGTTTTGTTAAGTTTATATTCTTTGTCTAGATGTTTTAACCTAGGTTCGAGCCATGTGCTCATTGTTACCTTTTTGACTTTAATTGCTTTATTATCTCTGGTTTCATATTTAATAGTAGTTCTGTATAATGTTTTGTTGAGCCTTTTTAAGTTGCAGTTACCGATTTACCATCTTTTTTGTTCTTTGACAATAACCTAGCCTATCTTTAGCTTTTCATGTTATAACCTATTGCTCATGTTTCCATAGCCTGGTTTTCAGTTTGTCATTTTTAGTTCATATACGCAATTTATTCCTTGGTAATTTGTTAACTTGTAATTGGTTAAATTGTAAGTTGTTAAATATTCCATAGCCTAAAGTTAAGCTTTCACTGTCTTGTTGCTCCAATCATGTATAAGTTTGTCTCTTCATGTTAAGTTTGGCGAAATCATGCACACTTATATTTAGTGGTTATGTGTAATATTTTGTTGTGATGGCTGGACTGTATTTGATGTGCTGTGTGTTGTGCCCTACAGTCCAGGGTCCTTGAGTGGGACTTTCAGCCCTCAGCCCGCCGTCCGGGGGAACTTCGATATTCTCCACTGCTAGCCTGGCCTGAGGACCATGTTGGAGCCTGGAGTTGCCCGCTACCCGCCCTACATCTTTGGGGGTAGAAGTCTTCAGTCCTCAGGTCAGTTCTTTCCATCTTTTCCCGGCGGCTGAGCTGGGGGTGATTTATAAGAAAACAAAAAAATATATAAAAACAAAAAGAAGAAAAAAAGTTTGCGGAACTTTTGGTGTGGCCTAGGCCTAAAACTAAAAACCTGGACAGTGAATTATGAAACAGCCATGGGGACTTAATTATTTTTTTTTATTAACGAGGGAAAGGCTTTTAAAATACCCAAGATTTTTTTGATGTTAATATTTATTTTATTTATATTTATTGTTATTTATTTTTAATTAGTTTATATTCCTTGTTATTAATTAATTAGTTTTATTTGTTGTTATATCTTTTTAGATTTTATAGTTGTTAGGTCCCTATGGTTAAGTCCTGTTATTATTGATTTATATGCTTAGGCCTAGTTATTGTTATTTATTTTTTTTGTTAAGTGTATTAGGGGGGGGTTTTGAAGTGAATTTTTACTCGAACGGTACCGTGTTATATTTTCTTTTAAATTATTTAATTTTTAAACTTTCACCAAAAGGGGATTATTGTTCTTTTGCTTAACTTTTAATTCGGAGCTGCCCAGGGATTCCGGCTTACTCCCTGGCCCGGTGGAATCAAGGGATGTGTGGGCTAAATTGCCGGGTTAAAGTGTTGTGATCCAAAAGTTTTCTAAATTTTCACTTTTATTTGGGGTTATCTAAATTTGTTTCTAAGTTTGTCACCTTTTAAATTTTTGTTAATAAATTTTTCTTACGTTTTGGGGTGTCTCAGGCTAAACTGCAGATAGGCCATACACCCTGTAGTTGATTAATTGTTAAATTTTGGTATTTGTAGAGTTTGTGGTATTTATAGCGTTTGTGATTATTGTGTATTATCTTGTTAGTTTTAGTGTTTGTTATTTATTTAATTACGAATTAATATTGTGGCCTTCTGCCGTTTTTGTTTTATTGTTTTTTTTCACTTGGTAATAAAAATTAGTTTTGCTCAGCTGCCGAGTGTTATTTTGACCCTCCAACTGCCACCCGTGATCCCATCGCTCGACTTGTTTTGAGCCATCCCCCGGTTGGCACGCTTTCCAGCTTTGGTGGGGGGATGGGTCTCAATTGGTAGCAGAGCGTGGTTGCCTAAAAAAAAAAAAAAAAAAAAAAAAAAAAAAAAAAAAAAAAAAATCTCACTTGGTTGTTGACGGTGGGTGTTTGCCTGTTAGTAGGTCATGATTGACCGACCTACCGTCAAGGTGTCTTGGTATTGTAAAAAAAAAAAAAAAAAAAAAAAAAACTTAGGCAATCCGCTTGGTTACGTTGTTGAATGGGTTTCATGGGTGGATTGGAGTGGTCGGCAGTGGCTCGGTAGGCTGAGGGTTTAGTTCGTCTTGGACTGGGAGTTGTGGCGCGCTCCTGTAATCCAGCTACTTGGAGGTCGGGTGTTGAGGATGGTTTGAGGCGTGGAGTTCTGGGCGCAGTTTTCCCATGTTGACTGGACGTCCGCACTAAGCTCGCCATCAACATGGATGCCCTGGGGGAGCCCGGGGTGTCCAGGTTGGCTAAGGAAGGGCATGGACCGGGATGTTGCTGGCAGAGTGCGGGCTTGTCACCTGTGCTCTCTCAGCAAGCCTAGTCAGAATGCAAGGTTAGGGTTGTTATCTTCTGAGGTGGCCGAGCGTCCTTTTGAGAAGGTGTTCATCGACTACGTGGGTCCTTTTCCCCGTAGCAAGTCAGGTAACTCCTACCTACTTGTTTGTGTGGATGCTTTCTCGAAGTTCGTTTGGCTTTTCCCACTTCGGAGTGCCATGGCTAGGCTCACCATCCGTGCTCTCCAGTCCCAACTCTTCCAGCACTTTGGTGTGCCTTCCACTCTTGTGTCCGACAACGGTAGCCAGTTTACCTCCCATGAGTTTCGTAGGTTCTGTTTTGGCAATGGTATCAGGCATGTGACTACCTCTCCTTATTACCCACAGCCTTCTCATGCAGAGCGGTTCAACCGCAATCTTCGGTCTGCCCTTATTACTTTCCATGCTGAGAAGCAGAACACCTGGGATGAGAGTCTCTCTTGGCTCCAGCTTGCTTTTAATTCTTCCAAGCATGAGAGTCACAATGCCACTCCCTTCGAAATTCTACATGGCTACCCTCCTAACAATCCTTTGTCCAACTTGTGGAGGCTAGAGGATCTTCTACCTACGCCAGGTGCCACTGACGTAGTGTCCACGTGGCGGGCTGCTCGGCGCAACCTGCTACGTGCTAGAGAGAGAGTAAGGAGGAGGTATGATAAGGGTCGTACTCCTAACCCTTTTCAGGTTGGAGATCTGGTTCTTTGTCAGGCTCACCCGGTCAGTTCGGCCGCGGAACGAAGAGCTGCAAAGTTGTGCTATCGGTGGTCTGGTCCCCACCGCATCGACAGGTTTTTGTCACCGGTGACTGCTCTGCTGGTTGATCCCCAGTCAGGCAGGGTGTTTAGGAAAGCCCATGTGTCCCAGCTTAAGGCTTTCCGGGGAACGGTTGGTCCAGGAGTTGGTGTTCCTGGGGGTTTCTTGGGGCAAAGAGATTGATCACCTCTGCGCCCTAGGTGGCTGTTCTGAGAGAGTTTTCCTTCTCTCTTTTTTCTTGTCGGGCCCGACAGTCAGGGTAGTTTGCTCCCTGTTTGAGGGGTTTCCCCTCTTAGATTCTCTTTGGCGTCCTTGGAGCACCACTCTTTGGAGGTTCTTCTTCTTCTTCTGTTTGGTTCCCTGAGGTACCGAGTTCTCCCCTGCCTGGGTGTGTTGAGGTTTTGCAGAGGGAGGTTGTACCGGGTCGTTTTGACCGGTACATTTTTCGCCTTTTTCGTCGTTTGTCTGCCAGGCTGCCTGAGATCGCTCACGCTCTGCGTTCCGCGTACTTTGGTAGCCGTTGGCCCAGTTCCGTTTCGTTCCGTGTTCCAGCGGCTTCGGTCCGGTTGGCCTGTCTGGTCAGTTGTCTTGTGCTGCCTGCAGAATCTCGTTATGTTTGGCTAGACAAACTAAAACGTAAGTGTTCATTTTGTAAGTTTTAATATCTAATCACCCTTTTGGTGAAAATACTTTTGTTTCATTGAAAATTTTAATCGTTCTTACTTGTGTTTTCAGAGTTTTGTTAAATTTATATTCTTTGTCTAGATGTTTTAACCTAGGTTCGAGCCATGTGCTCATTGTTACCTTTTTGACTTTAATTGCTTTATTATCTCTGGTTTCATATTTAATAGTAGTTCTGTATAATGTTTTGTTGAGCCTTTTTAAGTTGCAGTTACCGATTTACCATCTTTTTTGTTCTTTGACAATAACCTAGCCTATCTTTAGCTTTTCATGTTATAACCTATTGCTCATGTTTCCATAGCCTGGTTTTCAGTTTGTCATTTTTAGTTCATATACGCAATTTATTCCTTGGTAATTTGTTAACTTGTAATTGGTTAAATTGTAAGTTGTTAAATATTCCATAGCCTAAAGTTAAGCTTTCACTGTCTTGTTGCTCCAATCATGTATAAGTTTATCTCTTCATGTTAAGTTTGGCGAAATCATGCACACTTATATTTAGTGGTTATGTGTAATATTTTGTTGTGATGGCTGGACTGTATTTGATGTGCTGTGTGTTGTGCCCTACAGTCCAGGGTCCTTGAGTGGGACTTTCAGCCCTCAGCCCGCCGTCCGGGGGAACTTCGATATTCTCCACTGCTAGCCTGGCCTGAGGACCATGTTGGAGCCTGGAGTTGCCCGCTACCCGCCCTACATCTTTGGGGGTAGAAGTCTTCAGTCCTCAGGTCAGTTCTTTCCATCTTTTCCCGGCGGCTGAGCTGGGGGTGATTTATAAGAAAACAAAAAAATATATAAAAACAAAAAGAAGAAAAAAAGTTTGCGGAACTTTTGGTGTGGCCTAGGCCTAAAACTAAAAACCTGGACAGTGAATTATGAAACAGCCATGGGGACTTAATTATTTTTTTTTATTAACGAGGGAAAGGCTTTTAAAATACCCAAGATTTTTTTGATGTTAATATTTATTTTATTTATATTTATTGTTATTTATTTTTAATTAGTTTATATTCCTTGTTATTAATTAATTAGTTTTATTTGTTGTTATATCTTTTTAGATTTTATAGTTGTTAGGTCCCTATGGTTAAGTCCTGTTATTATTGATTTATATGCTTAGGCCTAGTTATTGTTATTTATTTTTTTTGTTAAGTGTATTAGGGGGGGGTTTTGAAGTGAATTTTTACTCGAACGGTACCGTGTTATATTTTCTTTTAAATTATTTAATTTTTAAACTTTCACCAAAAGGGGATTATTGTTCTTTTGCTTAACTTTTAATTCGGAGCTGCCCAGGGATTCCGGCTTACTCCCTGGCCCGGTGGAATCAAGGGATGTGTGGGCTAAATTGCCGGGTTAAAGTGTTGTGATCCAAAAGTTTTCTAAATTTTCACTTTTATTTGGGGTTATCTAAATTTGTTTCTAAGTTTGTCACCTTTTAAATTTTTGTTAATAAATTTTTCTTACGTTTTGGGGTGTCTCAGGCTAAACTGCAGATAGGCCATACACCCTGTAGTTGATTAATTGTTAAATTTTGGTATTTGTAGAGTTTGTGGTATTTATAGCGTTTGTGATTATTGTGTATTATCTTGTTAGTTTTAGTGTTTGTTATTTATTTAATTACGAATTAATATTGTGGCCTTCTGCCGTTTTTGTTTTATTGTTTTTTTTCACTTGGTAATAAAAATTAGTTTTGCTCAGCTGCCGAGTGTTATTTTGACCCTCCAACTGCCACCCGTGATCCCATCGCTCGACTTGTTTTGAGCCATCCCCCGGTTGGCACGCTTTCCAGCTTTGGTGGGGGGATGGGTCTCAATTAGTGTTTTAGGTGCGAATTTAAATATTAAAATAAATTGTTTTCTTGTCTCCTTAAATATTATATAGTTTTAACAGTCTCTGGAGAAATTATTAGCTTTTTGAAATGTGTTGAAGTAAATTAACTTCCTTTGGTAAAAGAAACAATGTAATTTCATTTAAATGGTCAATACTAAAATTCGTGATAAAAACATTTAATTTTTAAAAATTAAGAATATCAAATATGCCCTTCGTCGTAAAATAAATTTACCAATGAATAGACGAAAAATATAATTAAAATATCCCGGGATTTAAAGTAATCAAAGTAACAATACTGTATATGAAATAATATCTGAACCCACCCTCTTCGCCGGTCATAATATTGAGTGAAGACTTTCAATCAAAATATAAGTAAAAACTACAACAATTCAAGAATATTACAAAATTACTTGAAGTAAATCAAACTAAATACTTTGTTTTTAAAAAACAATTATTTAATATACCATCCAATTAAGAACAGCTGATGTTATCAATAATTTACTACTTTACTCAATTATTTTTATTTTTAAAAGTTTATCCTACCACAATGTTATTCAATTTGTTTTTATTTAATAGCTGTTAATCAAATAAATCAATCAATTAATATACGAGGGCCTCTCGTACCTGCATAAGAATATCATGGAACTGTTGGTGGCCAGTGGGACGGATTCCGGAGGTTGGAGGGGAAAATATTTTCTTATTGAGCCTCTAGAGGCCAAGATAAACATATAAAAATGTTCAAGTCAATTGTACGTATAGTTTTGAAGAAATAATGATGAGTCGTAAATGGATTTTATATACTGTAGTTGACTCTGAATCAGTGAAATATTGCGTTTTTTACCATATTTTGCCATGACCTGTGAACTGGCTATGCATATGGTCAAATTAAATTGTAAATTTTCCGATTAAAATCAGTTTGTTCTCTGATAAAAAAATTTCAAAGTCTAGATAAATCTACAAAGTCTATTTTTAGAGGGCAAAAAGTACTCTGAATCAATAAAATATTGTGTTTTCCGCCATGTTTAGCCATGTCCTATACAATGGCTATACAAATGTTCAGATTAAATTGTATATTTTACCATTGAATACAGTATGTACTCCTAGATAACAAAGTTTCACAGTCTAGAAAATATGTAAGTCTACTCTTAGAGGCCGTAAATTAACCAATTTGATTTACACGCACAAATCAGCTCTACCTAAGGATGAAGGAAGAGAGATAGAAAAAAATTCACAGGGCTAAAGTTGAAGATTGTTGAGACATGATTTGAGAATCAGGCATATAAAAAATGGTGTTAGTTTTTCTGTTAATTTAGCCACTACAGTCCAATTAGAGAAAAGCTGTTTTTTGCATTAAAAATGTTTAGCAATAAAAAGGCTGCCATCTTTGATTTACTAAGAATTTTTTAAAATCCCTTCTTATTGCACATCTACAACGTAAGACGTTTGACTTTACAAAAATTCAGCCTCGTAGGCTTAGTACAATTTTAGTTACAGCGATGAGTGAATGAGTGAATGAGTGAGTGAGTCAGTGGTATTTGCCTTTTATAGGTATATCAATACGGAATCTTAAAAGGCCACTAAAATTGTTATAATTTAACTTACATTTCTACAATTATAAGTTATTTTTGTGTACGGAATCTAAATATACATGATTGTCATCCCTTATCATACGAGTACATTATGTTAATATAATATTGATTTTACATTATCTACACGATATTTTTGTTTCTTTACTCAGTCTACTGCACAAAAATCTATAAAATATCTTTCAACATTTTGCACCTTAACTTAAAATTATGAAGAGATGTTATTGCAATAGAAGAGTACATCCAATGATAATATTTCAAAGGGCGGTGGGATTCTGTTTTACTCTGACTTGGAAGCGGAACCCTGAAATATATGAGGCAAAACGTGGAAGTGAAAATAGCCCATTAACCTTATTACTTGCCTCTGGAGGGACGTTTCTGGACTACAACTTTGACGGACATTAGGCTTGCGTTTTAGTATTATTTTTTATCATTGTTATTTTAACGATGCAAATTGAAACTATGTTCATTATTACTACCCATTTTTAACGTCAGTTTTATCTTTACAAACTCGTAACTTGAGCAATAAGCACTACTAGCAATCTCAAATAACACTAAATGTTTAACCCTGTCTAACCATAATAATATAATTTTTGATATTCTTTTATAATTAATTACATAATTGTGTTTTGCACAGTTAAAAAGTAGAAAAATAATTTACTTATAGTAATTAATTTACTATTTAAAATGTTATTGTAATATACTTACAGCTTTACAAAACTTATAGTTATATACTATTTTTTAATAAAGTCTATTTTTAGTTTATCTTATGAAAATAGCCGTACTCAGCTGTTTTATACAGAATACAATAATAGTATTAAAATAGTTTTTTCTATCACATCATGTTAAGGAAATTAAAATTATACTATATATTTACAACTGAAAAAATAAACATAAATACAAATAAGATGTGCTATCTTATAATTTATTTATTTTATATGTATAAGTTGGTTCACGAGTTTAGGGCTACTAATTTGATATAATTTGAATAATAACTATAATTAAGTACCCTTTTATTCATTTTTTTTATTATAATACATGATCGGTTTCGGTTCTTAGGCCATCTTCAGAGTGTAAATAATATAACCTCTAGTAAATGAAAAATTATAAAAATAAAACAGACGAAAATAACATAACATATGATTAATTTTGTGCGTGGATAAGTCAAATTTTACTTTTAATTCTTATGTTTTTTAATTTCTCTTGTTTTTTCATTTATAGGATTTTTCATGCTAATTTTTTTATTTAATATGTTTTGTGGTTCATTATAATTGTTTATGTACATCTGTAAATTTTTTTGAATTCATTTTTTCTCCTTTCTTCTCATATTCTAAAATTGTAACATTTTCATTTATATTCTGGTAACTGTGATTTGACTGGAGAATATGTTCTACAAAGTTAGATGAAATTGATGTTGAGTTGTTGTTTCTTATGGCTTGTATGTGTCATTTGTAACGTAAAGTAAATGTTCTTCCGGTTTGTCCTATGTAAAAAGAATTGCATTCTGTGCATTTTATTTTATATATTCAAGATTTTTCATATTTGTTATTTTCTTTGTTGGATAGTTTGTTTATTAAAGTAAAAGTATTGTTCTTTGTTTTATGACTGAGTGTATATTTACTGTGTTGAAAAGTTTTTTTAATAGCTTTGTTCATTTTTGTATTATTAGGAACACTGATGAATTTTTTCTTTTCTTTTCGTTTCATCCTCTTATTTTTGTTTCCTTTAGTAATTTTGTCAACAATTTTTGGATTGTAACTATTTTTCGAAGCTAAGTATTTTATTGTTGTTTTTTTTCTTCATAATCAGATTTTTTCATTGGGATGTTTAACATTCTCTTTATCATTGATCTGAAACTAGATATTTTATACTTCTAAGGATGGTTAGAATTATATGGAATTAGTCGGTCACTTTAGGTTGATTTCCTAAAAATTTTGGAAAGAGTGTTATTTCCAATATTTGTGATTATTATATCTAAATAGTTGATTTATTTTGATCATTTTCTTTTGTAAATTTTATCTCGTCATTTATATACTATTAAACTAATATACATTTTGAGAAGTGACATTCATACTTTTCTTGAGACGGTTTCTTATCATACTTTACTTTATCAAAGTTGACCTCTCTTCTGCTTTTGGTATTTTGAGGGTTCAGATAAATATTAAAGATTTTTATTTTCATTTTCTAATTGCCCAATGACATAATAAACAACATATATTTATTTTATTTCAAATCATTTACCATCTGAAGTGAAATGTTTACTATATACTTTATATTTAATTTGATTTAAATCAGTAAACTTTTAAGTGTATTGTTCTTATCAGACCTAAATATTTAATAAAGCTGAAAAGGCAAATAATATTGTTAATAAATTCTTCAATATATTAACCCCATTAGTTGTTGTATGATTTCCAATCAGAATTGAAAATATTAGATATCATAGAGAAAAGCAGCCTTTAGATTGAATGTTTTTACAATAAGCATTATAGTAACAATAATGTAATATTTCTACTTTTTACGCAAATGATAATTAGGGGAACTTTTATTTTTAAAACATTTTAATATTACACATTTTTTTATAATCATATGTTTCATAACAAAATGAAAAATTTTAAGATTAATAAGAAATTCATATGCTAAATTTAATTTTACTGTATTTGTTAGTTTATATCATTGCACATAATAAAAATGATATTTTTAACATAGGGCTGAGTTTATTGATAGAAAACTCTATGAAGCACTTTTATTGTTCTAACATTGACGTAGTTTTATTTAGATTTAAAAATGAACAAATATACAACTAGTATAATTTATAATAAATTTCACCCACAACATAAATAGCACAAACCTAATGTAACACAAAAGGGTTTCTTACAGCAATAAACAGTTGAAAAATACCTTTAAAACATAAACAGTTTGAAGTTAATAATCTTTCAAACTTAACTTTATAATTGTTGTGGCCCTTATAAGGACCGAATCGTTGGTTATTAGCTGCCATAGTTGCGATCACCCAAGTGACAGTTCAGCTACCCATCTCGTCGTTTACCAAGGGGACACGTACAGCTTAGGGATTGCTACCGACGCGATCGTCATCCCTTCGATCGATGTTAAATATCTAAGACACAAGTCCTTTGTACTCCGGATCCTATTTTATTTTATATTGTTTGTTCTTGTTTTACAATTTTTATAAATTTTGAAGCTGACTTTAAAAGCCACACCTATATACAGGGTGAAAAAAATATGACGCTTTCACAGCTTTTGTATGACCTTACTTTAAAAGTGAAATATTGTACATGCTCATGGTTATAGAGAACACATTTTTTACGACATTAGTGACATTTCATCTTTGCAGGGAAACGGCCCACAAGGAGTTGAATGAAAATCTTCGATGTAAGCCTAGGACGAGTTTGGTATCAAATGAAATGTCTATTCAAGAGAAATCAATTGCTGCAAACTGGACTTCGGAAGGTCTATCCTTTCCAGAGTAGCAGTTATTTAAATTTCAAAGTAACTAATTAGAACAATATTATTTCTCCGCTTTTTAACGGTTCTAAGTAAATTATTCTGATCAAAAATTATACCTTATGGAACTTAATTATTAAAAAAAATTAAATTGTCAAATTATCTGTGGAAAAAGTAACGTTGTTTTGAAAGCGTTTAAATATTTTTTTCCAACCTGTATGTATTTCAAGCTTAAGAAGAGGATTCGAAAAGGAAAATGCAAATATTATACACTGTAACAATTTATTATCTTTCAAATAGTATTGACTTGAGTTTATGGAACTAAATGTTGTTAAAAATATTAATATTCATGGAATTTAATTTTTTTCTTTTACCCTTTATCCAATATTCATATTTTCATGTTCTATTTACACTACAGTAGTTAAAACTTGATTGTATTCTATGGTAAATAATTATGTTAATGCTTATTTAGGAAAATGCAAGAAGAAAAGTCAATCTAGTAGAAAGACATCTACCAAGCAACTATAAACGTTATTTAACTATCGAAGTTAACAGGGAAGGGGAGACATGAGTTATGATAATTTCATGTAAAAGGATGTAAGTACTCATACAAGGATGTTAGGGCTAATATGTTGTAATTAAGGATCATGTCTCGACTTAACAAGGTGACGTCATAATGTCATTAATAACATGTTACGTAGTTTTCATCCTGTGAGAAGAAGAAACACAAGATGAAAACATCTTATTATTTCTACTTGAAGATCATTTACTTAGATAGATAAACTGATATTGGAATTTTACTTCATATTTATAAAAATAATAGAAGAATAACATTTTATTTCAAACTCATTACAATAGAAGTAACTTTTAGTTTAAAAAAACTAAAATAGAATTTGTAGTTATTGAGTTTGATATTAATATGTTACAACTATAGTTTATAGTAGTGATGTTAATTAGGCCTTTATTTTAAAAGATAATGTAGAAACAGTCCAGCTGTAGTCGTTCACGACCTGCTGGGAAATTTCGCTTGACCAAAAAAATTCAAAAGAAAAATAGTAATAATGCCTTTTAACGCTATTCCATTTTAAACGTATATATTACTTTTATTTATTTCCAGTCAGTTTAAAGCCCTTTTGATTGTATGAAGTGCATTTTCAGCAATATTCTAATGATTTGGTGTGATCCATAATGGTAAGTAATAAGTACGTTTTTATTGTTTTATTTAAGGAATAGCATTAATTTTTTTCATTTATTTATGCTAATGAAGACGGAAACATTAGTGTTTTGCAGAAAACAGTAGACTTCAGTTAGTATTTAGGTCCGTTCACTTGAATCAATATTCTATTGCTTCATTTATTTATTGCAATATTTACTCTGATTTATTCATAACTTTGACGATGAAGTGTGGAACATTTCATTACTTACTTATATAATAATGTCTAGTTAAAAAACAAATTGTAGACTTACACAACATAAAATAATAGTAGAAATAAATTAATAATAAGTTATACAGAGTGGAAAAAATATGAAAACGCTTTCACAACTTTTGTATAACTTCACTTGTACAATGAAATCTTGTACATGATCATGGTTAGAAAGAAAATACTTTTTGACGCAACTAGCGACATTTTATCTTTTCAGGGGGGCGGCTCACGAGTAGTTGAATGAAACTACTCGTCGGCACTGGTGGCGCAGTGCTGTAACCCAGCTACATGGGGACAAAGTGTTTGGGAGATTGTAGGCGATAGGTTGGATGCTCGGTCCTCTTAATACTGACATGGCGTCCGCTTGGTGGTTGCTATCGGCGTGGACACTACTAGAGAAGTCTGGGGTGTCCATGTTGGGTGGTAATCATTGTGCGGTGTTGTGTGGGGGAGATAACTGAGCATCAGGCTTGTCAATTAGCTGAAAATCAGACCAGCACTACGTGGTTCGGATTCCACGTAAAGCTGTAGGTCCCTTAGTTGCCCTGGCTGTTGGGCTATTAATAAATTGCCCTTTCTGAGGAACAGTTGAACTCAGTTAGTAACCAGACTACACTCATCTACACTCATCCTACACTCATAAAACCATTCATATTCGCCTTAAAATACGCACAACGTTGTGTCGGCGTCTCATATGTAAGAATGTAAGAAAACTCTTCAACGTAAGCCTAGGTCGAGTTTGATATCAAATCAAAGGTATATTCAAGAGAAATGAATTGCCGCAAACCGGACTTCGAAAGGTCTATCCTTTTCAAAGTAGCTGTCATTTAAATTTCAAAGTAACTAATTTTAGCAATATTATTTCTCCGCTATTTAACAGTTTTAAGTAAGTTATTGTGATGAAAAAATATTCCTAATGAAAAACAATTATTTAAAAAAAATAAATGATCAAATTATCTATGGAAAAATATATCGTTGTTGTAAAAGCATTTCCATATTTTTTCCGCCCTGTATGGCAGGCTAAACACAAAAATTCAACAGAAAAGGCTGGAAGAAAGAAAATCCTTGGAATCACTGAACCTTATGAGTTTATATGAGTCAATTAGAGATATATGTCAGAGATGATAGTCACAGAGGGTTACAGAGGATAGTCTCAACATAAAAATATATCGTTGTCATGAATTATGTAAAATTCTAACCTACTATATTCTATAAACTATTATAGGGCATTATTGATTAGATTCATTGACTAAACATACGTAAATATTAATTATCATTCACCTAGGTTTAACGTTATTAATTTAAAGAAATTTTTAATAGTTTCAAAATAGGACTTTTATAAATATGAAAGTAAAAAATATATATGTGCCTAAAAAACATATGTAACCATAAATATTTCAGTTTGAAAATCATAGTTAATTAAAACAAGTATATAAATGGATCATTCATGAATTTCTAAAATGGTGTGGATACAGATCTCTTTTGAGTTGATAGCTATGGCATACGTACACAACGAGAACTAAACGTAGTAATGGAAAGCAGTTCATTTTAGAAAGTACTTCAAGGCTGGGTTATTTATCTCATTACAATATTGTTTAATTTCTAAACCATTTATTCACCTACTGTAAACACTTAGTCAGGCTGCAGATTCAGTACTAATGTGTTGAGAACTCCTCAGCCAAACTTTGGGATTTAGTTCTGAACATGAAAGTGAGCAAAAATTTTAAGATAACAATATGGTCTACCTCACTTTATTGACTGTCTGTCAGTATTTTTATAAAAAAATAAATAACTCAAGAACAATAACTGTAACAGATTTCAAATGTTTCATACTTAGTTAGACTGGTAGCACCTTAGTTAGGCTGGGTTAGCACCTTATTTAGACTAGTAGCACCTTAGTTAGGTTGGTACCTTAGTTAGACTGGTAGCACCTTAGTTAGGCTGTTAGAACCTTAGTTAGGCTAGTAGAACCTTAATTAGGCTAGTGGAACCTTATTTAGACTAGTAGCACCTTAGTTAGACTGGTACCTTAGTTAGACTGGTAGCACCTTAGTTAGGCTGTTAGAACCTTAGTTAGGCTAGTAGAACCTTAATTAGGCTAGTGGAACCTTATTTAGACTAGTAGCACCTTAGTTAGACTGGTACCTTAGTTAGACTGGTAGCACCTTATTTAGGCTGTTAGAACCTTAGTTAGGCTAGTAGAACCTTAATTAGGCTAGTGGAACCTTATTTAGACTAGTAGCACCTTAGTTAGACTGGTAGCACCTTAGTTAGGTTGGTACCTTAGTTATACTGGTAGCACCTTAATTAGGCTGGTAGCACCTTAGTTAGGTTGGTACCTTAGTTATACTGGTAGCACCTTAGTTAGACTGGTAGCACCTTAGTTAGGTTGGTACCTTAGTTAGACTGGTAGCACCTTAGTTAGGCTAGTAGAACCTTAATTAGGCTAGTGGAACCTTATTTAGACTAGTAGCACCTTAGTTAGACTGGTACCTTAGTTAGACTGGTAGCACCTTAGGCTAGTAGAACCTTAATTAGGCTGGTAGAACCTTAATTAGGCTGGTAGCACCTTAGTTAGGTTGGTACCTTAGTTAGACTAGTGGCACCTTAGTTAGGCTGGTAGAACCTTAGTTAGGCTAGTAGAACCTTAATTAGGCTATTAGAACCTTAATTATGCTGGTAGCACCTTAGTTAGGTTGGTACCTTAGTTAGACTAGTAGCACCTTAGTTAGGCTGGTAGAACCTTAGTTAGACTAGTAGCACCTTAGTTAGGCTGGTAGAACCTTAATTAGGCTATTAGAACCTTAATTATGCTGGTAGCACCTTAGTTAGGTTGGTACCTTAGTTAGGCTGGTAGAACCTTAGTTAGGCTAGTAGAACCTTAATTAGGCTGGTAGAACCTTAGTTAGGCTGGTAGAACCTTAATTAGGCTATTAGAACCTTAATTATGCTGGTAGAACCTTAATAAGGCTGATAGTACCTTAGTTAGGTGAGTAGCACCTTAAATAGGCTGGTAGAACCTTAGTTAGGCTAGTAGAACCTTAGTTAGGCTAGTAGAACCTTAATTAGGCTATTAGAACCTTAATTATGCTGGTAGCACCTTAGTTAGGTTGGTACCTTAGTTAGGCTGGTAGAACCTTAGTTAGGCTAGTAGCACCTTAGTTAGGCTGGTAGAACCTTAGTTAGGCTGGTAGAACCTTAATTAGGCTATTAGAACCTTAATTATGCTGGTAGAACCTTAATAAGGCTGATAGTACCTTAGTTAGGTGAGTAGCACCTTAAATAGGCTGGTAGAACCTTAGTTAGGTTGGTACCTTAGTTAGGCTAGTAGAACCTTAATTATGCTGGTAGAACCTTAATAAGGCTGATAGTACCTTAGTTAGGTGAGTAGCACCTTAAATAGGCTGGTAGAACCTTAGTTAGGTTGGTGAACCTTAGTTAGGCTAGTAGAACCTTAATTATGCTGGTAGAACCTTAATAAGGCTGATAGTACCTTAGTTAGGTGAGTAGCACCTTAAATAGGCTGGTAGAACCTTAGTTAGGTTGGTAGAACCTTAGTTAGGCTGGTAGAACCTTAGTTAGGCTGGTAGAACCTTAATTAGGCTGGTAGAACCTTAATAAGGCTGGTAGAACCTTAATAAGGCTGATAGTACCTTAGTTAGGTGAGTAGCACCTTAAATAGGCTGGTAGAACCTTAGTTAGGCTGGTATAACCTTAATTAGGCTGGTATAACCTTAATTAGGCTGGTAGAACCTTAGTTAGGTTGGTAGAACCTTAGTTAGGCTGGTAGAACCTTAGTTAGGCTGGTAGAACCTTAGTTAGGCTGGTAGAACCTTAATAAGGCTGGTAGAACCTTAATAAGGCTGATAGTACCTTAGTTAGGTGAGTAGCACCTTAAATAGGCTGGTAGAACCTTAGTTAGGTGAGTAGCACCTTAGTTAAGCTGGTATCACCTTAATTAGGCTGGTAGCACCTTAGTTAGGTGAGTAGCACCTTAGTTAGGCTGATAGCACCTTAGTTAGGCTGGTAGTACCTATCGTGCAATGATTTATGATATTTTTTTCAGCCATTTGAATAAAGCTTATGTTTAAAAATTTGAAATTTACAAAGAAAAAACATCAGTATTCCCCTAATAAGTTATTTCCAAACGGTAGACCAAAATGTATCCAAAATAATTGTAAGTTTAGGTGCTATCAGACAAACGTCAGTGTGTAACGTTTGAAATCTGTGGCATTTATGTTTCCTGAGGTTTTATTATTTACAACTATGGACTGATAGTTAACAAGTAAGATAGATTGACATTTTTGTATGTTTTCATGTCTAAAACTAAATCTAAAAGTTTGACTAAACAGTTCCCAACACCCTGTATATTGAATATTAAAATCTGATAAAACTAATATCAGTTATAACGTTAGTTATGAAATCAATTAAATATTAAAGACGTTATATCTAGTTTGATGGATCATTAAAGACAATATTAAAGTGCAACATGGCAACACAACTAATATAACCAAACTCATGAACATTGACGTTCAGCAGCAGCTGACACAGATGGCTACCCAATGTACCCTCAGCAGTTTTAGCGTCACGGTTTGGGATCACACTGTCGGCGTTAAGTACATGACCCTAATGCATTGTACAACAACGCCATCAGCGGTGATTTCACGATTACACAGAAATCCCCTTACTTATGTACTTTTTAAGGCCGTTCAATCAGTAATTAAGGTCACGCTGTAATCCTTATAAAATGATAAGCTACGATACATTAATTTCTTATGCGCAAGTAAATGTAGTGGTTTTATATCGATTTAAATCAATTTAAAGTCACTGCATATACTTACGCATTTGGAAGTAATGTATGAAAATATACATATAAAAAGATTACGACATGACAAAATAATAAATTTTACGACTTCTAGAAGCAAATAAAACGTTGTTTCAGGAAATTGATAAGAATTTTTTTTGTTAAAAACATAACATTCTGAAATGTATAAAACTTATTCCAATAAACCATGATTCAGAACTAAATACGGTACAATATCTATTTTTTAGTAATAAAGGTGTCAACGTTTATTCCCATTGAAAAAATAATTACAATTCCGGTACTTTTTTATTCCAACTAGGATAAAAATTATTAAAACTTATTCTAACATTTAAAAATATGGAAATCTCATATCGCACAATTAAATGGGTAAAACAATAAAAAAGTATTATTGTATTTTTCGTAGGCTTCTGTTTCTTAGTAAACAACCTTCAAACTCGGGTACACATGATGTCTGCACCTACAGTAAATTCTGTATCTATAATAGCAGTTAATAAATAAATCCACAAAATAACAGAAATGTAATTTTTTAACTTGCAGAGCAGAATTACGTTTGAAAATGAAATTTTATCCGTTAATTTCGTATTGTGTTGATGGGAGGAACAGCTGTCCAAATTCGCCTGTATGTGAGTTGGTGATTAAGATATCTCGTATATCAAGGGGTTGGTAGTTGGATGAGCCATCAACATCATATATATGTGGGTGGGGTTGTTTCAGGTGGCATTACTGATATTTGGTAGTAACAGAGGATATAAGTAAATATTTTGTAAGTTTGTGGGTCTCATTATTAATAAAAGTCAACATAACATTATTTTTTTTATGTCATGGGGAAATATTAAATAATCTTTATAATATAGGCTTTAATTAAGAAACATTTCTCTTACGATGTAAATATTTGTCTCAAATTAAAAAGTTAAGAAAGGAAAAAAACAACTACACGGTTGAAACATTTTACCCTCCGGTCATTTTTGAAACTTATACACTGAATATATGTTTAAGGGTCTAATAACAGGAAAAATTGTGTTCATTATAAGTTCTTTAAATTAAAACATAGATATTACGTTTTGAAAATACCACATTGTTGGTGCAACTTTTGTATGCGATACCTAATTCATGCATTCTACAACATAACTATTACTACTTTCTTAGAAAAAAATGGTGTAATCAATAACTAACAGAGGTACAGTATATTATTTTGGTTATTTATGGAAAAAAATTCAAGTTGGTCTTTGCAGTAGGTTTCTAAAGTTACTGTAATGATGGTAGTTAGTTGTCAATTTGAAATTTTTTTTATTTTTTGGAAGTCACATCTGAGCCGTTGTGACTAGGATAAGTTTTCGAGGGCTTCTTAGCCTCTATCTGGTAACAAATATTTCCTTTTAAATATTAAAAAATATATATGTCAAAAAAGTTGACAAAAATGTTATATAATTGAGTTTTTCTTGATGATCTGTCATTGATTTGCTTTAATCATTCAATTTAAATATCATTAAACTGTATATTTCACATGACTTATAAATATATAATGGGCCTTATAAACCATTTTAACAATGGATTATATGAAATCTGGGGAATAACAATAAAAATATAATTGTAATAGAACGCATTTTTTAATAAGAACTAACTATATTAGAAACAACTAATGTGTCCAATAAGTTTTTATTATACTGTATGAGACAAACTGAGAAGTATAATTTATTTTGAAAAATATTTATTGCAGAAATAATTAATTAAATAATTTTAAATAACAGGGACTTGCAATAAATATTTTATTCAAATTCACACATATAAATAGCAGTAAAAAATGGGGTTGTCGAAGGCTAACCGACCTAAAGTGTTATTGCAAACATCCTCGCCAGGGACCCTTGACGCTTTAATGAATTATTAATTAATTAAATTTGCCAGCATTTTCCACTGCGAGTTGTTTATTCTTTACGTTTACCATTTTCAGTAATTTTCTATTGAAAGTTTTTTAATTTAGTAATTTTTTAGTGAAATTTGTTTTTATTACTTTGAGTAATATTGTATAAAAATAAGTTTTTAGGCAATAATTTAGATTTTTAACACCACCATATATACATTTTGACCTTAAAATTGATCCTAAATTACTAATATGAAACATTCTAAGATTAACTGATAGCCTTAAGGCGTATGTTCGATTTCCCCATCAAGCATGTATGCTATATGTACATAAACGTTTTGCTGATATACATTTATGTATTTAAATATTATATTACATTTAGTCTACTTATATACTTAATTCTATATTTAGACTAATAATTACACAAATAAACTATTGAATGTTGCTAAAACACTTATTGTTCAGTGTAACATTTCCAACCAATTGCATGTCTCCTTTTTTTCTATAAACACTTTGTGAATATAAAATGTAAAAAAAATGTTGAATTAAAAATAAAATATGTAGTGTGTTGGGGAAAGATTTCTATTATTTACTAGAAACACTGCATGAGTTTAGGGACTAGTTTTTTAGTTCTGTGAGTTTCTTCTAGTTCCTACTTTTTTTCCATCAATCAGTTTACCAGCCGTGATTTTTCGTGGATAAAGAACAGTTTTTTGTGCATTCATTATTCAATTTAATATTTTCACTTCTCCTAGAAACTATTAGTTATTCTTACTATATCAAATTATTTTTTGTTAAATTATCTATCCCTGTTTTTATGTTTACGTTTGGAGCTAATGACCATACGATTTGGATCTCTGTACATTTTAAATAAATATTATGTGAAAAACTCAACTCGGTATCAAGTTGAAATATGAGCAGATTTCTTTTTGAAATCATGGATAATTTTTAGTATTATTTTATACCAAATTATATTAAAGTATTTGATACAACTAGATTTATTAAAAGAATTTAAATTCCTCTAAAATTCACATAATATAGTTTAAATCACAAGCAAATAATCATAATAATTTTTTAAGTGGTGAATAATTAAGTTCGTTATAGAAAACCAATAATGGGCCAATCATATACCTATATCATTGTAGTAAAATTAAAGAATTACACATCCAACATATAGTTAGGAAACATTGGTAAATCAATAGGAAAGGGAGGATTTTGGCTGTTGTCGATAACTTACGTGTAAATGAGGACCTTTTGGGCTTTTAATTATTTTGAGCAAAATTAATTAGATGCTTTTAAGTATGTGTGCTTTAATGAGAGATAATTTATAAACCACTTACTTATTTTATTTATCCAGTTAATTTACCTTTGGAATGCAGTCTTCGATTCCTAGATAGTAATAGAACTATTTTTTATACAACGAACACGTATTTCATTTAAATAAAAATGATGTTATGTCTTAAATAAATAAGACAAGAGTAGGCCTAGTAGTAAGTATATTCTTCTTAGCCAAGATAATTTAAAAATATAAATATGCATTGTTGTTAATATCCTAATATATTGCTTTTATGTTAACATATCCAACACGGTTGTAGCTTTATATCTTGCAAGATCAGAACTCTGAAGGGTGGTTGTTTTATAACCGGACGTGGACATTAAGGAGACATGTGAACAAGATGGGTTTTCCAACCCCTATTTTCTTGTGTAGGAAATGTGGGGAGGAGGAGCAGTGGACGGCACGTCCTCTTCCACTTGCCGGCCCCTAGCTAGGAAGCGGACTCTCACCTTTGTAGACGTATGAGAACAGGGCCAAGCACAGGAAATCCACATCAAGGTAATCTCAAGGTGCTCTAAGGATCTTGGATTAGATGAGGTTTGAAGTCCTGTAAGGGAGAGTGCACAATAAACCAATTGGCTAACGGAACGTTACCAGGTATTGAAGCCTGGCCTTTCCAACCGTAATAAACATTTTAAAAATCTCGCTGGGAAATTTTGGTTTTCATCTCGAATAAAAAAACACTCAGAATTTTGAAATAAATACCGTAAAGGTATTTATTTCAATAGTTTTTGACTGACTTAGTTTTTGACTAGACTTTAGAAACAAAAAAACAGCAAATATTGCTACCATATTCGTTTGTCGAACATACAAATTTCAGTACCTGAATGTAAAGTTATTATGATTGATAGATATTAGTAATTGCATTAGTTATATTTCTAAAACAGTAATATAATATCGAATTCCTAACAAGCATACAGAATATTATTCTTATATAATAAGTCAAACATTGTACATAGCTCAAACGTACGTAAACAGGAACTAATGTAGTATGTTGTCATAAAATTCGGTCCTGTTTTGGTGAGATTTATTTTTAAAAAGTTTTTCAATTACGATGTGTTATAAAAAGTTTAATATTTTAATGATAAAGTACTTTTATTCTAGGAAACACTCCTTAGTGTCATTAGTTAGCAACCAAACTAAATATAGAGACCAAGTATATGAATACGTGTAGACTCAAGGCAAACCGAATGACAAATGAATCAACTGAATCTACAGCTGTTTCCTCTAAGCTTCTTTGATTTTGATCGATGTTAAATTTGGTATCTTGTTGTAGCCTAGTGAAAAGTAGTTTGTATAAAACATACAAATACAATACAGTATTGTATGAAAAAAAAGTAAAATAAAATTGTAATTAAATTAAAATTGGCTTTATTGTATAACGTGAGGTTAGGATTAACATTTCATCCTACCACCTAACCTAAATTATAACCTAAGTTATTATCAATTTTAATTTAAAACGATCACCTTAAAAATTATATCTAACTAATAATGTTACATAAACGGTGAATATATTCTATAAACCCAGTAATCAAGTTGATTTGTACTGATTATCAACACATTTTAAAACAAATGTTATGAAAAATTATTGACAAGTTGAATATAAGTTACGTTACAAACCATATTCTGACTACTCTTTTTATAAAGTACAAAATAATGTTCTTGTAATCAGTCTATTTTGATAATTCTTTTAACATACGTTCATAATCCCATGATTATAAATTTTATAATATTTCATATTTTTAATGTACTAGCCGACCCGTGCGAAGCATTCGCACTGTATTCTCTTTAAATCCCTCTTAATTAAAGTGCACACAGTATAGTTAGTAAAGCATAGTTAGACTGCAATTTAACCTAATGTAAATATGGATTAAAGAAGAAATAAAATATGTGAGTTTAAATTTAATATAATTTATTTTATAAATGTTAGGTTAAGTTATTTACAAATTACAGCATATTTACAAATTCAAAGTACCTCTTTAAACACTATGTTTGATGTGATTATGTTTGTTTTGATTTATTTAATTCACATGTTACAGCTGATCGAATAATGTAAATAATCATTTCAAGTTTAAATTACTTGCAGAATGATATAATAGGTCGTTTTTCAAAAAAACTATTGGAAAATGAGAGATTTGTATATTTTCATCAAGTAGTGGGTAAAAAAAGCTTTAAAATGACACCTCATTTATGAAAATTGGTGAAGAATTTAGGAAGTTATGGCGTACCGACAAAAAAAGTAATTTAGAAATTATATATAGATGAGTGCAAGAGGGTAAACAATATATTTGGTCTTCTTATTTCACCACATGTTTTAATTACCGAGGAAAAAAGGTTAACACTAAATACAGATCACCTGATCAAGTAAAAGTAGTGTGTGCTACACTCTCAAGGTGAAATGTAGAACTACAATAAATCAAAACATATACAGTACTGATGTTGTGAGAACTTCAATCTACTTATGGCATGTGAAACTACATTACACCACACAGTCATATGTTTTTTGTAAACAATTCAGATTCTCCATTTAAATAACATGGGATCTTTAGGAGCCCGTGGGGCGGAACCCTGTGGACGGATCTGCATCAAACTTCACAGAAACCATCTCGGGAGTATACTGGACAACATCTTAAAGTTTCATGGCGATCGGTTGGATGGTTTGGCAGCGCATAAACTTCAAACATACAAATATCCTCTTTTATAAATATAGATTTTAGTCAATTACATATCTTACTTTAAATTGTTTTAAATCCTGTAAAAAGATTAATTCCTTTTACTTAAATTTCTGTCTTAAATATTCTTTTTGATTCTTTTGTGAATCCCTCTGGTCTGAGGAAGGTGAGCGTTGTTCACCGAAATCGATCACCATAATATTAGTGCATTTTGTGCTTATATTGTAATATATTTGTGTATTTTGTGCTTATATTGTAATAAATTTGTGTTGTGTGACTTTACTTGTACTGAATTAATATTTTTATTGAAATATTCTTTAGAAGCTATGATAAAATAGTTTTAAAAGTAAGATATTTTCATGATACACTAATAATGTTTTGTCTTTTTCGAATAATACAATATAGTTTTCAACGACGTTTGTTCAAATTCTATCAAGGCTTTTTTTTTTTTTTTTTTTTGATGAAGTTACCATAAGATTATGACCAAGAGGTAACGTATATTTAGTATTTTCAGTTTAAATTGTATTTAATAGTTGTAGCCTTTTGTAGACTTGGAGAGCATTTTTTGAATGTGTTATTTAACAGGAAAATGATGACCAATCTCTAACATTGATTTGGAACGCATAACACAACGTAGTATGTAGAAACACATCAGTTAAGAGAAATTACAACAAGAATTTTGCAATTCATAAAAATTTAAACGTTTTAAACATCTGCTAATTACTAATTGATTCCAGAACAAAAGTAAAAGATCACTTTACTTCAAATTTCTTCCCATAAAAAAATTCCCAACCAAGCTAAAAGTCGGCACTTTACTCGTAGATTCAAGTCTACAAACAGGCCGGCAAGCCTACTCAAATTGGCAAGCAGAGTTAAAAAATTACACACAATGTAACAAATAAACTTTTCTGAGCTATAAATAGTTTAAATATAACATTTCAAATTGAAAACCATCACACAAAAGAACAACCAAGGCACTTGACCGTCAAGTGGGTGGGAAAGTAAATGATCTGTAACCGGAGAAATCGTGGACAAACAATTTCTTTCAGGACCAGTCACCCGAGAAACGATTGGGGGGTTTAGTTTCAATACAGAAGATTGGACTTTGTGTAAATTTACTATGATCGTTAATTTTGATACAAATCTGAGAAGTCCTAACTAGGAATCGGCCATACTTATTAATAACTCATGTTATTATTTGTATTACTATTATTAAACTCAACAAAAACTGTATCTTCTGCCAACATAACAATATGTTGTTTCTAAGCTAGCAGGAATTTCATTCATAATGTGGTTTGTTGTATTCTATGTTAACAAAGAGTCCTGTGTGAATATTTTTAGATCTCTAGACAGTAGACATATAGTTAAATTTCTATTAATAGTAATTCACAAACTATAATATTAGTACTACTGGATGTATTTAGAAAAAATATTAAGTATTGATGTATAAGATATAATACACTATATAGAAATTAAAATTTTAGAGTAGCTGGTGAAAAGATTGATGATTTCAGTGAACATTTTTGATTATTTGCAAAATTATTCACAAGTCTTTATATTCAATCATGTTTTACATCTATCAACAAAGCAGTTTTTATGTCTGTTCACCAACTCTGGTTATTGATCATTTTCTGGCTTACTATATTGCTTTTGCACAGTTGTTTAATTATCTTGTAACTGATTACACATTACTGACTTTTAAGTTAGAGTGTTATCCATGTACACATATATTCTAAAGCGTACACTGGTTATTTTTCTTTTACTTTCACATTCCCAAATATCCAATTTGATCTAGTATAGATCCAACAGATATAACATTTTTAACAGTTCACCTTCTTGCTTGAACTATTGTTCAATAATATTCAACCTTTTTCTTGAAAGTTTTACTTTGTATATGTTCAGTCTACATAATTATTTTGCTCTTTATAAGATTAATGATTAAATCGTATTTAAACTGTTATTAAATTTTATTACAATTAAGCATTCTTTATTTTTAATCATCTTCCAGAATCATTATAAATTTTCACAAATATTTCGTCTATTCTTGGCCTTTACATTTTCTAATTGGTCTTTATAATATTTCACATTTAAAGAACTTATTTTATTAAATTTATTTTGTAAACATAAACTTGCTTGATATATTTTTTTATTTAAACTTGGATACTTGATCAACAATTTCTTTATCCGCTTCAACAGTTAAAACGCCCGTCTGACGGAACCTTTAAAATCAATCAAAATATTTATTTGTAGTAGACAATTTTACAATATTTAAAACACAGGTCAAATATATATATAGATAGATAGATATACGATTAAAGTTACTGTAGATGTAAATTTAAGTTATTCTAATTTAAACAGCAAATATTTATATATATATGGCTAAAATAATAAATGTCGTCTTTATTCTTAAACCTTGTTATTCAACTATTAAGAATTCTTCTACAGAGTAAAAAGCTCCATCCAATAAAAAGAGTTGCAGGGAGGCTTTAAATATCTTAAAGTTTTGTTGTGATTTTATATTAATTGGCAGTTTATAAAATAATAATGCCCCCATATTTTGGGGAAGGGAAGCTGTTAGTTCTAATCTATGGGAAATTTAAAGAGTTAAATTTGCCTATGTTGATCACAATATCTTGTACAATATTTATGCGTGTTTGAGCCAGTTTGAATATTTGCCAAATTAAATTTGTAGAATATTAAGATTTCATATATATACAGAGATGATAAAGTTAAAATTTTAATTGATTTGAAAATTTCTTTACATGAAGTTCTTTTATTCACACCAGCCATTATACGGATTGCTCTTTTCTGTAAACGAAAAACGCTCAATAAAGCAGTACGGGATGCAGAACCACATAGTAGTATACCGTATCTCAATCTAGATTCTATAAGTGAGCTGTAGATAAGTCTCATAATAAAAATGTTATTTAATTTAGAAAATCTACTCAATAAAAATTAAAAAAATCTGTAATCATGCAAGGATAAGTTAAGGAGACGTCTTAACTGTGGGATTCTCGTACCAAGCCAGGTCCCCTAAACTATACTAAAGGCTTATAAAATACAATAAAATGTATTAGAATGCCACTTTGTGGTTTTGATATGTTCAGCTACAGAGTGAAATGTATTTTAAATGTGGCAAGTCTGTATTTAATCTTACTTAATTTTAATATATTCTAACTAACTGGATTAAATTAAATATAATCTGTAAGCTTTTTTATTACAAATGCCTCAGAACCTGTCACCTAACTTTAACTGTATGATCCTGTATGATCCATTCCCGAATTACATTAGGTTGCGTCTGCAGGTGGAGCCAAAAGGGCAACTTTCATTTCTGTCTAACCCGGTACTTCCGTAAGAAAAACCTAAGTTTACTAAAAAGTGTTTTGACTTGCAAAGTGCATTCGTTCTTCAAGAACTTCAGCCTTCGGAATGGTTCTGGAACTTTCAGTAAAGACAAACCTAGTAAGAATGCATTGACGATGCAACACTTTTATAAGGTTTTCTGCTAGTACTATTCAGTAAACCTGCTAATGAAATACTCAAATACTGTAATGTTATTCATGTATATTATGAATTATTTACTTTTATATAATCACAATAATTATTAAACTCTTTCAATTAACTTGAAGAAAATATTATATTTTATCAGATTAATAATTAAGTTAAAGTAGATATGATTCATGTTTTTTACTCTCTCCGATATGCGTTAGTATAGAGAAAGTATTGTGATCGTAAAAAAAGCGTTTTTACAAAATGGTCTAAAAATCCATTTTAGGGTCCTCTGAACCCTAAAATTTGGTTTTTAGAAAACAAATTTTGATGTCTGTATGTGCAGTTCGCTAGAGACCAAACGGAAGGATCAATTTTTATGAAATTTGGCAGGTAAGTGCTTTTTAGCCTATATCTCCAGACTCTTATTTCACTTTTTTATTTTTATGGGCAAAAAACATACAAAAATGGAATTTCCTCAAAAACGGCACTAACGAATTTGATTAAATTACAACGAAAGGTGTAAATTACAATTTAAAATATTTTAGTCAAAACCGTATGTCTCTAACTTGACTATTTTTATTTATGGCAAAAAAACATATTTGGGAATAAAACTGTTAATTTTTTAGGGTTTAATATGGGGAAACGTTTGTGCCGATTCTTTTGAATCATTTACTTTACTTTCATCCCTTATCAAAGTATTATAAACACTTTCTAATAGTTGTCTTTCGAATATAATAAGAAGCATGGAATACAAATAGTACAAACTCGTGCAGTTATTAATTTAGAAACGTACAATGCACCATTTTTATAAGGTAACAATGAATACAGTTTTATTCATAACCTAGTTTTTATGATGAAATGATAGTATATTTATAACTTTCATCTCAACGTCATGAAGTATACTGTTCTATAAATATGGTTCCAGCTAACTAGCCAATTGTGTCGTACGGGTCAGGAGTTAACTTACAACAAAATTATTTAGGAAATCAATCCCAGTTTAAAAGAAGGCCAATTTAACATATTGAAACATTGGGGTTTTGCCAAATTTATCACCCTGCATTTGCAACCTAAGTTATAATTTTAACATGGATATTGAATATTTATATTGCAGCTTATTGCAGCTGACCTCTATTTTTGCGCAATATAATAGTTTGACCTGGATTGTTAAATTAAAATTTGGCACATAGTTACCAGAAAAGAGTCAAACGATCGGGCCCATTCTGAAGAGCACCAGTCGAATTATTTTTATGAGCATTTATAAAAAAAGTTTTGTTAATACGATGTGTAATTAACAGAGGGTAGCCTGTTCAAAGCCATAAAAAATGATTTGCACAAATTTAGTGATAGTTATGTAATGAAGTGTTCTAATAATTTATAGTTAGAGGTGCTGGCTCCAAAATTCAAAATGTATAATCACAATAATGTGATTGTGAATAAGTGTTCATCATATACAACTGGTTTTCAAGGCCTGTATAGCTTATTTCTTTCCTCCTTAAAAGTGTGCAAAGGAGGTCGGCCATGTTAGTTTTAATCTCATAAGAACAATGTTATTTGCGAATCCATATTTTTCGTTATTTATTGAACAAAAGTTGTGTATGAGGTTTCATTTTTAATATTATAATATTGCGCATTGGGTTTGCTTTTGATATTTTGAATATATACGCCTAGTTTTGAAAAATAGGTGAAAATAAAAATTTTTAAATAACATTTTTTTCTTTAAAACTTTGCGAAACAATTTTATTCTTGATCAAATGCAATTTGTTTGCAAAAAATCCGTTTAAAAATAACTGTTTAATATAGTTACGCGTGATCGTATGTTGGGATTAAAACCAACATGGCCGACTGCCTCTGACAGCCTCTGCAGACTCTTAAATCTGACACACCTAGACTAAGTGTTATATTCCTAGGGGGACAGTAAGCAGAGTTCCCTAGTACCGGCGCATGCGCAAAGCACTGTCCTGCTGCCGCGCACCCGCCCATCCGCTTCACCTAATGAAAATTCTTACATATGAAACGCCGAAACAACGTTGTGCGTATTTTAAGGCGAATATGAATGATGATATGAGTAGGATGAGTGTGGATGAGTGTAGTCTGGTTACTAACTGAGTTCAACTGTTCCTCAGAAAGGGTAATTTATTAATAGCCCAACAGCCAGGGCAACTAAGGGACCTACTGATTTACGTGGAATCTGAACCACGTAGTGCTGGTCTGATTTTCAGCTAATTGACAAGCCTGATACTCAGTTATCTCCCCCACACAACATCCGTACAATGATTATCACCCAACATGGACACCTAGACTTCCCTAGTAGTGTCCACGCAGATAGCAATCATTGAGCGGACCTATTAAGAGGACCGATCATCCAACCTATCGCCTACAATCTCCCGAACACTTTGTCCCCAAGTAATTGGGTTACAGTGTTGATAAATCTAGGAGTACTATTGACAGTTTAGTTTCCTCAGGATCATAGAGAAGAGCATTAGGAGTGTGTAAATTTAACAACAAATTTGTGAGGGGTGTGTTTGCAGTGGGTTTGCAAAAAAAAGGAGGGAGTATGTTATAATTAAGTGGTTTATTCAGTCATAATTATGAACTTCTATTTATGATTCAAGACCTAACTCCCATGCCAAGAAACAAACTCTATGTAAACTTAATTTTATTTTGTTCTGGGATAAGGTATATTTATTGAGGTGGTAAACTGAGATAAGTTACAGTCTATTTACAGCTACAGTCTATCCTGTACACTAACTTAGTCAAGATAGTTGTTGAGGACATGACGCTCGTTAAACGTGACTGAGGTCAGCTAAGTTACAGTCCATTACTGTCCCCTGTATACTAACTTAGTCAAGGTAGTTGTTGAATACAATGGATAATGTGAATAAAACCTGAAAACCCCGAGCGCCTACTTATCGTCATTTGAGAGTAAACTCACACACTCAACTAGGCAGGCGAGCAGCCACTCCAACGATGAGTCTACTTATGACTTGCGAGTGGCCACTCCGATTTTAATTGAATAAAACCGAGTGCCCATTCACAAAATGGAGTGTCCACTCACGAAAAAGCGAGTCTGCTCCCTTGCAGACTCACCACTACCGAGTGTGTACTGAAGTAAGTTTATTACGGCTGAATTTATGCCAATACTTGCACGTACAATTTACAATGTTCGAAGAGAGTCGAGAAATGATGTTCTCGAATCTTATCACTAAACAGATTCGTTAAGGAAAATATCTTGTAAAATTGACTTTTCGATTATAATAGGATATTCTACAGAATTTTTACAAATGTTAGCTGATTCTCAGATGGTTCAAAAATAATTTTATCTTCCATGTCGAAAAAGAATCTAGGTTCAATAAATAAATAAGCTCTAAGTTCCTAATATAAAACTTACATATGAATTTAGAAGACGAGACTTGTCTAAAATACCACTGTTAATAATACATGTGGTAAGAATTCGTTAAGTTATGCCACTCAAAAACTTTTTAATGAGACCGATTGATTGCCAATTTAAAAAAAGAATATAAAAACTATATGGGGTTTCTACATATATATTTTAACATAGGTTTTCTTCAATATGTTGTTGGTATTGATAAATTAGGCTAGGAAATCGTATTTATTTTTTCCTTATAAAAAGGTTGTTCAATTTTTCTTTCTGTTATGCCTTACGAGTGTATTTCGTTCATCTACGCTCATCACACTCATTCACCACTCACATTCGTCCATATCTTGAAGATCGGCGTGTTACTAATGAATAACTGGTATGGTATTTTACTCAATATTATTTCATCAGTATATATTTTCTTGCATTGTTTGCATATTTATATAAAAAAATACAACTAATAACATCTTATAAAACAAACTTTATAATAAAATGAATACTCAAGAATGTTATCGGTCGAGCTCATTTGATATATGCATCAAATTGCATAGTTATATGATTTTTTTTAAATTAAGTATTTCGTAACAATAAAAAAGAAAAGCTCAACGCCTGCAAACTAATCGATACTCTTTCCGTCATACTTTGTTGTGGAGACTGGCATCGGGGAGGGGAAGAGGAAGGCCGCGACCTTGCTTGGAATGCGGAAATCTGTGTCACTAGGTTATCACATCGATTGTTATCAGTCGTTTAAATGGCTTAAAGCGATTTAAATGTCCATGCGCCACTACAGCTTAAAATAACTAACTGTTGTATTTTTACTGGTGTTTCTTTATGATTTTACGACTCTGCTGGTCACTCCGTATAAATTGTTATGTTACTCTTATATAAGACAATTTATTTTTTTGATAGGCCTAAATTTCATTATATGATAATTGTTGTTTATTGTATGAGTATGTAAGTATACTGTATGTTATATATATATATATATATATATATATATATATATATATATATATATATATATATATATATATATATATTGGTACTGTATTATATTTTGTTCGTTATAATAATTAATTTACTTAAATAGTTTAATAATTATTATTCTTTATATTGTATTTTATTTATTGTACACCACTGCCTCAGAGTCCTATTTGGCTTTATATTTTATTGAAAATAATTCTTCATTTCTCATTTTTTTAATATACAACATTTCTTTTATTTCTTATTCTAATATTATAAAATGTTGTGTACAGTATATATTACCAGCACACAATGACAAGCCACGTGTTGGCTTGTTGGGACCGAATGTTATAAAATGTTTGGTAAATAAATAAATTAAGTTTTAAAAAAATCAGATAAGATTCGGCAGATAAACAAAACATTGTAAATTACATTAATCACACGACAGCAAAACCAAACGAGAATGGGGAAATCCAAAACAAGTGATTCAAGTTCCGACATGTCTCAGAATGACCCCCTCGCTCTAGGGCGAGTGCCTACTCAAGATCCACATAACTACATGAGCAGGCATTCGCGTTTTAGAAGAATACTTTATTCAACTGAAATCGGAACCAGACTTAGCTTTACGAGTAGACACTTAGAGTGTCCACACAACTTTATTCACATAAATAATAAGAATAAAGAATACTTTATTCAACTGAAATTGGAACCAGACTTAGCTTTACGAGTAGACACTTAGAGTGTCCACACAACTTTATTCACAATCCCAATGTATATTAACTTAGTCAAGATAGTTGTTGAAGACAATGACGCTCGTTAAACGGACGGCTTAAATCTCTAAGTTACAGTCCATTTACTGTCCCCTGTATACTAACTTAGTCAAGATAGTTGTTGAAGACAATGACGCTCGTTAAACGGACGGCTTAACTCATCTAAGTTACAGTCCATTTACTGTCCCCTGTATACTAACTTAGTCAAGATAGTTGTTGAAGACAATGACGCTCGTTAAACGGACGGCTTAACTCATCTAAGTTACAGTCCATTTACTGTCCCCTGTATATTAACTTAGTCAAGATAGGTGTTGAAGACAATGCGGCTCGTTAAACGGACGGCTTAACTCATCTAAGTTACAGTCCATTTACTGTCCCCTGTATATTAACTTAGTCAAGATAGGTGTTGAGGACAATGCGGCTCGTTAAACGGACGGCTTAACTCATCTAAGTTACAGTCCATTTACTGTCCCCTGTATATTAACTTAGTCAAGATAGTTGTTGAGGACAATGATGCTCGTTAAACGGACGGCTGAACTGACCTATGTTACAGTCCATTTACTGTCCCCTATATACTAACTTAGTCAAGATAGTTGTTGAAGACAATGACGCTCGTTAAACGGACGGCTGAACTGACCTATGTTACAGTCCATTTACTGTCCCCTGTATACTAACTTAGTCAAGATAGTTGTTGAAGTAAATTGAGCTCGTTAAACGGACGGCTTAACTCATCTAAGTTACAGTACATTTACTGTCCCCTGTATATTAACTTAGTCAAGATAGTTGTTGAAGTAAATGAAGCTCGTTAAACGGACGGCTTAACTCATCTAAGTTACAGTCCATTTACTGTCCCCTGTATATTAACTTAGTCAAGATAGTTGTTGAAGTAAATTGAGCTCGTTAAACGGACGGCTTAACTCACCTAAGTTACAGTCTATTTACTGTCCCCTGTATATTAACTTAGTCATTCCTTTGTCATCAAGTGCCCCTTCTCAGTACATCTTGCGTTGTTCTCTGTAATGTTGACTTTAGTTGGGCAAGGGTTAAGAGACGCCAAGGGCCATTTACTGTCCCCTGTATACTAACTTAGTCATTCCTTTGTCATCAAGAGCCCCTTCTCAGTACATCTTGCGTTGTTCTCTGTACTGTTGACTCTATTTTGGCAAGGGTTAAGAGACGCCGAGGGCCATTTTGACGGTTGAATTACATTTTATGTTTAGATTATGACTTATATGTAACACAATATAGTTTGTATTGTTTTTCTAAGTTTTTAAAAACAATTATCAGTTATAAAATGTTTTAAGTCATGTCTTTGTGTGTTTTAATTTATTAATATTATGTTCTGTGTTTTACAATACACAGTTTTATCATTTAAATTAATGTTTTGTCAATTTTTATCAACAAATTATTTTATACTTGGTCATACATAACATGTATTAACGACTGTCATAACATAATTATTTACTCGCCTTATTGTTATTTATAACTTATGTATTACTTATTGAACACTGTTATTTACATTCACAACAATATAGTATTCATAAATATATTATTTACTTATAAATACTCAGCACTATAGTGTTGCTCACAATGAAACTTATCAAGTGATAATATAGTCCTAATGTACACAGACCAGCAGCAATCTCAATTGGAAAAAAAATATTTGATGTAAGAGAAGTAATTCCAAAACATTAGACACACTTTCCTCTACGCAAAATTAATAGTATTTTTCTATATATTGTTTTTAAAAATGTACACGTTAGTATATTTTGGTTTTAAACAATTGAAAATCTGATACTCGCTTGACCTCAATTTTTTTCTGCATTTCTGCGTATTAGAGGAATTAAAAAATAATAAATTCATTGTTATTTAAATGACAATGTTTTTGTAACTCACGTTTTGCATCCATTCTCACAAACTTAAAAAATACCTTACCCAACAGCATTTTTTTTTTTGTTAATGTGTTTCTATTTATGTTATGAGACATTTTTAATTACATCTTATGACTAAAATATGCCCACACACAATCTTTACTTATATTTAGGTCCTGTATAAAGCGTGAATTTAGTCACTGCAAAATATTTCAGTTTAATATCTCTTCTTTCCAAAGATTCTACAAATTATAAGAATGAAATTTCCTTTTATGTTAAAAGAAAGCCCTATTTATTGCATTTGTTAGTACTGATGGTAAACGTGATGCTTTGACTTTACTTTATGATACGTTATGTTACTTGTAAACTAAAGAAAATATTGAGAATAATTATAAAAATAAATATTTATGTTTCAATCGTTTTAAGTGTTTTAAAATCATATTACATACATTAAAAAAATATAATTAGTGAAAACTAGTAAATAATTCATAAAAATACAATATATAACGCAATGATATTAATGAATCTTACTTGTCCCTTGCAGAACATACTATAAGACACATCCTATTCGTCAACCACAGTGAGCTAAAGTAAAGTAGTTAGGACCAAAATATAATCTTATTTTCAGTTATACATAATTTGTTTTTAACTATTATATAACCTTTCTATTGTTTTAATAAGAAACTCTACCGACAAAAATATTATTCGACAAATATTTTGTGATTTTAGTGTACCAATATAATTATTTGTAAATTTGTAATTTAATAGTAATTAGTATGCATTCTCACACTAACAATTGTGAAGCGAGTGAAGAGTCGGAGCGAGGTACTTGGAAGGTAACAATAACAGACAGCTGTTACCTTAGTAACTGCTTTCCTTTTGTCACAGTTTATATTTCATTACGAATATTTATCTTTTAGATAACGGAGTTAGTCCCTTTAGAATGCACTGTGGATATTTAAGTGTTATTGAAGAGGAGTTTAAATAAAAAGTTAACAAAGCCCTAAGTAGGAGTAGATTTTTAAGAGCTAAACAAATGAAATTACGTTTTGAAATATTTTCGATCTCATATTTATAACAGTTCAACAATATTATGATAAGATTAAAATAAGTAGTTTACCTTGACACACGTTTTTGTATCTGTTGTATTTGTATATTGCATATCTAACAATATCCGACCTTGATGAATATTGATTTGATAAATCATTAATACTGACTAAAATAACATAACGTTGCTGGAACACTAAAACACGGATCATTTATAAAACATACGAGTAGTTTTAGAATATGTCTTCATTCATTTATGTTTAATTTTAAAATATTAAGTAAGTAAGTATAATTAAGTTTAGTTTTTGAGTGTTCCTATCGTTAATTTGTATTAATTTACTGTAATACCTTGGTAAAATAAATATATTGTTTATTCTAGTTAGTCATAATCAGTCAATTTAATATATCAGTAGCACTAAATGATGGTATATAACTAATAGCCTCCAATTAAAAACTCATATCGATAAAAAAAAAATAAACGCATATTCATACGGTTGAAAAATAGTCTATTGACTGAAAATGAACTAGTTACTAAATATTCTATACAAAGGGTCATTTATTAATAGCCTAATAGGGTAACTAAGGGACCTAAAAGTTTGACGTGGAATCCAAACTACTTCGTATTGGTCTAATTTTCAGCTAACTGACAAACTTCATACTCAGTTCTCTTCCCTCCAAAAACATCCGGATCCTTACTACTACCTAATATGGACACCTCAGAATTCTCTAGTAGTGTCCACGTCAATGGCAACCATTAAGAGGACCGAGTATTTAACTTATCACCTGAAATCTCCACAACACTTTGTCTAAAAGTAGCTGGGTTACAGCTCTACACCACTAATGCCGACAGATAGTGGTGCAGAGAGTGTCGGCACTGGTGGCGCAGTGATGTAACCCAGCTACTTAGGGACAAAGTGTTTGGGAGATTGTAGTCGATAGGTTCCATTCTCGGTCCTCTTAATACCGAGACGGAGTCCGCTCAATGGTTGCCATTGACGTGGACACTATTAGAGACGTCTGGGGTGTCCACGTTGGATGGTAGTAAAGGTTCGGATGTAGTGAAAGGGAAGAGAACTGAGTGTCAGATTTGTCAGTTAGCCGAAAATCAGACCAACACTACGTGGTTCGGATTCCACGTAAAGCTGTAGGTCCCACAGTTGCACTGGCTGTTGGGCTAGTAATACATTTCTGAGGAACAATTGGACTCAGTTAGTAACCAGACTACAACCATATCATCATCATCACCTTAAAATACGCACAACGTAGTGTCGGCGTCTCATGTGTAAGAATGTAGGAATACAAACATACCAGATACATTTAATTCAATTAAAAAAAAGACACAATTAATTCAATATTTATTCATATACCACCAATTCTAAGCGATTTTTTCGATTTTTTTCATTCATAAACTCTCTAAACCCATAAATATTTAAGAGGAATACTTCACTGAGTGCAATATTACACCTTCCAACGACTCGAGAGGAACGGAGAACAACGACACGGTTGAAATAACATTAACTCCTGGAGTTCAACGGCGAAGAGCCTATCTCACTAGAGAATGCTTTCATTTGAACCCATTAAACTTTACTGCATATACAAACTTAGTTTACAAAACAAACGAGTTTCAATTTAATAAAGCAGTGACTGAGAGTCACAGAGTTTTAAATAGAAGTATAAATGGATACAACCTCAAGAATTCAAAATTTAGCTGAGGCTTAAGGTGGTGCAATCGGTTTTCGGTGAGTTGATTATTTCCTGATTTTGTAATAAAAATTAGTTAATTTACCTTCCCTTCATACAGAAAAACATACGAAACATTTTTATCCACTACATTAGAGCTTGTGGTCTTTTGAAGAGGTGAATTTGGCTGATTTTAAATCAGTGTTAAGACAAAACGTTCGAAGTACAAGTTTAATTGTTTATAACTACGTTTTTTACAAATAACTGAAGGGATATCACTTTTTTTCATTTTTTAAATATAAAATTAAAACATTTTTACACTAAAAATGAAAAACATCTTAATCCCTTCAGTTATGTGTAAGAAATGTAGTTATAAATAATTAAATTTGTACTTCGAATGGTTTTTGTCTTAATGCTAATTTAAAATCAGCTAAATTAACGGCTTCATAAGGCCACAAGTTCTAATGCAGTGGTTAAATAAATGTTTTTATATATTTTTCCTGTCTCAAGGAGAGTTACATTAACTAGCATTGACTTATACTATTGGAAAATATATAACTCACCGAAAACCCATTGTGCCACCTTAATATACTAAAACAACCAATCCGTTTGAGATTTTTCGACTTATATCTTACTAAGTAATTTAAGAACAAAAATTGTAAAAATAATATTTTAAATACAGGGAAACTGTTCCTCTGCTGTTTATTCTAAGCAATTGTTTATTGCAGGAGGTATAAGCATGATTATTATTTATAAAATATAAACATATTTCACTTGGGTCTTACTTAAGGAATCCTATGTTCCCGTTCTTAAAATATATTATATTACGTTAACATGTTATTGCCAGTGGTTCACCCACCCACCCATACACGTACTACCAAATAAATTATTCTTTAACATGTTTAAACTCTAACTAAAAGAGTTAAAGTTCGGGTGTTACCCTCATAAAGATAATTGTTTGCTGTTAGTAAAGATAATTATTGTAAAAGTTAATTAAAGCATACAGTGAAAAATATATTATTATTTTAAAGTACCAAAGGATTCCAAATGGCCTATGATGTCAGGATTTTGAGCGTGAGTTAAAAATAGTACAGGTTCGAATACGACCCAGAATTTAAGTTTTTATTAGTACTGATCACCTTGTTCTGTACTAGTTCTCCCCCTTACTCTGTCACCCTACACAGATCAATTATCCATGGGGGGCATTGAATATAAAAAGAAGATCAGCATAAGTAAAACACTTTTTTAACGTACTGAAAACTATTCTAAATTTCTCGTTGAAACTATTCCAAATTTAAAAGTACGCTTTCTACAATACAATTTTAATTTTATTAAAAAATGTAACATTGAAACAATAAAATGAAAAAAGGAAATATCATTGCTGTTTTACAAATGATGGTTGTTTATTCTTCCAAAATGGTTTTATTTATATAACATATTGTGAGTATATTTATTTTTATTTTTTTTTTAATTAAAATGATTTAATTTATTTACTGTTATCTCTTAACCTTTTTTAAGTAATATAATTTCTAAACTAGTTGGAAGGACCAAACTAGGAGGCAGTGACGACAATAGAGGCAGAGGGGGAGCTGTAATCAAAGCCTCTTTGTGTGGAGGATCTACGGAGATGGCCTTTTGAGCCCATCTCCCACCCTTGATTATTGCTGCCCCCCTCCCCCCAGATTGATGGTGTCATGTTCTGGTAACTATCTCACATAAACTGATCAAGCTATTTATAACTCAACCTCATGATGAGAATTGAAATAAGAAAGTGATTAAATTTAAAAATTATTCTAGACTTAAAAATTCTAGATTAAGTTTTAAAATAGTTAAATATTAGTTTTAGTTTTTAAAAAAGGTAATTATTGCAATATATCTTTTCAATAATGAAACGCTATCCTGTTATGGCACAATATGTGGGACTGTATACATGAATTTGTAAAAACGTAGTCTTAAATTGATTAAATATTAGAAAAACTAGTGTTTGAAATGTAAAAATGGTCAGTTATTGCCTGTAAAGGTCAAGTTAGGTACGTACAGATTTTCATTTGCCCTTAAACATTTTATAACCCATTTCTTGTAGTAAATTTAATCTGGTATAGATCAGTAGTAAAATACAATTAGTATTTTAATTCTTCCGTTTCATTTTATAATTCTTATTAGCTATTTCGATACCAAATTGATTATTCAGTAAAAACACCTTGAATACGCTTCAATTCATAGATATTTTATTCTTATATTATAACTTTCGTGAATTCGTGAAGTTTGCGAATGAGGTTAGTTTCGAAGTATAATCGTTGTTTAACAAGCTGAGAAAATTATTGTTGAAAGTTTCTTGTCTGGATGGATGAGGGAAGAGTGATTGAAAATTAGAATATTTAATGTTACACTTGATGACGTTTTAAATGAGAGTAAATTCCATGTACATATAAATTTATTATTTTTCTCAAAACTTTACAAATATTTAAAATGTTATTAACATAGACGATAATTTTTGTAAAAGGTTTCTATTATTACTATTACAGCAGGTATAAAATAAAAACAATATTTTTAATAAAAATAAATAACTGAACGATGCAAAATTTCAAAAATATTTAAAACATTTCTTAGTTTCACAAGAAAAATTTGTATGACAATACAAGTGAGCGTCACACAATATGAATATATTCTAGTATAAATAAAAAATCTCCAAATGATATCTCCATGAAACACCACGCATATTTTGAACTTATATTGTAATAAAGGCGTGTTGTGTGAGATTCCCTCGTATTGTACGTATATTGTAATAAATGCGTGTTCTGTGAGATTCCTCGTATTGTACTTATATTGTAATAAATGCGTGTTGTGTGAGATTCCCTCGTATTGTACTTATATTGTAATAAATGCGTGTTGTGTGAGATTCACTCGTATTTTACTAATATTGTAATAAATGCATGTTGTGTGAGATTCCCTCGTATTGTACTTATATTGTAATAAATGCGTGTTGTGTGAGATTCCCTCGTATTGTACTTATATTGTAATAAATGCGTGTTGTGTGAGATTCCCTCGTATTTTCCTTATATTGTAATAAATGCGTGATGTGTGAGATTCACTCGTATTGTACTTATATTGTAATAAATGCGTGTTGTGTGAGATTCACTCGTATTTTACTAATATTGTAATAAAGGTGTGTTGTATGAGATTCACTCGTATTGTACTTATATTTTAATAAATGTGTGTTGTGTGAGATTCCCTCGTATTGTACTTATATTGTAATAAATGCGTTTTGTGTGATATTCCTTCGTATTGTACTTATATTGTAATAAATGCGTGTTGTGTGAGATTCACTCGTATTGTACTTATATTGTAATAAATGCGTGTTGTATGAGATTCCCTCGTATTGTACTTGTATTGTAATAAATGCGTGTTGTGTGAGATTCGCTCGTATTGTACTTATATTGTAATAAATGCGTTTTGTGTGAGATTCCCTCGTATTGTACTTACATTGTAATAAATGCGTGTTGTGTGAGATTCCCTCGTATTGTACTTATATTGCAATAAATGCGTGTTGTGTGAGATTCCCCCGCATTGTACTTATATTGTAATAAATGCGTGATGTGTGAGATTCGCTCGTATTGTACTTATATTTTAATAAATGCGTGATGTATGAGATTCACTCGTATTGTACTTATATTGTAATAAATGCGTGATGTGTGAGATTCACTCGTATTGTACTTATATTGCAATAAATGCGTGATGTGTGAGATTCGCTCGTATTGTACTTATATTTTAATAAATGCTTATTGTGTGAGATTCACTCGTATTGTACTTATATTGTAATAAATGCGTGTTGTATGAGATTCCCTCGTATTGTACTTATATTGTAATAAATGCGTGTTGTGTGAGATTCACTCGTATTGTACTTATATTGCAATAAATGCGTGATGTGTGAGATTCGCTCGTATTGTACTTATATTGTAATAAATGCGTGTTGTGTGAGACTCCCTCGTATTGTTCTTATATTGTCATAAATGCGTGTTGTGTGAGATTCACTCGTATTGTACTTATATTGTAATAAATGCGTGTTGTGTGAGATTCACTCGTATTGTACTTATATTCTAATAAATGCGTGTTGTGTGAGATTCCCTCGTATTGTACTTATATTGTAATAAATGCGTGTTGTGTGAGATTCCCTCGTATTGTTCTTATATTGTCATAAATGCGTGTTGTATGAGATTCCCTCGTATTGTACTTATATTGTAATAAATGCGTGTTGTGTGAGATTCACTCGTATTGTACTTATATTGCAATAAATGCGTGATGTGTGAGATTCGCTCGTATTGTACTTATATTGTAATAAATGCGTGTTGTATGAGATTCGCTCGTATTGTACTCATATTGTAATAAATGCGTGATGTATGAGATTCACTCGTATTGTACTTATATTGTAATAAATGCGTGATGTGTGAGATTCACTCGTATTGTACTTATATTGTAATAAATGCGTGGTGTGTGAGATTCACTCGTGTTGTACTTATAATGTAATAAATGCGTGTTATGTGAGATTCACTCGTATTGTACTTATATTGTAATAAATGCGTGTTGTGTGAGATTCGCTCGTATGTGTGAGATTCACTCGTATTGTACTTATATTGTAATAAATGCGTGTTGTGTGAGATTCGCTCGTATTGTACTTATATTGTAATAAATGCGTGATGTTTGAGGTTAGCTCGTATTGTACTTATATTTTAATAAATGCGTGTTGTATGAGATTCGCTCGTATTTTACTTATATTGTAATAAATGCGTGATGTATGAGATTCACTCGTATTGTACTTATATTGTAATAAATGCGTGATGTGTGAGATTCACTCGTATTGTAATTATATTGTAATAAATGCGTGATGTGTGAGAATCACTCGTATTGTACTTATATTGTAATAAATGTGTGTTGTGTGAGATTCACTCATATTGTACTTATATTGTAATAAATGTGTGTTGTGTGAGATTCACTCGTATTGTACTTATATTGTAATAAATGTGTGTTGTGTGAGATTCACTCGTATTGACCCTTATATTGTAATAAATTCGTGTTTCGTGTTGTTCAATTTGAATTATTTATTCAATATTCATTTCTAAGACGCCGATAGTTGAGATATGGGCGAATGTGAGGAGTGAATGAGTGTAGATTAATGAATGTAGTCGTTGTTAATATTCTGCTAAATTCGACTTAGCTCAGAAAGGACTAATTACCTGCTTTGGTACACAACAGCCAGGGCAAAAATTTACTTTATCCGTAGGATGCCGATCATCAAGATATGGGCAAAAATGGTCGTCGAACGACTGTGGTAAGTGGAATTTAATGACTGTGGTAAGCAACAATCGATACATTCCCGATACAAAAGGGAATGTATCGATTGTTACAAATCAATGCCAACCATTCCTTTGAAAGTGTCATTAATTAATAGCCCAATGACAAATTAACAATACGTGATTATCAGCTGATCCCCTTCAAATTTTGTTGTGACTCTGATTGGTATTCAACCAGCTACGCTATCAATCAATTATTATACTTAAGTTGTATTGTACCTCAGGTCACATATGGTATTTACTTCATACATATTATGTGATTTATAAAATTAATCTTGCGAAAACGTCGAAATCCTCCGGTCAGGCCAATTGGCAATATCCATCATTTTATACATATTTTCTTCAATTTATAACATTTTATAAATAATCGATTGTTTCCAAAATTACAATTACTGAAATCTAATTTACCCTTTTTTTTCATTTTTGAAACACTTTTGTAAATCTATCAAACCTTGTTTCGCTGTGAAATATTATATAGATTATTTTCTAGAAAAAAGAAAAAAAATTTATTTAAGCATGATTCAAAAGTTGATAAATGTGGTTACTACATGACAAAAATCTCGTTAGTAATTAAATAATTCCAAGGAACAACCGACCTTAGTTAGTAACAATAACTACACTCAATTATCTACACTTATGGCACTCATCTGCCCCTCATACTCGTATTCACCCATATCTTGATGATTGGTGTTTTATGAATGAATAATATAGAATTACATTACATAATACTTGATATATTATGTTGGTTTAAACAATTAAAACTTTGTTTGCGTTTTAAACGTCGTTCAAATAAATTTTAATCGAACGTGAATTTTTCTATTGGAAATTAATATTTATAAAGTAATATAGAAATTGTTTAGTTATTATATTTAATCAGGAATAGTTTTTATAATCCTTTGATTGTTATTAGTTAAAATATATTTTAGAACAGAGAAACATAGGGGCAAATAAAATATCGCCAAATAGTAATCGAAACAGTAACAGGTTGGAACAGTTAGAGCCAACTGTTTCCCTAGTAATAGCTTTATTCTTGTGCCACTTTAAATTTATTACGATTTATTTTCCTTTACTTACATAACATGTGGCCAAGTAATTGTCAACTTAGAACAAACTTAATGTAGGTAAATTTTGTAAAATTTTTAGGTCTAAAAAATACTAAAATTTGTTAAATATCGAAAAGGTACTACTGCAGTTTATTCAGGAATGTTTCCAGTAATGTAAAAGGGATTTGGAAAGAAAAATGAAAAATTCTATAGTTTTAAAAGATGTTTATCTGTAATATTCAAAATACATAATGTGCACTGTCGTAGTAAAAAATGATTAGTTGTAATTTTATTTATTTACAAATAACCAACGGATACTTGTACCAGTTTGTATTTTTTATACCGATATCATAATGGTTGAAACTGAATAAATTAGACACATCAGAATAAGTTGATGACTTATAAGATAAGATCGACAGTAAGATTGACCTCTCCTTAAATAATAGTCTATGGAGAATTGGTACAGTACCGTTAAAAACAAGACTGACCTCTCCTTAAATAATAGTCTATGGAGAATTGGTACAGTAACGTAAAAATAAGATCGGCCTCTCCCAAAAATAGTCTATGGAGAATTTTTACAGTAACGTTAAAAATAGGATCGGCATCTCCTTAAATAATAGTCTATGGAGAATTGGTACAATAACGTTAAAAATAAGATCAGCCTCTCCTTAAAACATTTTTATGTATACTCACATTACAATACACAGAGAGAATATTGTAAGCAATAATCCAAAGACTTTTTTTACAAATATTGTATGAGTTTTACCATTCAAAGTTATATTCAGTATTCATTAAGATACTTTTTGTGAGAGTATTACTAAATATTATGATTCTAAGTACGATAAGAAGAAATACACTGAGGTCACATCGAATTGTGTGCGAAGTGTGTTTTGAGTAGTTATTTCTCCTGTTTGCCAAGACGGACATCCAGTCAGGCCCTCCTGTATATCCCCAAGACGGACATCCTGTCAGGCCCTCCTGTATATCCCCAAATCCTCAAGGGTAAACGTATTAATTATTAATATTGATGTATAATTAATAATAATTTCTAAGACACCGATTTTAGAGATATGGGCGAATATGAGGCGTTAATGAGTGTAGTCATTGTTACTATCTGAGTTCACCTTAGTTCAGAAAGGATAATTTATTAAAAGCTCAATAGCCAGGGCTACTATGGGATCTATTAATAAATAGATCTTTCTGAAGAAAAGTCGACCTTAGTTAGTAACATTGACTACACTCTTTCATCTAAACTCAAAACACTCATTCGCTTCCTCATATGCACACACATCTTGACGTTCGGCGTCTTACTAATGAAAAATAATAATGAATTATTATTATTATATATTTGGAATCTGAACCTCGTATAAACTGATTTTCAGATAACTGACACACATCACACTCAGTTTTCAACCATACACTGCGCTACTAGTGCCTACAATCTCCCAAACACCTTTCCCAAGTAACTGGGTTACGGCACTGCACCACTAGTGCCTACGATCTCCCAAACACTATGTCCCCAAGTAGCTGGGTTACAGCACTGTACCACTAGTGCCTACCATCTTCCAAACACTTTGTCCCCAAGTAACGGGGTGATGGCACTGTACCACTAGTGCCTACAATCTCCCAAACACTTTGTCTCCAAGTAACTGGGTTACGGCACTGCACCACTAGTGCTTACAATCTCCCAAACACTTTGTTCCCAAGTAAAGGGATTTCGGCTCTGCACCACTAGTCCCTAAAATCTCCCAAACACTTTGTCCCCAAGTAACTGGGTTACGGCACTGCGCCACTAGTGCTTACAATCTCCCAAAAACTTTGTCCCCAAGTAACTGGGTTATGGCACTGTGCCACTATTGCTTACAATCTCCCAGTCACTTTGTCCCCTGGTAACTGGGTTACGGAACTGCACTACTAGTGCTTACAATCTCCCAAACAGTTTTTCTCCAAGTAACTGGGTTACGGCACTGCGCTACTAGTCCCTAAAATCTCCCAAACCCTTTGTCCCCAAGTAGCTGGGTTACGGCACTGCACCACTAGTGCTTACAACCTCCCAAACACTTTGTCCCTAAGTAACTGGGTTACGGCACTACACTACTAGTGCTTACAATCTCCTAAACACTTTGTCTCCAAGTAACTGGGTTACGGCACTGCGCTACTAGTCCCTAAAATCTCCCAAACACTTTGTCCCCAAGTAGCTGGATTACGACATAGCGCCACTAGTGCTTACAATCTCCCAAACACTTTGTTCCTATTAACTGGGTTACGTCACTGCGCCACTAGTGCCTACAATCTCCCAAACACTTTGTTCCCAATTAACTGGGTTACAGCACTGTGCCACTAGTGCCTACAATCTCGCAAACACTTTGTTCCCAAGTAACTGGGTTACGGTACTGCGCCACTAGTGCTTACAATCTCCCAAACAATTTGTTCCCAAGTAACTGGGTTACAGCACTGCGCCACTAGTGCTTACAATCTCCCAAACACTTTGTTCCCAAGTAACTGGGTTACAGCACTGCGCCACTAGTGCCTACAATCTCGCAAACACTTTGTTCCCAAGTAACTGGGTTACGGTACTGCGCCACTAGTGCTTACAATCTTCCAAACACTTTGTTCCCAAGTAACTGGGTTACAGTACTGCGCCACTAGTGCCTTAAAATCTCGCAAACACTTTGTTCCCAAGTAACTGGGTTACAGCACTGTGCCACTAGTGCCTACAATCTCGCAAACACTTTGTCCCCAAGTAACTGGGTTACGGCACTGCGCCACTAGTGCTTACAATCTCCCAAAAACTTTGTCCCCAAGTAACTGGGTTATGGCACTGCGCCACTAGTGCTTACAATCTCCCAAAAACTTTGTCCCCAAGTAACTGGGTTATGGCACTGTGCCACTACTGCTTACAATCTCTCAAACAGTTTTTCTCCAAGTAACTGGGTTACGGCACTGCGCTACTAGTCCCTAAAATCTCCCAAACACTTTGTCCCCAAGTAGCTGGATTACGACATAGCGCCACTAGTGCTTACAATCTCCCAAACACTTTGTTCCCAAGTAACTGGGTTACGTCACTGCACCACTAGTGCCTACAATCTTCCAAACACTTTGTTCCCAATTAACTGGGTTACAACACTGCGCCACTAGTGCCTACAATCTCCCAAACACTTTGTTCCTAATTAACTGGGTTACAGCACTGTGCCACTAGTGCCTACAATCTCCCAAACACTTTGTTCCAAGTAACTGGGTTACGGTACTGCGCCACTAGTGCTTTCAATCTCCCAAACACTTTGTTCCCAAGTAACTGGGTTACAGCACTGCGCCACTAGTGCCTACAGTCTCGCAAACACTTTGTTCCCAAGTAACTGGGTTACGGTACTGCGCCACTAGTGCTTACAATCTTCCAAACACTTTGTTCCCATGTAACTGGGTTACGGTACTGCGCCACTAGTGCCTACAATCTTCCAAACACTTTGTTCCCATGTAACTGGGTTACGGTGCTGCGCTACTAGTGCCTACAGTCTCCCAAACACTTTGTTCCCAAGTAACTGGGTTACGGTACTGCGCCACTAGTGCTTACAATCTCTCAAACACTTTGTTCCCAAGTAACTGGGTTACGGTACTGCGCCACTAGTGCTTACAATCTTCCAAACACTTTGTTCCCAAGTAACTGGGTTACGGTACTGCGCCACTAGTGCCTACAATCTCGCAAACACTTTGTTCCCAAGTAACTGTGTTACAGCACTGCGCCACTAGTGCCTACAATCTCCCAAACACTTTGTTCCGAAGTAACTGGGTTACGGTACTGCGCCACTAGTGCTTTCAATCTCCCAAACACTTTGTTCCCAAGTAACTGGGTTACAGCACTGCGCCACTAGTGCCTACAGTCTCGCAAACACTTTGTTCCCAAGTAACTGGGTTACGGTACTGCGCCACTAGTGCTTACAATCTTCCAAACACTTTGTTCCCATGTAACTGGGTTACGGTACTGCGCCACTAGTGCCTACAATCTTCCAAACACTTTGTTCCCATGTAACTGGGTTACGGTACTGCGCTACTAGTGCCTACAGTCTCCCAAACACTTTGTTCCCAAGTAACTGGGTTACGGTACTGCGCCACTAGTGCTTACAATCTTCCAAACACTTTGTTCCCATGTAACTGGGTTACGGTACTGCGCCACTAGTGCCTACAGTCTCCCAAACACTTTGTTCCCAAGTAACTGGGTTACGGCACTGCGCTACCAGTACCGACATAAAAATATATAAAGATGATCATGAGTTGTAATCTATTTATAACTCCCACTGAGTCCTTCGGTGTGGCCGTAAGAGAACGACCTCTGTTTCTTTTTCTCCTTGGTACGATGAAGTATTTAATTATATTTTAAACATTCTGGTTATATTAAAATCTTCATTTTGGAGTTCCCTAAACTCTACTCCATGAATATATACAACAGGGCAACAGAGTAAAAACTAAACGATAAATTGTTTTCTTTAGATAATGCCAACTTTTGTTATGCCGTTGCTAATTCTCTAAAGTAAGTTTGTTTGAGGACATAGAACTTATTTACAGAAAGTTTTGTAAGAGAGCTTTAGTTTTAGCTTTTCAATTTCACTTATAATATAAATTAATATTCAGGACTTTTCAAAATTGTCTTCGTAATATAAATACAATAAATATAAATAAAATACTCTCTTTTATTCGTGCCTTTTATACTCTCAGTAATTAATTAATTAACGTATTTAATCTTAAATAAAATTTAATTGAAGACATCAAAGAAATATTTGAAATACTACTAAGAACACATTTCTATACATTACATAGATACTCATTTTAACCCTTTCTTTACAGTTCTTCTTAACTTCTATTTTATTACACTGTTATCTTCACGCTCTACCGTTTTCTTCAATAAATCTTTCCCAGTTTTGTTCTAGAAAATATATCTAAAAAATATCCTTATAAACAAATAATATATTTCATTACAATAAATAAATTTTGCAAGAGTTTTAAATTGATGGGACGATCATTCTTTAAACAAGCAACTATTTGTTTGTGTTAAAAGTCATCTTAAATCTTATATTATTTTTTTAACTATTTAGGTCATGAATATACTATTTCTCATAAGAACAGAATGTAATATATCATGATGAAGTAAACTAACTAATTGGATATTTTATATATAATTTGTAGATATAATGCTCACGTAATCCAATAAAATGTTACAAATTATGCTTGAGAACTTTCGAGAACAAAGCTACATCTTGTTTTTGATGATGAAAGCTTTGTTTTTGAAAAACCTTATTCTCAAGCATAATTTAAAGATTTTTTTGGATGTCAGTATTATTTCTACAAATAATGTAGAATCTGAGATGTTTTTATACTTTATTAGATATTTCATGAACAAATTACAAACAATTTTCATACTGTGATAATTATACATAACGAAAAGGTATGGTACTCTCTCGATATTAGATCTTAATTAGTTTTTAATTTTCCAATTAAAACAAACGCCAGGAACTGAATACTACCAGGAAAAAACTATAATAAAACCGTACTTTTTATTAATTTTTTTACTATACTCACCCCCTCATACATGAACCGTGGTGATGACCCTCTCAATTCATTCTCTTATGGTAATAATGATCCAACCAGTAATACAAGCACGGTCATCGCTGTACAAATAATAACTAATACATTATCAACTTTTTCTTGTTCTTTTGACAAAACTTTCGTCAGTCCACAAAATGTTTAAAAATATAATCATGACTTACAGCAAAACACTATGTCCAACTCGCCTTAAACACGTTGTCACGAGTTAAAACACGCACGTTCACAGCTTTTTAACGCTAAGCAATCACTGGATTCGATAAAATGTTAAAACTACGGAGCGATCAAAACACGTCTTGTTCTACCCAGATGCCCCCACTAAAGTCCCACCCTTACTCGTACAGAAGTATTAATAACGATAAGTTATGATCATTATGATGTATTAATAATGATAAGTATTAATAACATCAATACCACAGTAAGTGCAGCATAAGGAGATTTACGAAATGTTATTTCACATTACAGATGAGGAAGATAAGAAAGTACATGTTTTAACAGTAACAGGGAAGATAGGAGGTGCAGCAGGGAAGATGATTAAATGTATAATAGGTACGGGTTGAAATTTGAATATAATAAATTCTAATCCAACATGTGAGGTTGGATTCATCGTTTATGTATATTAATATATTATAATAATCCTAAAATACATTCCCAGTTTGTTAGTAGTAATATAAAATAGATAATACTAACTAGGTATACTGCACTCATTTATCAAATTTACGGCTATACTAATTTTGGTTTTTAGCACTGAGGCTACTGTGAATGAATATTGAAAATGTATATACCTTATGTTATTATCTATAAAATGTATATACCTTATGTTATTACCTATAAAATGTATATACCTTATGTTATTACCTATAAAACTTAATTACTACTATTAATTATTTTTATAGATAACTTATTGGAATTGCTGGTTCAGCATAGGATTACCAGCATGGCTGACACTTTGCTCAGACTGATAAAACTAAAAAATACAATAAGAGGTTAAATGCCTATACTCAAAATAAATCTTAGTACACAATGTTTAAATTCTATTTAAAAATTTTTTAATTTGTATTTTATATATAGTTGATGATCATAAATATGTGGATATCAAACTTCATAGTTTGAAATACTGTTGTATTTATTGGAGTAGATATAGAATAGCTGACTGGACCCCTTCAATAGACTTCCTGTCTTTGAAAATTAGTTAGAAATGCCTTATAAACAATAAATATAGTTCGCGTATGTAGATTTTATTATGTAAATCTGTCTATTATTATGTTGCTAAGTTTATATTTTCTTAAAGTGGAAATATTGAAGTATAACTACGTATTGTAAAAAAAGTTCAAGAATAATGTAAACACCGAACGTTTAATATGAAATGTAAAGATAAATAGTTGAGGTTGTAATTTTCTAGCCACTTCATTACCTGCTTATTTGTTTACCTTTTAATTTTATTTAAGTGTTGTTTCATTTAGATATTTTCCATTAAAACGATCTAATATATTAATGAAAAAATGTCAATAACACTTTAAGGTAAAGATTCAACTGATTTTTTAATGTATTAAATAAGTACATTTTTACCTTGTGTTTATTGTTACTATATCAACTATTAATTGATAATTCCTAAGTTTATATAATTAAAAAAGTAGTTCCATTCAACAGTTGGCAGCATTCTATAGGTGTTTAGAAGAATACAAAATAATATCTACATGTAACTAAGTTGCATATATATTTTACTACCATCTATACTGGGTTTTTATTTTCAATAAAGAGGTCCAAAATGCCCTTCGAGTCAGAATGAGATTGATTAGCCTGATACATAAGGTGTCAAATACAGGCCGCTGTGGCCATAATGACCTAGAATAAATAGCTGTACAGTCTGTTGAAAATAAAATAAATTACTACCCTTTCTATATTTCTTGTACCTAAACTAATAATTATTTCCTTTATTTATATATATTTTAGATAAATAATACATCATTATTATTCATTATTCATTAGTAAGACTCCGATACTCAAGAAGTAGGTGGGTATGAGAGGCAAGTGAGTGTGATGAGTGAATATGAACGAATGTAGTCTTTGTTACTAACTAAGGCCAACTGTTCCTCGAAAAGAGCTATTTATAAATTATTAACAGCTCAATTTCCAGGGCAACTAAGGGACCAACAGCTTTACTTGGAATCTGAACCACGTAGTATTGGTCTGATTTTCAGCTAACTGACGATCCTGAAACTCAGTGCTTTTCCCTATATAACATCTGAACATTGACTACCATCCAAAATAGACACCTCAGATTTCTCTAGTAGTGTCCACGTCGATGGCAACCATTGATCGGATGCCGTGTCAGTATTAAGAGGACTGAGAATAGAATCTATCGCCTGCAATCTCCTCGACAATTTGTCCCCAAGTAGCTGGGTTAAAGCACTGTGCCACCAGTACCGACTTGATAAAAGCAATAATCACCAGTAAGCAATAATCAAATGACCTATAAGAAATGATTTATATATGAAAGAGATAAATCTACCTTTTTTTAAATAACTAGAAACAAAACTTTTTTAAACTAGTATGTAATTTCAAAAACCATCAATTTTTAAATGCAGATAGAATATATATTTAATTGTTTAAAATATGATATCTAATTATCTTCATTTGTACTTTTACCTATAAGTTAGTATGTACGAATAGTTTGACGAACAATACAGAAATATTTTTTATATCAAAATAATCACATCTGCTTCTACACACAGTTACACATGGTTGCACAACAATGTGTTTGAACATTTTAATTAATTTTAATTTGTTCTTAATAAAAAATTGTAAATATATTGTAGTTATTAGGCAAAACCATGTTATACTATACAAAACATACGGAAGGAGATATAACACTAAATCTTTCATGTCACTCAAACTGGATATTTTATACCCACATTTACAACTAGTATGAAAGTAAGTTGATGAACTATGAGCTAAAGGACAGTTAGAGCAGCAAAAAGCTTATAAAATTACAAAAATATACAGAAAATGTACAAAAATATACAATAAAGCCAAAATACGACTCCATATACCTCCATGTGTATCAGAACATCAGCTAAAACTATGCACTAAATGTGACCGTCCCAAAACAATGATGATCCTGGAAAAACTAAAAAATTAAACGAGCTTTTTTCGCAATAAAAATAAGAAGTCAATAACATTACAAATTTAAATTTAAATAATGTTATAAAAGATACAATAAATATATATTTATAATAATCAATAATTCCTTATAAAAATGTTTAAACAAAAACCCACTTTACTTTTATATTATAACTAATATTGTAACGATAAAATTAGTTGCATGCTTTATAGTGCAGAAACATCAAAATTTCTAAAAATATGTTTAAATTGCTAGAGTGGAAATAGGCTTGTGGTAGTAATATATTAATGAAATCGAAGTTTGGTCTACAAGAAATTAGGCCATTACATTTTATTTATTAATATAGCCCAGTTAATGTGTCAAGTACAAGGAAATTAACGTATTAATATAACATTGCAGAACTATGAAAGAATATTTATATAATTTTCCTAGGCCCAAAAAAGTGTGCATTTTTTCAAAAACTATGCAAAGATGATTTGAACTACTAAACGTTGTTAATTATTCATATTTATTCATTATTCATAATTAAAGTGGGGAACACAAAGACAAAACAGCCAACAACAACAAACAGATTAGATCTTAAACAATTAGAATTATAAGACCTCTAAATGAATAAATACATATTATGTAAAAGTAAGTAAGACATACAAAGTGTACATCGTTGAAGTGCTATCAAATGGTTGTGAATACTCATTCATTACTAATAATCCTTATATTAAATAGTACTTAAATAATTTTATAAGTATTAACTTGATGGTTTTATCAGCATAAATAATTATTATAAACTAAATAAATAGTTACAACATTTTATTTAATAACATTAATATAAATAATTATTATCATAAATGATCTATTTTGTCGTTTTATTTACATTTTTTAATCTTTTCCATCAATTCACTACCACTACTTTTTTTGTTTCCGTTAATTCACTACCACTTGATAAATACTCTATTGCTCTAAAAACTGTTTCCCACTCATTTTAACGTCCACTGTGGTATTCCTTATCCGCTAGGAATCCGATATCGCTGGCCTTATCAGTTTCCAAGAACTTACACACGGAGAGCGCATTCGGCGGTAAGTCAATCATTGGATCAACCACCAGTATGTGATCAACATTAGTAGCTACCTAATCCAACCTAACCTATCCGAAATTGCGTTAAAAAAAAGTAGTGGTAGTGAGATAACGGAAGAGGTCCAAATTTATATATTTTACTAATAAGTATAATTTAGTATAATGATAATAAGTATAATGATACATTTTAACTAGCGTTTTTATTATGTTTTATTCTAGAAAATTAAGTTAGATACATGTATATTTTGTATTATTGTAACAACAGCCCTTAATTAAGCGTATTCTAGTTTGTGGTCTCATTAGAGTAATTCTTTTTTATGCATATGTATTATTCGCTTAAAAAACATTAAAAAGTTTGATTCAATTAAAAATAAAATCATAATTTAAAATCAAAAGGTAGTTTGACTCATAAATTTAAGTTTAACTTGATATAACACGAAAACATCGTAATCGAATTCAGTAAATTAAAAAATTAATTGATTAAACAGACTTTAAACGATGAATGAGAGTAAACTTACATATCAAATAGAGAATTATGGGAAACGAAAATTAAATAAAACTCGATCACTTTGCCACAAGTTTTAATCAGTGATGGATAAAAGTAATCGAGTTTTTAACAGTGAAAGATTCTCTTTTCAAATAGTTGTATATAATATATCAATTTCCTTAAACAGCGTTTTTATTGAGATACAATGTTGTATTTTATATTGTAATCTTTTATTGTATATTGTTGGAAAAATTGGCTTTGTATTCACTGAGTAGTTTTGTTTGACTGCACATTTTAATCCTATCAAAACCAGAAGACATGACGTTCAAAACTAAAACCTATATCAAATACACTTTTTCAATACTCTTAAGTAAACAAATATATGTTTGTTTGGAGGTGCTTTGGAATCTGATGACTCGTTAAAAATTAAATCACTGTAAGTAAAAAAATTAAAAATAAATGGTCTAACTTGTGATAATGTTTTTTTTTTTTTAATTCTATCTGGCATTGAATCTTCTAGTATTTTTTAATATATAATTTTCAATGTTATTCAAACATTCAAAGTCATAATATTTCAAAATTATTATCAAACACATTTTCGTTTGACATAAGTAACGAGACTTTCCTATTGATCTAAATTGTACATTACAAAAGAGAAAAAGTAAAAAGTAATAAAAATGTATGGACACCTTTTTTTAAGGGGCTATCTTACACCCCCACAGCCCCGTATTCTTCCAGTGGTTATTGGCACCTCCCAGTTGAACTCTCAAGTGTCCAACCTTGAGGACCAAACATGCAACACTTGAGGATAAAGTGGCCAAGTGTGAGTTTGTTAACAGATCTAAGAAGTATGTGCTGATTTACACATCCTTATAAACCTGCCATAATCGTTATAAACATCTAGCTTGTGAAGGCTGTTTGCAATGCTAGTACACTGACTACTAGATCACATAGTCCAAAGTAAAGGCTAACAAAAGGATAACTTGAGAGAAAAGTATATTCTGGAAGTCTGAGACTAACTAGCCTATATTGTATTAGTGTGGCCATGAAACACACTGTAAAATATAAGAAATAGCAAGCGAAACCGGCATGAGTAACTGATAAGGCTGATAAATTAATTTCTACACGCGCTTACCATTCTTACATACTTACATACCATTCTTACTTACTTACTACTCCTATGGCTATCTATACTCAAGATGGTATTTGGCCTCGAAATTGTCTGCCTCCAATTCTTCCGATCTTCTGTGTCCTCCTCGCTAACTCTCACTCTTCTCATATCAATGACCACCTCATCCTTCCATCTCGGAGGTCCCGGAGGTCGTCTTCCATCTGGGCTTTCTATCCAAACTTGTTTTAATAGGCTATCTTGTTTTCGTCTTATGATCTGCCCATTGTAATCTCCGGCTCTGCCTTCAGCCAAAACGTCTGCAGAGTTAAAAAAATCCTCTGGACTGCCTTGACGGTCATATCCTACACACCCGGTCCCTATAAAAAAAACAAAAAAAAAAACAGTGGCACTCTCAAGAAGACTTGTTCAGTGTTAAACAAGCATGTCTTTGATATACTGGGCGATCCACTAATACATCATGCTGTTAACGAGTATTTTCATTTAATTAATTTACATACTTTACTGAAGTTGCTCAATGAATTGGCATGTTATTCTGACTTTTTCAAATATTAGTTTAAAAAAAAGTCATGTAGTAAACTGTGCATTGCACAGAACTGTATTTTACTGTATTTAGGTTTCCCTGTACCAACCACGCCTTAATGTTGATTGACATGCCACCAATATAGGGTCAGCTGACGGCTGGGGAGTTACACCACCTCCCCTCACCCCCTCACCCGATGATGGTTTATTACTAGAGGGCGAGGGTTGCTGAGTTATGGGTCCAGTAAACGAGAGGGTCCTGAATGAGGTGTCACGCCCAGCTCTGTATACACAACTGGGTGTAGGATATAATGAGTTGGTGGTGGAGTTTATGAACGAGTTATATCTCATGGAGACTGAAATAGCAATATGTTCATGAAATTAGAATGGTTCTTTTTTCGTAATCATACCAGAACTAAAATCATGTCTGTAACATTAGTACTTGTGACGAAATCATGTTATCAATTAAGAGGATCCTACACTTAACCTCAATACACTTTAAGTTCAATTTAAGGTTAAGTGTAAGAAAGGACCATGGGGCCCTTACTTCACCTCATTGCAATTGTTATTGTTTCAAATAAATACATATTCTGTTCTAACCTCAATAAACTCAGAAGAGACAGTCCATGTAAAGATGTTAACAGAGGTTAATATAGTTGAATCGGGGTATTTGCATGATAAGCTTAATATTTGTTGATGTAGGGTAGTTTACATGGTTTACAAATAATTTAACTCATATAACGCACATATAATATTAAAAAAGAAAACACGTCATATTCATCTCAGAACAAACAGATTCACATATAAATGAGATGTTTATCTTGGGAAACCTATATGCTTGATATTGGTTAAAGTACGTTAACGTACTTTACTTGGACACATTATCATAATATACGTACTATCATGTATTAATTTGACCTGATGGATGTTCTGGTCGTACATGTATCGTACAATGAGTCATACATAGCTCTATAAAAGAACATCATTATTAGAGTGAGGTACATTTTTATGACCAACTTGTCTCTGATATCATTAAGGCTATGGGATGAATAGTAATAGTTAAAAATTGTAAATATCCCACTAAATGGTTGTTCTTACTTGTATGTAAAATTCCCTTATTTCACGAATGTTTGTAGAGATTCAAGTTAAAATTGAATGGGTACGTGTATAGGTGGGTGAATAAACAAATAACAGTACCCTTGTACGTGTATGGGTGGGTGAATAAACAATAAACAGTACCCTTGTCCATGTATGGGTGGGTGAATAAACAACAAACAGTACCCTTGTTAGTGTATAGGTGGGTGAATAGACAATAGACAATAACCTTGTACGTGTATGGGTGGGTGAATAAACAACAAACAGTACCCTTGTACGTGTTTGGGTGGGTGAATTAACAATAAATAGTATCCTTGTACATGTATGGTAGGTGAATAAACAATGAACAGTGGCCTTGTACTTGTATGGGTGGGTGAATAAACAATAAACAGTACTCTTGTACGTGTATGGGTGGGTGAATAAACAATAAACAGTACCCTTATACGGGTATGGGTGGGTGAATAAACAATGAACAGTGCCCTTGTATGTGTATGGGTGGGTGAATAAACAATAAACAGTACCCTTATACGTGTATAGGTGCGTGAATAAACAACAAACAGTACTCTTGTACGTGTATGGGTTGGTGAATAAACATTGAACACTACCCTTGTACGTGTATGGGTGGGTGAATAAACAATGAACAGTACCCTTGTACGTGTATGGGTGGGTGAATAAACAATAAAAAATACCCTTGTACGTGTATGTGTGGGTGAATAAATAATAAACAGTACCCTTGTACGTGTATGGGTGGGGGTGGGTGAATACCACTAATAACTAGTTATGTCCTTGCGAGTGTTGTGTTGTTTTCAGGGTGTTAAATGTAATGATAATAGACATCTCCCATTACTGTCTTCTCATTAAAAATTGTAAATCGACTTCTACAAAATCCATTATATCTATTTTTAGTAATGGTAGTGGTACCAACCAACGGTACAAGTACAGAGGTTATGACCCTCCCACCCATCCTTACACGTACAGTGGAAATGACCCTCCCACCTATCCATACACGTACAGTGGAAATGACCCTCCCACCTATCCATACACGTACAGTGGAAATGACCCTCCCACCCACCCATACACGTACAGTGGTATTGACCCTCCCACCCATCCATACATGTACAGTGGTATTGACTCCCCACCCATCCATACACTAATGTGGAAATGACCCTCCCACCCATTCATACACGTACAGTGAAAATTACCCTCCCACCCATCCATACATGTACAGTGGTACTGACACTCCCACCCATCCATACACGTACAGTGGAAATGACCCATCCACCCATCCATACGTGTGCAGTGGTAATGACCCTCCGACCCACCCTTACACGTACAGTGTAAATGACCCTCCCACCCATCCATACACGTACAGTGGAAATGACCCTCCCACCCTACTATACATGTACTGTGGTATTGACCCTCTCACCCATCCATGCAAGTACAGTGGAAATGACCCTTCCACCCATCTATATATGTACAGTGGAAATGATCCATCCACCCATTCATACATGTACAGTGGTAATGTCCCATCCATCCGTCCACATACATACAGTGGTAGTGAAGCTCCCATCCACCCATATTCGTTTAGTAATTATAGATCTTACACCCACGCATACACTTACAGTGGCAATTAATTTTGTGCGTGTTTTAAACGAATTACATAAACCACAGGTTCTTGTCGCTACTCATTAAAATACATACGTACTACGTTTTAATGTAAAATCTTCACTTTCACTGTTTACAAATCTATTAAACAGCATTTGATTATGATTAAGTGCAGTATTAAACTTAATATCTAGGTGATACAAAATGACTATCACTTGTATGGATTTTCCTATATCAATGGAAAATTCTATGTCAATGAGTGTAACCGGAAATATATTCCCTCTGAATTGAAAGGACATTTCCAGAACCAGGCTGGGACAACCAGCCGTTACCACATTTATATCTAATTAGAACTCTCCCTAGTTCTTTGCTGTTTGCTGTGGTTAATCCAGGGGTTAACCTCGGTTGTGGATTACTCAGAAAATTATGATATTGGTCGTACCTCCATTATGATCTTGCAGCTTGTATCAAATGTTTATGATTGGTGAAACCATGTTTTGTTTAGAAACTATGGCATAAAAATAAATATTATTTTTTATGTCCTGGTGAACTGGTCAAATACAACATATGTTATTGTGTAAAATTATTTATTGTTATAAATCACCAACCCACCCATCTAAACAATTACTGTGATATTCACCCACCTGTCCACTAATAAACCTCCCATACATGCACAATGATACACTGACCAAGTAGAAAAATAAAATGGCATTATAAATATCTAGGAAACTGTATCATATTTACAAAAATAACAATATGGTTCATATTTTGCATATAACATGTGACACAAAAATAAACACTTCACGTAAAATTATGAAAATTCCTTATATTACATCTTAATATTATTTATATTAAAGGAAAACTTTTTAAAATCTATATATAAAAGGAAATACGTTTCTTTGTAAAACATTTCAAAGGAAATATATTTGAGATTCATTTAAAAGGGTATTTTTCACAATTAATTATTGATAATCCGTTAACGTATACTAAAAAAAGTTAATAAAAACCTGTTTTACTGTATACTATTTTGAACCTTCACTATTCTTCACAAGCTGTCCTAAAATCCTAAAAACGACCACAAATTTTCTAAATTTATAGGATTCCTTTAAACATGATTGATTTCCGTTAAACATTCCATTTATTCAATACTATAATTTACTGCAAATATATTTGTGTCATCTGGAGCAAACCTTTCAAATCCAACTGGCGGAGAATACCAAATCTAGGACGATTAGCCTAGATTCAATCCAATAATCCTCTTGGTACTTTCAGATTACCTCAGCATTTATCTTTTTATTAGGTTGTATTCACAAATACTGGTGTGTTCCCTTTAAATATAATTTTACAATGTAAAGCTGTTAAAACTATTTTCTAATGTTAACTTTATTTTTATGAATGTTATTTAAAACAAGGGATGGCACCAGCTCATGTCGGTTGAGTGGGAATCTAACCCACTCAGTGCTCAACCCTAGAATTGTAAAATGCCAGAACTGTTTCCTCCCCAACCCCCCCCCTCCCCCCAAGAAGCAAAGTGAACAGCCCAAGCTGCTACTGGTTATATCTTCATAAATAGAGGACACAAACAATGTTATTAACATTTGATGCGTAATATGACGCTTTGTTAACCTCGTTCGGTATCAAACTATTCATGTTTCGTTGTTTAATTTAACGTATTTCACGCACGATTTTAAAACTATAGGTTTCATTAAACATATTTCTTCTGTTTATGGAATTAGTTAAAATGATAGTAACAATATTAGATAGCTATTTAAGAACGACTATATTCAAACAATGGAACGGCGTAATACTCGTGATTTAGCTACAGGAATGTAAAGCGTAAATTGCCGAGATGTTACTGAAGGCGCCAATGTAGTTTCCAAGACTTGTTGGCTGCATCACTAACGTTAAATACTTTTATGTCCTGGCCGTCTATTTGTACTATTCCTAACAATTAATAATTCTATAAAATAATTTTGCATGAACTTTTAGAGTATTCAACTGCTTAATTTCAGACATTTTATTACACCATAAACCACAAAAAGTTGCAGAAAAGAAAGAATCCAAAGCGGTTACTTCCTGTAGAGAAAGTGCAGCGGTGTTCTACCTTTTATTTTCATTACTGTCATTCAAAATAAATTTAAAATAAACATTTATAAATATTTTATTCATGACAATGATTACTGTAAAGAATTATGAAATATATAAAGCCTTAAAGAGCAACCCAACTTCTGTTCTTAATGAAAAATATAAATGTTCTACAAATATTTTATTTGATCGGATTACAAGTTTGAATCAATCGATGAAAGAAGAAAGATGGCCAGATAGAAATAAAATTGTTCTAGGTCAAGTAGACATTGGATAACATCGTTCCAGCTGCACGCTCAATCCGAATCCGACCATCATACCAGCCGGCAGTGTTGTCATGTGTTTTATTTTTATTTTTGTAAATATGTACATTTTTGTATACTGTTTTTAATGTGACTGTTTTGACAACGTACAGTTGATGTGACCATGGAGTTCTTGCTGTGAAACCGGTAGTCAAATAAAATATTTAGTAGCTGAAGACGACATAGGTACGTTAACCTTATTATTTGTTTTATAAATAGTTTCACTATTATTTTTTCATAAACGTAAATAAATTTTAAATAACACTTATATTAACGTTCTGTTGTTTTCATTTTAAATAGTACCCATTTTTATAAATAAGGGTATATTTAATATCATTTTATCCCTAGAGGATTAGACACGTGTGAAAACCACTTAAATAATACATCCATACGTATCATTTGTGATAGGTATAAATAGCTCACAGTATTTACGTAAATCGTAAAGGAAATTTCAATTGCGAGACACTGCATTGTGATTGTGTGGCGTGTGATTGTACATTGTCAGCAATATCTGCTAGCACGTAGGTGTAAATATAATATAACATTGAATTTTTCACTTACTTTAAATGATTCTATTGCCTTATATACATAGTTTCTTTATGGTTTTGGGATTTATAATTTAATAAGGATCCATAAATGACTAATATTTTGAGAATTTTGTAATCCGTTGGGAGTTAATATTTATAATTTAAAATCTATTACAGGCAACTTTCCTCTAATATAAAAGTCATACAACTTACAAACAATAAAATTAGTATTATAACCAAACAAGGAGGTGTTTAAATCTAAAGATAAATAATAAATATGTAATAAAAGACACAGTTTTAATCCTTAAACGTGAATAGCCTCTCTATCTCAATCAGTTTTTGAACTGTTTTCCAAAATGAACACTTTCTGGACTACAGGCTGAGATATTGATTGTTTTTGCATAAATTCTTGCTTTTTGGTGCACGTTGTCCTATCAAAAGGAGGCTTAGTTCTGCCATATTATTATGTCCATTTAATAGTATAAACATTTCAACATTTTGATTGATTTTTAAGTTATGAAAATGAAAACTGTTTGGTTCGTATACAGTATTTGGACAATTTGAGTATTATCTTGAGACAAGTGACAGAAATAAGATTATATATATAAAGAAATCAATAGTAAATTTTATTTTATTTTCTAGATTATGTTTAATTATTAATTTATTATGTACCTTATTTTAAAGAGATAAATGTTTCAAACCATTAAAAAATTATGATGTACTGTAATGTATTAAACAAGAACTTCCACAAGAACTTGAAGCAGAGTAAAGACCTTAACCTTTCTTGGAGAAAGAGTTACAACAAACCCTTAAATGCATCACAAGACTATAGAGGCCACCTAACTAGTGAGACTGTCCCTTGAGTGTTCTACAAGACAATCTATTTACAGATGTTTGTGAAAGAGGGCTAATAACATTCTCTTATACACATCAAAGTGCTAACGTGACCACCTCACTAGTGAGACTATCACTTGAGAGTTCTACAATACAATATATTTACAGATGTTTGTGAGAGAGGGCTAATAAAATTCTCTTATACACATCAAAGTGCTAACGTGACCACGTCACTGGTGAGACTGTCACTTGAGTGTTCTACAAGACAATCCATTTACAGATGTTTGTGAGAGGATGATTAGCAACCTCTTAGACACATCAAAGTTCTAACGTGACCACCTCACTGGTGAGACTATCACTTGAGTGTTATACAAGACAATCTATTTCCAGATATTTATGAGAGAGAGTTAATAACAACTTCTTAGACACATCAAAGTGCTAACGTGACCACCTCTTCTGGTGAGACTATCACTTGAGTGTTATACAAGACAATCTATTTACAGATATTTGTGAGAGAGGGTTAATAACAACTTCTAAGGCACATCAAAGTTCTAACGTGACCACCTCACTGGTGAGACTATCACTTGAGTGTTATACAAGATAATATATTAACAGATGTTTGTGAGAGATAGTTAATAACAACTTCTTAGACACATCAAAGTGCTAACGTGACCACCTCACTGGTGAGACTGTCACTTGAGTGTTCTACAAGATAATATATTAACAGATGTAAGTGAGAGATAGTTAATAACAACTTCTTAGACACATCAAAGTGCTAACGTGACCACCTCACTGGTGAGACTGTCACTTGAGTGTTCTACAAGATAATATATTAACAGATGTAAGTGAGAGAGGGTTAATAACAACTTCTTAGGCACATCAAAGTGCTAACGTGACTACCTCACTAGTGAGACTGTCACTTGAGTGTTCTACAATACAATCTATTTACAGATATTTGTGAGAGAGGGTTAATAACAATATTTTAGACACATCAAAGTGCTAACGTAACCACCTCGCTAGTGAGACTGTCACTTGTGTGTTTAATAGACTATGTTACGCCATTAATGAAATGTAACTACAACAAAATTTTAAATAAAAGAAATATTAAAAAAATTATTATTAATACTAAATAACTATATAATATTGAGGGAGACAAAGGTAGTTGGACATTTGCCATCATTACGTGAAAATTACCAATCATGACATTTCGATTTTGGTAAAACCCAAACCTTTTTCAAGTGCTAAAAACTAAATTACATCCATACAAACATCTTATAAAACTACGTTCTTAAACTAATAAACTTATCTACTTTAATAATTATCTACATTTTAACCTAGATCATAGAATGGGATACAACAAAATGTACTTCTACTAAATATAAAAAAATATATGTTTTTGTAGATGTAATTTAATTTTTAGCACTTGAAAAAGGTTTGGGTTTTACCAAATCGAAACGTCGTGATTGCTAATTTTCACGTAATGATGGCAAATGTCCAACTACCTTTGTCTCCCTCATGTGATACTCCATCATTAACAAATTTCAAAAACAAAGTAGATAATATTTTCAACACAAATCCTTCACCACTAATATTTGAGTAATACATTTTAGATTATACTTATATCAATATTGACTAGTCAAATACATGTACATATAAAAGGCTCTCTAAATATCATTTATATATTTCAGTGTGATTATAGTTTCACCCTAAACACCTTCTCCGCGTTTCCCACATTTCCTTAGGTTCTCTGCTGAAAACTTACTTTCGCAAAATCACAAACACAGTATCGGCGATAACGACTTGGTTGTTCCCGGAGGAGTGATTCTCTCCCTCACATCTCTGGGAGAGGGGGGAAGAACTCCACCAGCATCGTCAAGGGAGGAGACAGATCAGCAGAATGTCTGCCCAATTTTAGGAATAGCTGAACAAGCAAAACGACTTTGCCTTCTGACTGATTATAAAGTTTATTTTATGCATTGATAAGTTATCTGATGAGCTCTAACACAGGAGTTTGCATAAGTGTTTTGTCGTCCAGCTCTTATCAAATAAATGTCCCTTATTTTTTATTATTTACAACATTAGTGTCTTATTGGAAGGTAAAAGATATAATCTGACTTTCGAAAAATAAAACACCTTAACATTTACTTCAACGCATTAACTTAATGAAAAATTATTAATTGCAAAATGATATCCAGAAAAATGTAGTAAGTATAAATTTTAATTAATGTCATTGTAACGAAAGCGTACACTCAATTGTGAATAAGAAAGAATTTGACAGCAGTGCCATCTGAGTTGGAAGTCTTCTTGCAGTTGTTTTATTACAAGGAAATTGTTCTCCTGGCAATTTCCCACAGTGTTTCCACTTAAAACGTCCCCCTTGTTTCCTCCGTGTTAATTTTTTCATTACAGCTGACATAGGGAACAAGTGTATCCAATAATAACTGGATCTTTTCCAAAATAACTGACATTTGACCTATATACAATTATTACGAAGTTATATAGGCTTATACTCACAACAAATAAGCCTTAGTATGTATGTTTGCACTGGTAGCGCAGTGCTGTAATCCATCTACTTAGGAACAAAGTATTGTGGTGATTGTAGACGATAGGTTCTATGCTCAGTCCTCTTAATACTGACACGGTGTCCTCTCAATGGTTGCCATCAGCGTATACATAACTAGAGAGGTCTGAGGTTATAACACTGTTTACATGTTGGGTAGTAATCAGTGTTATTTAGGGGAGAGAAATGAGTACCAGGCTTGTCAGTTAGCTTAAAATCAAACCAATGCCACGTGGTTTGGATTGCACGTAAAACTGTAGGTCCCTTAGTTACTTCTGATATTGGGCTAATTATAAATGACCCTTTGAGGAACAGTCGAATTCAGTTTTTTAAACAATACAGTCATTTATACTTATCCTATACTCATGTAATCATTCATATTTGCCTTAAATATACCCACAGAGTTGCGTCGGCGTCTCATATCTAAGAATCTTAAATGATAATTAATAAATTATCTCCTAGATTTTAAATAAATTAAATAGCCTCTTTATGAATTTTACATTTATTTATGTTAATGGTATTAAAGTTTTCATTCAAACTCCTGGTAGTGGCTGTATTTGTCTACAAACTAAATTGAAATAATTTGTAATAAATTGAAAATGTAATACAATCACCAAATTATAAAATAATGACGGTACAAACAATAATAAATAGCACAAATAAGTTTGAACATTTTTTAAGGAGAGACCGATCTCCTTCTTAACCTTATTCTGCCCATTCCCCATAGACTATTGATCTGTGCAAAGAACTTATTCAGACAGAGTAAAGGGGCGAGCCAGTATTTTCTGTTAAATCTTCCAGTCCAGGCCAGATTCGAACCAGAGCTATATCTAACCCAAGCTCAAAGTCCTGACGCCTTAGACCACTCGGCCACTGGCTTGCCAATTAAATAACTATAGTTTATTAAGACTTAAGGTCTAAAGTCTTTTTAAAAAGAGTATTTGCAGCCATAAATAAAACTTGTGTAGTTTATAATGAATCTCTTTACTTCATTTTATTGGAATCTATTTATGAATCTTCATATACTAATATACACAAATATCTTCATACATACATCATAGTCTTCAATCTATTACACTATACTAATTACTAGCGCTATAAAGAAAATAATTGAAATTGAACTAAACAAAGGGGCACAGATATGTTTTACTTGATTATTTTGAAAAGATCTTTAAACAGGTTTATGTATTTGTAGAATGTTTTTAACACTTTAAGTTACTTATTGATAAACTAGCCACTGTTAGGGCTTAAGTTAGAGTCAAATACAGAAAGCTTTGGAAAGGCATTCCTGATTTTACTCTTCTATGGTGACTTAAATATTTACTTATTTTACTTTTTTATTGCTGTTTATGTTGTGTGGTAGTCAGATATTGGGTAGGAGAGAGAACTGAGTGTCAGGTTTGTCGGTTAGCTGAAAATTATATCAACACTACGTGGTTCGGATTCCACGTAAAGCTGTCACTTAGTTGCCCTGGCTATTAGCGCTTTCTGAAGAACAGTCTAACTTAGTAACAATGACTACATTCATTCATCTACACTCATCACATGCATTTGCCTCTCATATTCGCCCATATCTTAACGATCGGTAACTTAATAATGAATAAAACAATAATTAAATGTTATACATCAATCACTTTATATACACTAGTTAATGGCTAAACCAATTGTATTTTTATATATTTTGAAATCAGAAACAGATATTTAAACAAAAGTAATTAAAATCTTATGGGTAAAATTACGTACAAAAGAAACCTAATAAATGTCTACTCAGTGTATATAACATGGTATATGTCTAAAATGTTTGGAAAATAAAGAATGCATGTTTTGTGGTACAGTTATCTTTCATCTTTTTAAATTTGTAATATTAGATTATTCCTTTCGAAAAATATCTGCTTCTGGTGAATATTTTCTTGTATTTAAAATGTTACGTAAGCATGAAATTTCAATGTTCTATATTTACTTACCACTATATATTTTTTGAGTAATAAATACAAAAGATAATATATTTATATTTTCGTTTTGTCTTTTGTGCAGAATTTTCATGCATTTTATGAAATATTAATAAAGTAATCATTAGTTTAATTTTTTACGATACAATAATTAATAAATATTTAATGATAAATTGTATAACAAAGTTTTTAAAAATTTAAAAAAAATAATCTTTATAAAACTTTGATTTAAAAAAACCACCAAAAACTTTACTTTCCGAAAAAATTGTAAACACGATAAATAGGAATAATTCAGATATGAATATTATATATTGGGCAATAAATATAAATGAAGACAATTTAATAAAGAGTACTAACCATTTTTACTAAGTTTTGGAATTTTAGGTTGACTTATTTATTTTCTGAATAAAATCAGCTGTAACAATTGGATTTCAACTAGACAGTTCTTTTTTTAAACAGTTAATTAATGTTGTTGGTGCATATTATTATGAAAACATTTATTGTTTTTGAAATATTTTTAAATTAAGAATAATAGATCTTTGGAACTTAGAAATTAATCCTGTTTATTCAACACAGAAATATTCCTAAGGTTCCTTCGTGAATATATTAATTTTTAATGGCAAACTAAACCGACCTGACGACTATAAATCGCCCTTTCCCTCTGTAAAAGCTAAAATAATACTGAGTTACACGTTTCTGTCCTGTTTTTTATCCGGGAAATTGTTCTCCTGCCAATTTCCCTCTGTGTTTTCCACTTAAAGCGTCCCCATTGTTTCCTTTTACTGTGCTACATCTCTTGCAAGTCATGGTTGGAAAAACAGGTGTAATATAATCTTTCTTCCTTTCTATTTGCAATACACCTTTGAGTGTTTTTATTTCGTAAGGCACTTACTTAATTCATACTTTCATGAAACTCAAGCAATTTGAGTTATCATTTCTTATTTATTACTAACAAAACGTGGTAGTGAATGAGTTAAATTTTTTCTGTGTTTTCAAACTAAACTAACTCGTAGTACATGCAAGCAATTGAATAAATTTTGAAATTACCTAGTAATTGCTTTTAAATATACGTGGAATCAATTACACATTTATAAATTTATTTTGAATGAATATAATTTTCGTGTACGTTTTAAATTAATTAAAGTTGACGTTAATATGCTATACACATTATAAATAGATGCTTCATTAAATTATTGCATTACTTAAATATATATATATATATATATATATATATATATATATATACAGTTATTCTTAAGATTATGTTAAATTTATTACATTACTATGTACTATATACTAATTTATTTGATGTATCACATGTTACAGTTAAGATGGACCCCGCTGACAAGTATTATTTGTTACTTAGCGGGGCCATAATTATGTAAAATTTTTCGAATAAACTTATTCTTATTCTTATATATATATATCATAGATCTCAATTTAAACTTAATCTATAAAAGATAAATAGTTCAGTTGTTATCACTGAACCACATATCTTTTTTTTTAAAGATTTTAGAAAGAGATAAATATTTAAGTACAAACTTATTAGGATGAAAGTAAAGGTTGGACTCTGTATCAAAAGTGGGAATTAGATACAGGTAAGAGTATAAAGGATTAGTTGAGTGATGTAAAAAGAGAGTAAGTGTCACAGTCAGTTGTCTATTAATCAACCGACAGTCCCTTTTTACGCTACAGGGTGGTTCTCTACGTTTGCTCACTTTTCATTCTCTTCATGGTTCTCTCTAAACCAGCACATCAATATAAAAGGTAAGATTACTGGCACTAGATACCGAATTTGTATAGTCTAGAAATCCCTACGAGTCTACTTTAGTGGAATGGAACGTAGTGTAAAACGTGTCAGAGTTAGTAAAATTGCCTTAAACATTTCACAGTTAAAACTAAATTAGCCCAGTTCTTTCGAATAAATTATTAAATAAAAATAATTCCAGTGTTACTCTTAAGGAAAAAAGGACGCGTTGAGAGGCTAAATCTACCCCTTTACGAATTGAAAATCGAGAAATATTTTCTTATTGGGTATTTATGATATAAAAGCTAACATCCCTTCAAAGTTCATCAACATCTGTTTTCTGGTTCCGGGGAATTTATGATTATTGAATACATCATTTTGAATTATGTATATTAAGATACGACCGTTCATTATGAATGTTTTCATTGAACTTGAATGAGATCACTCAATATCTCTGTCCATGTATGAGGTGAGAGTGAATATAGGTAGTAATTCTGTTTAAAAGTAAAAACTTTATCATTATACCCCCACCCTTATTATAATGCAATTATTATTTCAACTGTTATAAATATTTACTATTTTTAATAAAAAAAAGATACCGATTGTTAACCTTACTCTCCTCATTCCCCATAGACTATTTATCTGTGCTGGAAATTTATCAGACAGAGTAAGGGGGAGAACCGCTACAATTGAAGGTGTGTATTACTGATAAAAACTAACAGTCAAGGCCAGAACTCTAACCAGTTCTCTCTCCCACTCACGTACAAAGTCCTGACGCCTTAGACCACTGGGCTACTGGCTTGTGTAGGTGTTTTACAAATAAAACAAACATTGTACTTTACAATAATAAGTATTTAATATCAGATTACAGAAATTATAGAAACTTGTACATAGACTTGAGAAGCCATCTTGTGCAGGGTTCTGACTCAATGAAAAAGACATTAACCAGATGTACAGTCTAATAGAAAATCAGTCTAGAGTAATAATGCCACTTTAAGTAGTCATTTCTCCATAACGAGTTTTCCCTTTTTACCTCAACAAATATGTAACTTACAAGAAGTCTCACTTTTAATACAAACGTTTTCAAAAATGATTTTTCATCGGACACACTTAAAGTCCTTCGTGAATGATGAATTCATGTTCGTATGAACCCGATAATTCAGCAGGATGGTTCGTAAACGTGGGCTGGATTGTACTGGTGTCGTAAGTTGATTTCGGTTAAGGGATACCTCGTTGGAAAAGGCAACCCTTATTATTTATCATAATACCCTGTATTTACCTTTTGTTCCGTACGTCTAAAACATACGTTCTTCCTCCGACGCACGGCTGATGGTAGGAGGTACATAATGGCCACGAGTACGTAACGAAATGAAAGGGGCTCCTTCCGATGTCCAAGGTCGTACAAAGGGTCCTTGATTGACTGATACTACTAAAGGGCGAGGGAGGTGAGATATGAGTCCAGTAATTGAGCGTGTCCTGAATGCAGCGCCTTCCTGTCTCGCTCTCCCCTAACATTAGATGTAAGTAACAACGAGAAGAAAATAAAACATTGTTAGGTTCATTATGATTGAAAAGGGTAAAGAAACTAAATACTAGCAGTTATTTGATGATAAATTATATTATATTTTATTACATCATATTATATTCCATGTAAATTCTGTTGGTATCTTAGCCACCCTGTCCATGAGCTATTAAATAAATGGACCTTTCTGAGCATAAGTCGAATTCAGTTAGTAACTAGACTACACAGGTCAACCACACTCATGCAATCAGTCATATTAGTCTTAAAAAACGCACTGAGTTTGTATCACGGTCTCATATCTCAGTATAATGGGAGCTGGATGAAGTGCGAAAATATTTTCATCAGTTTAATTGTGTTTTTTATTCCTTTAAAACCATTCTAAAAAGTACTATACCTAAATAAGTAAGGTTTGCTTATTCATGGGAAGGTTGTTATTCAGACCAGGTATTCAAATATACTGGTAATTAAAATAATTTATCTTGTAAAATGCATGTGTAAATCAAATTGTTTCAAATTCTCTTTCTGTTATAAATCGATAAATAATTGTATAACAATTTTAATTTTTATACACCACATAAATTATACATTTTCGAACAAAACATGTTTTTAAGCAACTGAACTTTCACACACTTTATATGAATATGTATACAGTAAAGGATTATTAAATACGAAGTAAATTAATCAGTTTTCTATTACAAAAGATTATGTATACATAAGTTAACATCGTCCTGACATTGCAAGTTAACCCTTCCGTGATATTCCTGTTTTTTAAGTATAGTGCCACTAGGCTTATCTAAAGTAGAAAGTGTCTGTACATCCAAAGTAAAAATATCCCAGTGACTCCAAGAGTGTGTAAACACATCTAGAGAACAGATTCGACGATATCGTTGTACACTCAATGTAACTTTGTGCCAGTGACTCCAAGAGTGTGTAAACACATCTAGAGAACAGACACGACGAGATCAGCAGTAGACACAAGGTAAACTTGTACTAGTGAGCCCACGACGTAACACATCTAGAGAACAGACCCAACAAGATCGGCTTTAGACTCAAAGTTAACCTGTGCCAGAGAGTCCAGGACTGTGTAAACACAACTAGAGATCAGACCCCACGAGATCGGCTGTAGACACAAGGTAAACTTTAGCCAGTGAGTCCAGGTCGTTGTGTAAACATAACTAGAGAACAGAGCCCACGAAATCAGAGACTCGTTATCTAAAACGAAAATGATAAAGCAAAGTACATTTTGTATTCAGGGCCAACCTGTGCGTGATAGCACTGCGGTAACAGAGGCTGTTTGTTGGGAAATGGACCGATGAATAAATTGTGTTTTCTCGCTCAAATCAGTAGCCTCATATTTTGTATTCGCTTTCATTAATTGTGTACAATAATGTTAAACATTTTTTTTTTAATTTATTTTTCGAACGTTCAACTTAAGTGGGTTAGTAAAATGTACAACTTGTGTTTGATACAGTTTAAAGCCTATCAAGTTCTTTATTATTTTGGAATAATATATTCTGATTCTCAATACATAATATAGAACTTGGTTTATTTATTCAAACATAACAATGATTGAATTGAAGTTCGTTTACACTATTTATACAATTAAAAGTGTAACTATACACTTTCTTGCCACCTCTTAAAATACGATTGCTATTGAAAAAGTGGTGAAAATTTATTTCATAATTTTAACCACGGAAAACTTGTTTTTTTCCGAAATATCGAAAACTGGTTTTTAATCTGATAGTGAAAAAAAACGCTTTTAAAAAAATTGTTATTTTTCAACAGTTTTTTTCTCATTTTAATTTTTTATGCCAATCGAGAATATCTAATGGTTTTTCAATGAAATTATTTTTCGGCTCGAAAATAGTCTTTTTACTTGCCTAACAAAACATTACCTAACCTATCCTAATTGTCTATTTACTCATCAAAAAATTTGTATTTTGTGGCCTGTTGGTCGTACCTCCGGTGAAAATATTAGTGAATTCAGTTTTTGTGGTTAATATTTGGTGTTTGTTTATAATAATCGCATGATGATTCATGATTCACTTGGAAAGTAGTTTTCCGTTGTACCTCGATAAATAATTGTTAAAGACCAAAAAGTTTTCAAATTCAAAGGAATATGATATGTCAAAAATACTAAAGTTTATAACATTTTTTTTTTCGAATTTTTCGTTAAAATATGGAATATTTGTATAAAAAATCATATCTCATGGAAAAATATGATTTTTCAGGTAAAGTTTCAAAATGTTGTTACGTAGTAAGAAAGTGTATATAAAAATTTAAAGTACATTTACATTAGACTTCCTAAAGGACGATTCTGAGGATAGATTAAATTAGTAATAGGGTTCTTCACCCAAGTAATTAAGTTTCACCCAAATACTTTTGTCTAAGTATTGGTATAATATTCATTTCTACGTATATTGTACTTAGTAAAACAGTGTTTGCTCTTACATTATTTGTTTTACTTCAATAGGAGGGTATTTTAATATAAGATGTATTTTCAAAAACACAATAAGCTTATTGAATATCTCTATATAAATAATATTCCTTGCTAAATGAAGATACTCAGAAAACACAAAGTGGCACAGTTTCTGGGACAAAAATCATACAATTATTAACTTACTAAATACTGTTGATAAAATGTTGGTTTACATACTTAAATAAGCTAAATTCGTTTAAATTATTCCATGCAAGCAAGGTGTATGATGAGACAATATTCAGAATTATTCCTCTTGGTCCATTGAAGTATTTAGGGACCATACGCCACCGGTGTTCAAAATATTTTTTTTAAATATATACAGGGTGACAATTAAGTCTAAGAACGACTTTATAACTTTTAAACGACAAGAGATATCACAACCAAATTTGGCATATCGTTACTGGTAACAGTAAGGTACTTTTCTGTGTATATGGTGATCAGATGTCACATTTAGGGAACGGCCCGTTAGGAGTAAGACGAAAATCTGTAATGACAGCCTATGTTGAGCTGTACATAATTTTAAAGGTCTAGTTGAGCTGAAAACAATTCCGCAAACCAGACTTCAAAAGGTTGATCCAATCAGAAGAAATTGCTGTTCAAAGTTTTACAAATGTTAAATACATTGTAGGCTACTTACGAATAACAGAAAGTTACAATTTAAGTACAAAGTTGAAGGGAATACTTACTGGGGAATACCTGAAGGGAAATTTAAATGCCTACAAGTATCAAGATATGCTCCAAAATGAGTTAGTCCCTGCCCTACGAACTAATCTTGGCGCTGACTTCCAAACATGTTTTTTTCCAACAAAACGGGTGACCGTTACACTACGGTGTTCAAGTGAGGCAATACTTAGATAAAGTATTCCGTTACAGATAGATTAGAAGACGTGCAGCGATTGAGTGGCTGACTCGTTCCCCTGAACTTAATCCACTGGACTACTTTTTATGGGGCTACCTCAACGACAACGTTTATGAAACTCAGTTGATCTTTCAGCTGAGTTTCATCACGGGATAGCTCAAGCTGTTCCATGAGAATACATATAAAAAGCAGTAGCCAGCTTTTATAACCGATTAGCACATTGAGCACATTGCCAGGCGGCCAACGGGGAACATTTTGAACACCTAATTTGAAAGGAGTTCAGAAAGTATTCCCTTCAACGTGTAACTTTATGTTATTCGTAAGTGAAATGTATTAAACATTTTTAAAGCTTTAAACAGCAATTACTTCCAACTGTATCAACCTTTTGAATTCCAGTTTGCGGCATTGTTTTTAGTTTAACTAGACCTTTAATATGATGTACAACTCAACATAGGCTGTCATTAAGGATTTTCTTCATACTCCTAACGGGCCGTCCCCCAAAAGGTGACATCTGATCACCATGTATAAAGAAAAGTAGCTTACTTTTACCAGTAACGGTATGCAAAATTTGGTTGTGATATCTCTTGTCGTTTAAAAGTTATAAAGTCGTCCTAAGACTTAATTGTCACCTTGCATATATACAAGTTACATTACAACTTAAAAATTGTAGAAAGTTTGAATTAAATAATTCAAAGCTAAGAAAAGAAACTCTATAACAACCCCTCAGGAACAACAGATTCCTGAAACACCCCGTAACAACAATCGGGGAGTCAATTTGTCGAGTACTGTACATTCCTTATGTACCTTAGATCTTTTAGAAGTTCAACCTGACCCAGAGCCAGAAGTGTTTATTTTATTTATTTTTATTTATTCATAAGACGCCGATCGTCAAAATATGGGCGAATATGGATTTCGAATGAGTGTGCTGAGTGTTGATGAGCGAATGTAGTCATTGTTACAAACTAAGGCCGACTATTCCTTAGAAAGTGTCATTAATTAATAGCCCAATGACAAATGAACAGCCGGTGGTTATCAGCTGATCCTTCTCAAAATGTATTATGACTCTGATTGGGATCGAACTGACAACATTTAGCACATGAAGCTGGGATTGAACCATCTACGCTACCGACCAATTAGTGTAGGTAGTTGGTGACGGTAGAATGATCAATGAGTGTAGGAAGAAGGGGAGGTGGTAGTTGACGACCTTATAGCATGGAGTGTGAATTGTTAGAGCATTGCTAGGTCAGATTCCGTTATGTGCCCCCCAAATACAATTAGGTTAGGTTAAGTTAGGTTTGGTTAAATGATTACAGCTGAATAACATAGTTTCTATCTGGGGAGGCATGTAACGGAATCTTACCCATGGATTAAGTTATTCTGTTTTGCCTAGAAGAACCAAGTATATCGACAACTGTTATTACACCATTTTAATATAATTAATTATGATAAAAATTAAGAAATAGACAAATAAACATTATTTTTCTAATTTTACATACAAAAGCTATGTCATTTAAGATGGACATAACAATTATAATTATCATTACTTATACGTATTCTATTGCTGACCCATTTTGGTAAGAAATATTCGTATATTATTTATTCTGGTACTGGAGAGGGACTCATTACGATTAATTATACATTTCATTAAGTACACGTCTCTACTAAATATTTATACTCTCTGTAATTACTCTGATTATATCTTGTGGTATTACTAAACTTGAATGTGGACAACAATGACAATAATTACGTCACGTAGTTAGTAAACTAATTAAGCTACAATATGCAAATTAATACTAATTAATGTATAGCCATAGATGATTGGTTTCACAACTCATTCTCGTTTACATAAAGCACGTGACTTCGACTTTCGTAATTTTAATGATTTACTTATTTTTGTATTTAATATATTTACAGTAAAATGTACAGGCAACATATGTCAAGAAGAAAAATAGAGAAATAATTATTATTTTTTCTAAAAACATACAGTATAAATACAAGAATACATCATTTGGCACAACATTGCTCATACGTGAACCAAGATAGACTGAAAATAAACAATACATAAAAGAACAAAATTGCACATTCATAATGCCAAGACAGACCTTAATAAAAATTCTAACTCATTCATCAGATACATAAATTTCTTAACTAACAATAATAAATTCAAAATTTTGAGAACTAATGCCTGTTCGTAAGTTTTGAAAACTCAGCAATTTATGTCAAGTTACTAAACAATTTTATTACACCTATAGTATTTAGTTTCTAGACTTTAATCCATATAATATACAATAATAAAACAAACAAAACATGAAATATAATACGTACAACCCCCACCCGCCCACCCATACACGTACAGTGGTTTTGACCCACCCACCCACCGATACACATACAGTGGCATTGACCCACCCACCTACCCATACACGTACAGTGGTATTGACCCACCCACCTACCCATACACGTACAGTGGTATTGACCCACCCACCTACATATACACGTGCAACCCCCACCCGCTCACCCATACACGTACAGTGGTATTGATCCACCCACCCACCCATACACGTACAGTGGTATTGACCCACCCACCTACCCATACACGTACAGTGGTATTTACCCACCCACCTACCCATACACGTACAGTGGTATTGAGCATAGACTATATGTTTCAAATTAGAGCATGTAAATAATATTTTTTTAGATATCTTTTTATTTGTTATATATTACACTTTGTATTTAAACTTATATGTACATGATTATAGAGTAACAAAAATACCACTGTACGTGTATGGGAGGGCGGGTGGGTCAATACCACTGTACGTGTATGGGTGGGCGGGTGGGTCAATACCACTGTACGTGTATGGGAGGGTGGGTGGGTGTTCAATCAAAAGTTTGTGTTTGATCATTTCGTTCTTATAAGTAATAAATGTGTTCAGGGAAATAATCGAAAAACTATTTTTAATTTTACATGGCTACGCAAAATGGCTAATTTAGTCTTTCTAGGTACTCATAAAAGATGTTTACCCGATATGTTTAGTAAAATTTTTGGATTATAGAGTAACAAACTCTAGGTAGTAGAAAACAATATCCTAAAATAACAGAATTTCCAATAAAAGAAAAAAATTGTAAAACCTACTTTGAGTAAACATATGAACATTTGACCATTAATAACACCACATATTCACTCACACAAAACAACACAAATTACCTCAAGACAAATACGGATAAATGTCAAAATGAATTCTCATTATTTCATAATAGAAAATAATAATCTTCTATGTTATTTATACTAAGAAGCCATAATCTTATATTTTTCCTGAAAACTGCTCTATTATTTTCAATGCTATAATCAATCTTATTTTTATGTAGAAAGTGTTGAGCTCCCTCAGCTATAATAAACCAGAGAGAAATAATAAACTGATGTAGCTTTATTGTAGCCGCATTGAATGCATAAGTGGCATTTATGAATATATTACGGCCAACCAATGTAGTAATAATTACTACATTTATCTTGGAATACCTGGGAACGGCCTAAGGGAGGCACTGTCAAGGTGTGGCCCTGCCATCTGCATAGCAAAGTGGGAAAATGACTAATCGACACACTAACTCGAAATATATTCAGGGAACTATTGGATGTGATGTCTGTTCATTTATTCTCTGTGGTTGAACTTCACCGAATTAAAAATAAACTTTAAATAAGCTTTAAGCCATAACATTTATATAAAAGCACATCCTGCTAGTGGCTTGTTTTTTGTTTTTTTTAACTGTTTGATATAAATTACAAAATTAAATTGATTCCAATGTTACTCTTATGGACAAAGATAACGTTGAAAGGTTGTTTTTACCCTTTAGGTATATTATTTTTAATAATCGTTTCTTACTGAGTCCCTATAACACCAAAGCTATTTTTCTTCCAAGTTTCTTTTAAATCTGTTCAGTGGTTCCAGAGATAGCGAGTTTATCATTCTTGGATTAAATATATTAAGATTTCAAGTATGTGATGAAATATATAAACCGCGATTTCAATATTCAATTACGAAATTTAAGAACTAAACTTAATCCTGTTAGTAAACAAACCAGGTGTTATAGATCTGATTCTTACTCTGGTAAATTGATGACACCATTTAATTTAACATTGCTCGAGACAGAAATCAAGTTATGTATATGTTACCGGACAAACCCGATTTTTAGGACAAACTAGTTTGGACTAGGATGATCTAGTTTTTCATGACCGCCCTAGGATAAACTAGTTTGGCCTTTTTTTTCAGGCTAAACTAGTTGGGCCTGATAGCGTTAGGATAAACTAGTTTAGCCTGGTTGAATTGTTAGGCCAAACTAGTTTTCGGTAGATCACGGCTGCTACCCATGTAGATCACGGAGGCTACCCAAGTAGATCACGGCTGCTACCCAAGTAGATCACGGATGCTACCCAAATAGATTACGGATGCTACCCAATTAGAACACGGATGCTACCCAAATAGATCATGATCTAACCTAACCTAACCTAACCTAACCTAACCTAACCTAACCTATCCTAACCTATCCTAACCTAACCTATCCTAACCTATCCTAACCTAACCTTGAACACACTAGTTTAGCCTGGTCTAAAGCAGGCAAATCTGGTTTATCCTAACGCCACCCGGCCAAACCAGTTTAGCCTGTAATCAATAAGGCCAAACTAGTTTATCCTAGGGCGGTCAGGAAAAACTAGATCTTCCTAGTCCAAACTAGTTTGCCCTAAAATCGGGTTTGTCCGGTATCATATATATTGAACAAATAATATAATGTCTGTCAAGGAGTACTATTAAAAAAACTGTCTCTTATTTGACTTGTGTTTGGCACTATAAAAAACAATGTAGATATTGTAATGCTGTATTCAATATATCAAAACGTATATTTTTCTAATATATTTTTGTGTATATGTTTGTTTTTGCAAGAGTGTGCATAGTGTGGAGTTTTTGTGCAGATTTTTATCAAGTGGCAGCTAAAAGTCTAGGATGAAATCACTTTGAAAATTTGTTCAAATAGTTTTATTCAATAATTATCATGAAAAACGAGAAAAGATACAAGACAATATTTCATCATACAAAACAAACAAGAATATAATTTTGTAAGTTAGTATTTATTTTCAATCTTTACTCGGCAGTTCACATGGACCTGTGAGTGAATTTTACTAAACGAGTGAGTTATCGACCATTAGCTCAGTTGGGGAATCGAACCTTGCCCTCCGCAGCCTTAGCCACTGAGCAACCTCGCCGGCAAATTAACTCCATTATAAAGAACCGTTTCTATTAATTTATTTGAAAACTGTGTTTATTAAACATCTTCATCAACTTTGGTGAGTTCAGTAGCTTTTTTACTTTCTCCCAATCCGTTAGCATAGCAGAAAGTATTGTGATCGTTCAAAAAAACCTTTTTACAAGTTGGTCTAAAAATCCATTGAAGCCAAAAAAGTGTTTTTTTTTTTTTAAGTTTGGTGTCTTTCCGTCTGTATGTGCACTTCACTGGAAACAAAACGGATGGATGAAATTTTACAAAAATTGGTATGTAGGTGTATTTAGCCAATATCTCAAGACCTTATTTCACTGTTTTGAAATTTTGTTTTTTTTATGTTTGTGGGCAAAAACATACAAAAATGGAATTTTATCAAAAGCGGCTGTAGTAATTTTGGTTACGAAGATGTGAATTAAAATTTAAAATATTTTATTAAAACCCCCATGTCTCTAACTTGACTAATTTTCGAGTTATGGGGAAGAAATTGGGAATCAAACTGATAATTTTCAAAGTTTTTATGTTTTTAGTGTTTAAATTGGGGGAAAGTATGTGCCAATTCTTTGGAACCATTTATTTATTCTGACTCAATCCATTAACATAGAGTACTGATCTGTGCGAAGAACTTACTAGATAGAGTAGGAGGGAGAATCAGTACATTTAACGGTCATGTCCAGGATTCGTACCAACACTGTCTTCGGTACCAACACATTTTTAACTTACTAACTATGCTTAAATCAAACTCAATAATTCTACATAAATACTGATTAAATAAACTTAAAAATGAATTACAAAATCCTAGTTCACGAACATTTTACAAAACGCCGTTAACACATGTATACGGTCATATAGTGGGCAGGTTTAATTAATTAGATATAGTCTCTAGAGAGGGACAAGAATTGGAAACAAAATTCAAGAATTGGCTATTTTTTTTTGTCTTTTGTTTTTGTTAGAAGTTCTGTTTCTTCTGTACATGATGTTAAGTTATATAATTTTAGAAGCTTAATATTTCAAGTTCCAAAAGCAAAATTAACTGCTTTCAACATTTTTACACATACAATACACAATATAATATATTTTCAATACATATTAATAATATAATTTTATTAAAACCTTTTTTAAAACAACTTAAATCTTACAGTAAATAACGTGGAACAACTTTTAAGTATAGTACATTGATTCTGAATTTAAATTTTTATCTTACTTGCAATTTGTTATTTTCTTGCAACATTGATTACTTAATTTAATTAAATATTATATACATTTTAGTAATTCTTTTACACTGTTATTTTTCTATTGTATTTTTTTTATTCATAAGAACTACGTTACTTTTTATGTCGCTAAGATTTCTTATGTCATAGCCTATTTTATTCATACTAGATAGTGTAAACATATTATTTCTTGCTTCGTTTTCTTTCTAAAATTATCCAATCTCATTTAAATTTTATAATATTTTATTATTTTGTGTTTATTTATCTCTCAAAACATGCTTTTTTACATAAATTATATGTAGCAGTTATTTAAAAATATACCGAAATACCACTGTTCCAGTTTATTTTCTTTATAAATCAAGTGTTATGATGGCCACTCCAAACTGGTTGTATTACCTAGGGAGTGAGTGACCTTCTTATTCTACAATTATTAAATTTGATTAATTAATATCATTAAATTATCTAATTTATTTATTATCAATTTAGATGTTATCATTTATATTATTTTAGAAATTAAGACTTATGTCTAATCCATATATGTGGAATAAAATTTCTTTTGAATTAGAAAAAAATTTGAATTTTATAGATTAACATATATTAAAAAATAACAATGGTACTGACAGCTATTTAGTAGTACAAATTTAAAATACCATTACGTGAATATTGCAAATCTGCCAATAAAATACTTACAAAAGAATTATTGATACGTTTTTACAAAAAAATACAACATTCAACAAACTAATATAGCTCATTGATAAGAATATTATAATCTATTTTCATATCACAAATGTAAAATCAGTAATCGTATTTAGCAAAACTACGTCCAATATTCTAGGAAGTTCTGACGACAACGTAATTATATATTAAACTTTGTATATTGTTATACTAATTAACAACCCTATTATTTAATGATGTATTGATATTTGATAATAATATCACTAATCATTTAATTACTAAACAACACGGTTAATACACCCATTAAACTTGTAATTCGTAAATTAGCAGTAATTATTAAGGTTACATATGATTGGTATTGTTTTTTATAATATATTTTTGTATTTGCCAGGAAAATGTACATTTATAAATCCCATGTGAAGAAAAGAGTTTACTGAAAACTGATTGGATGTTTTAAAGTTTATTGAAATTTAACACGGAAACATATTTTAATAAATATATAAATAAAAAATAACCAATCATCAAAATATTGGAACCTGTTTAACTTAACCTACCAATGGTTTTAGTGCAACCTTTTTACTAAAATTGTTTTAGAAAATTAAGCATCGAGGGTATGAATTATACGGTAATCATATGTTTTAACAGTAAAAAAAGAGGTCGTTGATATCGTATTTCTGTTGGTGTATGTCCACTCAATTGTTGCCATCGACGTGGACGCTACTTGAGAAGTCTGGGGTGTCCATGTTGGATGGTAGTCAATGTCAGATGTTGTGTAGGGAAGAGAACTGAGTGTCAGACTTGTCAGTTACCTGAAAACCAGACCAATACTACGTGGTCGGATTCCATGTAAATTTGTAGGTCCCATAGTTGAGTCCTTTCTGAGCTAAGTTATTTAGTAACAATGACTACACCCGTTCATTTACACTCATCACACTCATTCACCCCTCAAAGCCACCCATATATCTACGATCGGCGTCTTAGAAATGAATAATAATATTTAATTTCCGTATAATATCATGTTAATAAGTTACGTGAACAATTATTTGGTAAATGTTAAACTATAAATATTTGAGAAATCTTTTACAGAAATGTAATTTTTTTTTTATTTTCTTTTCTATTTTACTGAAAATAATATTTTAATACAAGTTCTTCATGGTATTTTGATAAATTAATACGTTGATAAGAGGCTTGCTTGCTTACTTCTGCTTTAAATTCCGGGAGGTCCACTTAATTTTGCCAAAAGGGTTTGATCCGTTGTCCCTCAACAACGTTTGAATATAAAGTTTTAAAAAGTTCCATTGGTGTATACAGTAATAAATAAATAAAAAAAATAGTGACAGTTGAACCTATTGTATGCACAAAGTCTTGACAAAAATACTTATCTTTTAATTTGAAACATTTCGAACTAATTAATTAACAAAGAACCTCATTTTAGAGGGGGTTTTTACAACAAATTTTTTTATGTATCTTCAACGATGGACGTGATGTCAATATCATGAAAGCACTGTTCATTTTGTCTCAAGATAAATTAGTGAGGATTTTCTTTATAATTATTAATATTTTTACATACTTGTCATACTTTATCAAACTATAACCTTCTAAAAATCCGTTCACCTTTCAGAAAAGTATACAGATCAAATAACCTTAAAGCCAGTAGAGCATTAGGTAGTAATATTTTGACAAGTAAATACGCAGAACTAAATTAAATAAATAACCGGCCGAGTGAGGACCTAATTACCAAAGTCTCCTCGCTTTGTTAGGTGCATTTACTTAAATACGCAGACCTAAATTAAATAAATAACCGGCCGAGTGAGGACCTAATTACCAAAGTCTCCTCGCTTTGTTAGGTGCATTTACTTAAATACGCAGACCTAAATTAAATAAATAACCGGCCGAGTGAGGACCAAATTACAAAAGTCTCCTCACTTTGTTAGGTGCATTTACTTAAATACGCAGACCTAAATTAAATAAATAACCGGCCGAGTGAGGACCTAATTACCAAAGTCTCCTCGCTTTGTTAGGTGCATTTACTTAGATACGCAGACCTAAATTAAATAAATAACCGGCCGAGTGAGGACCAAATTACCAAAGTCTCCTCGCTTTGTTAGGTGCATTTACTTAGATACGCAGACCTAAATTAAATAAATAACCGGCCGAGTGAGGACCAAATTACCAAAGTCTCCTCGCTTTGTTAGGTGCATTTACTTAAATACGCAGACCTAAATTAAATAAATAACCGGCCGAGTGAGGACCTAATTACCAAAGTCTCCTCGCTTTGTTAGGTGCATTTACTTAAATACGCAGACCTAAATTGAATAAATAACCGGCCAAGTGAGGACCTAATTACCAAAGTCTCCTCGCTTTGTTAGGTGCATTTACTTAAATACGCAGACCTAAATTAAATAAATAACCGGCCGAGTGAGGACCTAATTACCAAAGTCTCCTCGCTTTGTTAGGTGCATTAACTAAAATACGCAGACCTAAATTAAATAAATTATCGGCCGAGTGAGGACCTAATTACAAAAGTCTCCTCGCTTTGTTAGGTGCATTTACTTAAATACGCAGACCTAAGTTAAATAAATTATCGGCCGAGTGAGGACCTAATTACCAAAGTCTCCTCGCTTTGTTAGGTACATTTATTTAAATACGCAGACCTAAATTAAATAAATAACCAGCCGAGTGAAGACCTAATTACCAAAGTCTCCTCGCTTTGTTAGGTGCATTTACTTAAATACGCAGACCTAAGTTAAATAAATTATCGGCCGAGTGAGGACCTAATTACCAAAGTCTCCTCGCTTTGTTAGGTACATTTATTTAAATACGCAGACCTAAATTAAATAAATAACCAGCCGAGTGAAGACCTAATTACCAAAGTCTCCTCGCTTTGTTAGGTGCATTTACTTAAATACGCAGACCTAAATTAAATAAATAACCGGCCGAGTGAGGACCTAATTACCAAAGTCTCCTTGCTTTGTTAGGTGCATTTACTTAAATATGCAGACCTAAATTAAATAAATAACCGGCCGAGTGAGGACCTAATTACCAAAGTCTCCTCGCTTTGTTAGGTGCATTTACGTAAATACGCAGACCTAAATTAAATAAATAACCGGCCGAGTGAGGACCAAATTACCAAAGTCTCCTCGCTTTGTTAGGTGCATTTACTTAAATACGCAGAACTAAATTAAATAAATAACCGGCCGAGTGAGGACCTAATTACCAAAGTCTCCTCGCTTTGTTAGGTGCATTTACTTAAATACGCAGACCTAAATTAAATAAATAACCGGCCGAGTGAGGACCTAATTACCAAAGTCTCCTCGCTTTGTTAGGTGCATTTACCTAAATACGCAGACCTAAATTGAATAAATAACCGGCCGAGTGAGGACCTAATTACTAAAGTCTCCTCGCTTTGTTAGGTGCATTTACTTAAATACGCAGACCTAAATTAAATAAATAACCGGCCGGGTGAGGACCTAATTACCAAAGTCTTCTCGCTTTGTTAGGTGCATTTACTTAAATACGCAGACCTAAATTAAATAAATAACCGGCCGAGTGAGGACCTAATTACCAAAGTCTCCTCGCTTTGTTAGGTGCATTTACTTAAATACGCAGACCTAAATTAAATAAATAACTGGCCGAGTGAGGACCTAATTACCAAAGTCTCCTCGCTTTGTTAGGTGCATTTACTTAAATACGCAGACCTAAATTAAATAAATAACCGGCCGAGTGAGGACCTAATTACCAAAGTCTCCTCGCTTTGTTAGGTGCATTTACTTAAATACGCAGACCTAAATTAAATAAATAACCGGCCGAGTGAGGACCAAATTACCAAAGTCTCCTCGCTTTGTTAGGTGCATTTACTTAAATACGCAGACCTAAATTAAATAAATAACCGGCCGAGTGAGGACCTAATTACCAAAGTCTCCTCGCTTTGTTAGGTGCATTTACTTAAATACGCAGACCTAAATTAAATAAATAACCAGCCGAGTGAGGACCTAATTACCAAAGTCTCCTCGCTTCGTTAGGTGCATTTACTTAAATACGCAGACCTAAATTAAATAAATAACTGGCTGAGTGAGGACCTAATTACCAAAGTCTCCTCGCTTTGTTAGGTGCATTTACTGAAATACGCAGACCTAAATTAAATAAATAACCGGCCGAGTGAGGACCTAATTACCAAAGTCTCCTCGCTTTGTTAGGTGCATTTACTTAAATACGCAGACCTAAATTAAATAAATAACCGGCCGAGTGAGGACCTAATTACCAAAGTCTCCTCGCTTTGTTAGGTGCATTTACTTAAATACGCAGACCTAAATTAAATAAATAACCAGCCAAGTGAGGACCTAATTACTAAAGTCTCCTCGCTTTGTTAGGTGCATTTACTTAAATACGCAGACCTAAATTAAATAAATAACCGGCCGAGTGAGGACCTAATTACCAAAGTCTCCTCGCTTTGTTAGGTGCATTTACTTAAATACGCAGACCTAAATTAAATAAATAACAGGCCGAGTGAGGACCTAATTACCAAAGTCTCCTCGCTTTGTTAGGTGCATTTACTTAAATACGCAGACCTAAATTAAATAAATAACCGGCCGAGTGAGGACCTAATTACCAAAGTCTCCTCGCTTTGTTAGGTGCATTTACTTAAATACGCAGACCTAAATTAAATAAATAACCGGCCGAGTGAGGACCTAATTACCAAAGTCTCCTCGCTTTGTTAGGTGCATTTACTTAGTTATGATGTTAACCAATAGTCTTCTTATATATGTATCAATAAGTGGAAACCCAATTAAATAATATTTTGAAAATTACGATTTGTAGGTTAACAATATTTTTAAGCAACAATAATGTAGAGTTATTTTTTCAATAAAGTGAGTGAATTATGGTGCTTGTCAGTTTGATATATAGGATATCAATGCCAGCCAAGGGTAGCTGTAATGGCCCCAGTATAACTCTAAACGTTTTTTAAATCACCAGAAATTATCTAATGCCTGTAGTAAATGATTGAAATTATTTTATAAGAGAAAATTCAAAACCTTTCAATAGTATTTTTATTTAGTTTTTTCATAATATGTTTGGTACATACTTTTTTTAGTTATTTATATTTGTTAAAAACATATTAGTCAAGACAAACTTTTATTTAAATATATTTTAATAAAAAAAATGATGTGTTTTAATCCCAATACTTTAGAACTAATGTTATTTATGAATTATTAAATGTGAAACCAATAAATAATTTAACATAAACTAATGAATTTTAATCGTATGGAATAAGAATTTTTTGCTAGGGAAAAACATTTCGTCGACAACTAAGTAATCAAAATGTTCAACTAAAATTATATAAAAATTCACATAACCAGATATATTCTTTGAAAATGTTCCACATTTATATAAATACTGCAACTAATATAAGTGCAGAACTAATTATATATGTTTATTTGATTATATATTTAATTATTCTTTACCAGCCCGAAAATTTAAAATGTTTGGATATTTATTGTTTTAAACAAATTCAAACAGGATTTTTAAAATTAAATACATGTTTTAGAATAGTTAAAATGCATGCAATGAAAAAGTAAATTTAAGTAAGATGTTGTATAAGAAATCATATCTTATTCGAACATACTTTAAACACAACATGTTTAGTATATGTTTAAACATCGAGGTGGACACACTAAACCCTCAAAAAAAAACTAAAACACGTATAAAGGGACGTCTTATTATTGAAATTAAATCATAAATCAGATTTATGGTTTAGACAGAAGCATTACTTCCATTAGAAAATAATAATTTGGGATATTACATCGCCTGGATTTCAATACCAGCTACCAAAAAAAGGAAGCGGGATGAAAAATTTTAAATAATATTGAAAACTAATATTAAAATAGTAATATCTAATAATCAAAATACTTGTGTCTCAATAAGTAGCTAAGTTAGGTCCCAAATGTTATTAATTTAATTCGAAAACATTTATTATTTCTTAAATTGATATTACATTGCAGTGTTTTTTTAATCCCTCTAGCATATAGCTATTTGAGAGATCAACTAATTTTATCATAATGAAATATCTTTAATATGTGAGTAATCTTAAAGTAACTAACAAAAAAAAAAAAAAAAAATAAATAAACAAATCAACAACCACCAAGGAAACATAGTTAAAGGAAACCAAACAACCTTTGTTATTCATTTTAAAAAATGTAATTTTTTTATCAGTAATCCTAATTTTTATTTTATTTCGGAGTTTATCTCAATTAATTGTTTTATTGTTTAAAACTTCCTTCTGAATCACGACTGGTAGTCCCAACTCCACATGAGCCTCAAAGCATTAAATGTGTTAATATTAATAATGGAAATAAACAAATAAATAATATACATGACTATATAAAACAAATATACTCTAAATCGGCAATAAATAAACAAAATTATATACTATGAATGAAAAATTCAAAAAATAAATAAAAACAAAAAACAAATGGAATAAATGATGTGCATGTAACATATGTATAATCCAAAGAAATAACGGTACAAATAACAACAAATAAAATCCAACCGTAATAAGAAACATAATATTCTAACTATAAACTATTAGTGCTAATAAATGACAGTGAAAATTAGTCTCATTGTTGTTCACCAACAACCTTATTTATAGTAGTTAGAAAGAATTCACTCAGAATAAGTCAGTATATATGTTGGTAAATAATTACACAAAAGTATTGACGATTACAACCAGGAGATACAATGAAGTACTGTATTTTAAAAGAAGATATATTAAATAACACTCAAAAACTAACTTTAAAAGTAATTTAACGTTTTAATACAATTGTAATGTTATAAATCCAAAGTGCAATCAGGTTAATCAAATATGTAGGATAAATGGAGATGTAATGAAATGTCTGAAAAATAATTAATCCGTTCGATTGAAAATTAAATTTAATTGGTTAAAGGAAGTGATTTAAACCAGAGTAAAAGATAATTACTATTATTTAGTTAATTAAGTCCGAATTTTATTCCTCTTTGGGGTCTCACTTAAACTTTGCAACACTACATTACTCCACGAATTTTGAAATGTAAATAAAATGGCTTGGTCTTCAAATATAGAAAATTGTTAACTAATTAGTTACAACAGTACATTTTAATCTTACATTACCAGAAAATATATAAACTTAACGCATTAATTAGGCCATACGTTCAACAAAGTATAATGATCATAATTGTGCAAGGGATAACGTCAAACTTTGACTAAATATTTAAAAAAAGTTTTGTAATCCCTTGTTGCTTTTTACAAAAAAAAAAGAACTTACTGTGTATAAGAAACAGTTGCAAAGTATTATAAACTTTTTTTTAGAAATATTTATGTCCATTTAGCTTTACTATATTTAACTAGTATACGACAATTTAACTAGTATACGACAATTTAACTAGTATACGACAATTTAACTAGTATACGACAATTTAACTAGTACACGACAATTTAACTAGAATACCACAATTTAACTAGTATACGACAATTAAACTAGTATACGACAATTTAACTAGTATACGACAATTTAAATAGTACACGACAATTTAACTAGCATACGACAATTTAACTAGTATACGACAGTGATATTACTTCAGACTGTTATGGATTATTAAGTTAAACAATTAGTACGATATCCTCCACACTGATTACAACTCAAATGAATTAACTATTTTGTAATTAATGAAATAACTGGGTTAAATTGACAAAATTATTTCATATCTTATAGTTTACAAATTGTTGCTGAAACCATTCTGCACTGAACCAGCTGCAAAACGTTTGAGTTATTACTTCCTAATGCACTGCAGTGTTGAATGCAGTACGTCAAACATCGATAGATGTCATCCACTTCCTTAACATTTCTACCACAAGTAAAAAGCGTATATAATTTTAGAAAAATACAAATACTAGTGTGTCACCCTTAAAATAATACTGGTGATCTCTAATTTTACTACAGTATAAATAATGTGCTTAAAAGATTTTATAAGTTGGAATATTTTGATATTCTAAATCCCATTTGAAATACTGCATTTAATTTTAATTTTTAAATTTAAGGTGTTCGGTAATAATGTTTATTGTATAAATAATTATGTTGATGGAAACAGATTTCATGTTGACTATTTGTATTTTGATTTTATTTAAAATATGTTATTCTTATCTTATTATTCAGCATGAAATACGTAACTTTTAAAAAGCAATATTTGAAAAGAAATATTAGACAGGTATATAAACTGTTTGGTATGTTTTTTAGATACGTGAGTCGGGAAAATTGTGTACAGAAATAATACTTTAATACAAATAAAACTCCTTAACTATCATAGGTTCAATTGTGTAATAGAAAAAAAACAATAGATGAATTACTCTATCAGTAATAAATAAATAGGTATTAAATAATCAATCAAATATTCATTATACCATAGTAATCTACACAATAAAGTAGTCTTCCTTGATTTGATAATTAAAATCTGCATATATTATGAATTTCTCTAATTTTATCATAAACAATAATTACTTTCTTAGACTAAATATTCTTAGAGATCTGTCGGTTTACTTAAAAAAATGTAACCTACTTATCTCATATACAGTGTGTTTAGGAACTCTTTAGCCAAATTTTGGGATTTAGTGTTGGACATGAAAACAAACAAAACATGTCATATAACAGTAAAAGATAACAGTATGGACTCACTTCGTTAACCTTCTGTCCGTATGTTTGTAATTAAAAAAAAAAAAAAAAAACATAGTAATTCAGGAACCATAAATGCCACAGATTTCAAATCTCAAAACTTAGTAAGGCTGATAACACCTAAATGTACGATGATTTTCAATATTTTTCAACCGTTTGGGAATGGCTTAGGATAGGGTAATTAATGTCTATTTCTTTGTCAATTTTTCATTTTAAAATGTAAGCTATTTCCAAACGATTGAGGAAAAAATTTAAAATATTGTACATTTAGGTGCTATTAGCCTTACTAAGTGTGCGAAATTTAATATCTTTGCTCTTTATGGGTCTTAAGTAATTTTTTTTTAATAAAAATCACATACATACCGTCAGACGATTAACGAAGCGAGAAAGACCATACTGTTACATGACATTTTTTTGTTTGTTTTAATGTCCAGCACTAAAACTCAAAGTTTGGCTAAAGAGTTCCCAAACACCCTGAATAGATTGTTACTATATTATATTAAACACCATCTTAACAGTAATTGATACGACAATCCTGAATTATTAATTCACTTTATTAATAAAAAAAACAACTAATTATTTTTTTACATATGGACTACAGTGATTCCACCCAATTTTCAAGATTTTTTTCGTGTTTGTACAGTATATTCCACATATTCCACAAACAAGAGTGAATGGAAAATTGTCTGCGGACGTACCAATAATTTACAAAAAAATTTGACAAAAATGTTTTGCTCAAACTAAGTACATTACATTAATCTTGCGTAGTTTTTTCTCCTGAACACGAATATGACATTGCATTATTTATATGTCGAATAATAACTATGATATTTAACAAAAATGTGAGTTAGGTTAGGTTTGATTAGTATATGTTGACTAACCAAAATTGAGGTAGCGTAACCTAACCTAATACTGTATAAAATAACCTAATCTAACCTGACCTAATATAACCTACTCTAAGCTAACCAAACCTAACCACTTTTTTCTCAAATAATTCAGCTATATTTCTTCGTTTGAATAAGCTGACGTCATATTCACGGTCAGGATAAAAAACTACATAAGAATTATGTAATATACATTGCTGTTGGAACAAAGATTGTTTTATCCTTTTTAATGTTCTTGTCAAAATTGGTATTTCTATATAACAATTTTGATAGATTTATGTTAATGGAATTAGTATTGACTATTTAAAATAAAAAATATCATAAAAATATTTTGAGACCTCTATATACCATATTCACCGTTATTTTATTATTATAATAGTCTTTTTAATTTAATGTAAACTATTTATTAGTCTTTTGGCATCTTAAAAATCGACCAACTATACAAGACAGGTAGATTATTTTAAGAGAGCAATTTTTAAATATTGTTTCAAATAAAATATAATGTATTTATACAAACCGACCAAACTGTTTTTTTATGTATGAAATATACATATCTCAAGCTGACTAGATGTGACGTTTCCTCAACTCTTTTGTCTGATATGAAATAGTATAATCAGTTTAGTCTTCTCTTGTCTTTTCTCTTCAATCTTCGTCCAACAGTATTACGTTTTATTTTTCGTCGTAATAAAATAAAAAACAAACACGTAATATTAATAATTCAAAATCAAATTAGCTAATATGTAGTAAAATTACGTAATTTAAAATAACTTATGAGCAAGACCAGTCCTGTGAGGGTCTCTTTTCAAAATTTGTAAATAATAGGGAAAATAGTCTCTTAATTGGGCATGTACCAATAAAGCCCAAATTCTTATCTTTGAGGTGATGTATTGATAATTATAAACATATTTTTAATGAAAGAACTACTTGTGATGTGTTTAATAGCTGATATAAAGATATTGCAATTGAAAATATCTACTTTTTTTTACCGAACTGCCTTAAGATTCAAATCTTTACTGAGCCTACCTCGGCACTTCACTCGCTTCATTTTGAAACACAGGCCTCTGGCTAGCATGGAATGGTGGTCGAACATTGATTACAACAAGGAAAATAATTTTACTAAAATGTTATGTTCCTATGTGATGAATAGGAAGGCCACCCATACACGTACAGTGATAGTACCCACCCGACCACCCATGCACGTATAATGATAGTACCCACCCGCCCACCCATACAGTGATAGTACCCACCCGACCACCCATACACAAACAGTGATAGTACCCACCCGACCACCCATACATGTACAGTGATAGTACCCACCCGCTCGCCCATACATGCACAGTGATAGTACCCACCCGACCACCCATACACGTACAGTGACACTGACCCACCCGCCCACCTATACACGTACAGTGACACTGACCCACCCGCCCACCCATACACGTACAGTGACAAAGATAATATTTGTATATAAAGATAATAAAGATAATATTTGTATGAGTCCCACCCGCCCACCCTTACACGTACAGTGGCATTGACCCACCTGCCCACACTTACACGTACAGTGGCATTGACCCACCGGCCCACACTTACACGTACAGTGGCATTGACCCACCCGCCCACCCATACACGTACATTGGCATTTTTACAAACTTCTTCTTGGTGCCTGGGAGGTATCAGAACAAGGTAATACATGAAACGTGGTCACCTGCATGCTGGAGACTTCTGCTTGGGGAAATGGTGAACAAGTGCAGGGAGGAAGGGGGAAGAAGGTGGCTGTGTCATCTGGGCCAAAAAGAAGGCCAAGTGGTCGGCCCAGCCCATAGGTCCTAAGTTGCTTCCCCAGACGACATCAAGGAGGAAGGCAATGCAGGTAACGATCCATCTCTCCTCCTGGACCCTGAAACCAAAAGCTGAAACGACCCCACAACAATTAACTGCAACTCCGCACAGGAGAGAAAATACAAAAATCATATAGACTTACTCATATAACTTACATATAAGTATAACACTTCCGTATATCTGTACCTTTGTTTGTTTATATGTATACTAACAATGATACATAACTAATGCTCTCCCACCGAATATCCGCACCGTCCATCCACATACATGAACGCATTCCTCATTGATTAGGCATTATATATTGAACAGAATCATTAGCGTATCAATTTGAAACTACCAGAGGCTGAAAAACATGTTTTCACAGAGGTCTTCTCTGTACCATATTACAGTAAAAACCCGATTATTGGAATCTCGGGATATCGGAAACAGCATGAGAAAAAACAATAAATTTATTTAAATTCATTATTTTTAAAATAAATTTAATATTACACGCATTATTTCTTATGTTTGTTTTGTTTTAAAACAATGATATAAACTAAATACATCTTCTATATTGAAAATCATTATTCTAACAACAATCGCCACCAGCCTAGAATACGTTAATATTGTTTTATAAACAAGTGTCATGGCAGATAAATGTGAGCGGATGTGAGTCATGGGCCACTCCCCTACCCTTTGGGAGGTAACCTTAAAATGTAAGTTACCCTTAAATTTTTTCCTCGGTTTCCGATTACCGATTGTAAGTGCCAGTGCCACGCTGATATTTACGCATATTGTTCACTGTTAATTTTGTCTTACCGGTACGTGTTTTTTGTTGTGTTATCTAGTGTAAAGTGTAGTTATTTTATGATTTGTTGGTGTATTTTTTATTCGGAAGGTTTTTAAAAATATTTAATAGATTATTGTCCTGATATAATTTACAATGTCGACTACACATAAAAAAGTGATTGTACCAATTGAAAAAACAGTTGAACCGTCGAAAAAAAATCTAAGTTCAGTTATAAGGATAGAAAATGGTGAAATACTGCGTAAATTAGCTGCTGATTTAGGATTAGAGATTTCTCCAGTGTCAGTGTTGGTAAATAAATCTAACATGAAAAAATATTACTCAAAAATGCCGAATCGAAAATCAATCAAGGCGTCAGAATATGAGGAACTGAATTAAGCCCTTCATTAAATTTATGGTTTATGCAGGCTAGGGAAAAGGAAACACACTTTATTAAGTAACAAACTGTTTTTTAATGTTATTGAAGAAGATTAAAAACCTTTGTATAGTTAAGTGATTCTGTAACATGTAACGAAGTTTTATAATAAAAAGTACGTTTTTACAGTAAAAATACGATTCAATGTACATTTATTATCACCTTGACTGTCAAACTAACGTAACCTTGGAGTATCGGAAATTTCCGCTATCAGAAACGGGTTCATCCCCGATTAGTTTCAATAATCGGGGTTTTTACTGTATTTTTGAAGTGTAATAAATGATTTTATTTCACTTTTAAAATGATCACAACGAACACTTTTCAAAAGTAATTATAATATTTCTGCATTCCATTAAATTATTATAATTGAACTTAATATAAATAGAGGCACACATATTATCTTATTAAAAATCACTTTGTTTCAAATTCAATGTCATTAATAACAAAAATCAAAAATATTGTGTATGAAATCTCCTTTTAAAATATAATCATTCATATATTAACTATTTGGTTTTTACACAACAGATAAGAAACAAAGAACACTGAATGTATAACTAGTTGTTGTCCTGGCTACTAAGCCATCTATGACAAAGGTACTTTGTGCTTCATCATGTATGAGATGTAAGGGAATAAATGAGGTTGGTTAAATCAGGGATGAAGCAACAATAGTCTCTCGGGAACGTGAAGGACCTCTCTGTTTTGCAAAAAGAAAATATAATTTGTTATTGCGAAGTTTAAAAAGTACTGTTAATTAAATGGTGTCAAAAAAGAACTCTTTTTATCTACTTTTTATAATACATGTATTAAATCAAACTAACAGTAAGAACCAATGCTTCACAACGAGGCGTTGTTGAAATTATATTTATGAGTCAAATACTCTAAATATCAAATCCAATATGGTGTAATAACTCATACATTTGTTATTTTCCTCATATTGCACACGTAAATTGTTCAAAAAGAACCTCATATGTCAAGTGTCACCGTCCTAAGCTTTCTCATTTATATAGTGAGTGATGAGAAAAGATGCGGTTTGCCAGTATCGGGACATTTATTATCTGCTTTCAGTTCTTTGCACAGAAATATTAAATTCTTTTTTAGTGTTCATTTAGAGCCTAAAAATATTTTCATAGTCCAAACCCCTACAATTATTGAGAAATTTTGATCAGCCAGCAAGTCAACATTTAGCATTCATATTTATAGGGAATAGCGCATTTATAATAAGTATTACTAAGCCCATGTCATAAGATTTTGTTTCATTTATTTTTATTTTACAGCTGATTATTAATTAAATAAATGTATGTCTAAAAATTGTATTCAAACAAAGACCTTAATGTATATTGGTAAAGTATTGTGTTTATTTATTAGTACGATCATAGTTAAGAAAAACATATGTATATATTTAAATAGTATACTGTATTTCATAACAAGAGTGGAAAATGGGATTTTGCATGTTCGAGACCATATGTTTAAAGTGCGGCACTTGTCCAGCACTTCAATTGGTTGAGAACATGAAAAACATTTTCACTTGTTTTGCATAAACAAATTTTTTGAGTTTTGAACAATATTTTTCACAACACTACTGAATAAAAAATGTTAGAACATTTTATAAAATCAGCTCTACTATTTTAAATGCACATTTAAAATAATTGTACAGTTATGATTGTTGGAGATAGATATTCCTTTATTAGGAATTTTTTTCAATACATTCAAAATATTGTTGTCTGTTTGATGACCACTTTCTTCGTCTGTTTCCTCAAAAATATCATCAATCTTGTAATCTTGTATCTTTCCTTTGATTTTTTAGGAAGAAGATCATGTATCACTTCCTCCGCTCTACTTTTTAACGACAAGGGCACAGGCACTTTCATTTCAGTTGGCGAAACGATAACAAGAATGTTTTTAAAAGCTTTTGAAGGTTATTAAGTTGTTGATAGTGGACAATTTTCGAACGTAAACAATGTTACTTTCGACTGTCAACAATAGACAGCTGTGGGAAATATGACGTTTCGCTGGTTATAAACACTTAACGAAAACAGCTGAACTCATGTCATATGTGTTGTCATACTTTATTAACTGTTGTGAAAATATAATTAAAGTTATTTCAAACAATTATCTAATAGTAGTCAATTTACAAAACAAGATAGTTACTGGTAGTAAATAGTACCAACACATCAACGCTAGATACTTTCATTGATACGTATATGTTGCATAAATTTGAGTCATAAAAGCACGTATGAAGATCTAAATGTTGCGTTTTCATTTATTATCTTGATAATTATTTGTTTTTTTTTTATTATTATTTGAATACCAAGAAAGTTCAGATGTAAGGAATTACGATGACGTATAGAAACCAGTTTTATTTAACACGCGTTTTAATGTCCAATTTTTGACGTTTGAATTAATAGCAACTGACTCATTTCTATGTAATCTATTATGTGTACCTCGTAAGCCTGGTAAAACAATTCTTACACATATTTGATCATACTCGATAACTGAACTTGTTTCATTTTTTATGATTTTTAGCTTATATCTTATTTGGTTTGGTTAAGGAGTCACAAGCTTTAAGCCATCATGCAATTAATCGTTTTAATCTTAAATTAATATGTTTTGTACGTATTTATTGTTCGGTATGTTTTTTAGTTGAATTCTAGGCATTCAGCATATTATACATTACAAAAGTAAATAATTTTGGTCAACTTGGTAAATGCTCGTATGTGGTGTGTGTAAGTGTGCGCCTATGCTTCCATGGGTACGTTTGCGTCTGTGCGTGCATGAGAGGTTGTGCGAGTTGCGTCTGTGTGCGCATGAGAGGATGTTGCGTGCAAACATGTGTGTGCGCATGCGTGTTCGTGTGTGTGTGAGTGTCTGTTCGCGCATGAGTGCGTGTCTTTCTGTCTGAGTGCATCATTTTTGTTTCTGTTTCTTTCCTCTTAGATGTAATATTATCATCATTATTATTTGTTTTTCTCCTGTGGAGTAAATTTTTTATTTTCATATGTATTTCATAATATAATATGTATATAAAGTGTTTTTTTTTTTTTTTTTTTTTTTTTTTTAAGTGAAGATCATTCTCAGTTATATTTGTATTGTTAATTTTGTACTTTTCTTTTTTTGTAAATAAAACGGTTTTTGATTTGATTTGAACTAATTATTAATTAATTTTTTCATTTAACAGTTTTAATTAGTATTTCTCAGTTTTTTTATATAATAACAATCATACAATAGTGTGGCAAAAATTCTAATGTAAGCACGCGCTATTTATATTAATTTATATAACTGAAATAGAAATAAATAGATTGACTATTCAGTAATATTTTTACTTTGAAATGTAATGATGAAGCTATTCAATAATGAAGTGTCTATTCCAATAAAATTATTTAAATCTCAATTAATGAAATGTTGATAAATTGATATCAGCCAGTTAGCATATAATTCACGATCGGCCCACACACCATTGTCAAGGACTATGGAGTCAGATTTCAACACTTTAATGTAATATTAATGTAATTAAAGTCTCCAAAACTTCTCACTAGGAGCTGTTCATAGCAAGTTGTTGAGCAAATTTAGCACTTTTTCGGAGACAAATTTATATACTCTATTTTCTATTTAATTGTCTTTTGTACTTATTGAATAAATATTAGTGATTAATTCATATTAAATATTATTTTAACAGTTTTTAAATCACATAAAATCGAACGTATTTTTTATATTGATAAAAGAACAACTATGCTTTAGATCAACATAAAACATGTTTATTACTTAACTTGAGTGATCTCATCCAACAAACACAGCTTATTAGCGTTACTTCTGCAGAAAAGAGCAACATATTGATAGTGATTAAACAAGAAAACTTTTACAGTTTCTCTTTGCAAGAAATAGTTAAATCATATAACCTAGTTTTTAAATCATATTTACAAACTTAGTTACAATATATTACACAAGTGATCAGTAAAATAAAAAATAACTGTGAACTGAAAACATTGTACAAATCAGTTTGAGTTTGGAGGTATAGAATATATTTCCCGACCGCAGTTTCTATACTCGCATGTAATACAGAGTTTTATACCGAAATATAAATTTGGTTTTACCTTTTCCTTTTCAAAACAATGACTTTTTACGTAACATAAAATTCTTAATGAGATGCTTTATTTTACTACAGCTCATACAAGGTGTACAGCTTCGACTGTCGTATATTTTAGAAGACTGTTTGTCAGGTCAATACAAGCAAATAATGTGTTCATTAAATACAAGCATTAATACAAGCAACATAATATGTGTTCTATCTCGGCTCGCTTTCTGTCTGAGTGTCTGTATGTGTTTTTTACAAACATTAGAATATCTCAAAAACCATTTGACATAAAATACTGAATTTTCGTATGATATTACAAAGACACGTTTTAAGTAAGAAGTCTAAATGTCTAAGATAATCAGTTTCAAAATGGCGGCTGTCTAAAAATTGAAATATCAACAAAATTACACATTTTACCAAAAGGTGTTAGGATGCAATATTTTTAGACTAGTTTATGCCAAATACGACGATATGCCAATTTGAAAGACAGTTGACAAGTGACATAAAACACTTATTTTTTATGTATGAAAACAGTGTTATCCGAGTTCTCTTTAACTAGATAAAAATACTTTCGGACACAAAATAAAAGCTTTCTCATATTTATTACTCAATATGTTAAATTGGCATATCGTTGAGCTTGTCATAACGTACAAATTTTGTGTTTTATCTTTATATTTTACTTTGTCATTTTTGGCCAGCTTGTATTGAAAGTCCAGTATTGTATGCATATAAATGGTTTTTGAGATATTCAAATTTCTGTAAAAAAAATAAAATTTTAAAAAACATTCACACAGACAGAGAACAAATTGAGATAGGACGCATGTTACATAGGATTATTTGCTTGTATTCACCTGACAAACAAAATATGCGACAGTTGAAGCTGGACTTTTTGTATGTATACTTAATATGTAAAACTACATAATTATTTTTAAATTGAGATAAATGTGATTTTACATTATTTCTCTGTCAGTGTGTGTTTGAAAAATCAAATATTATTTATGCAAGTGCTTCGAACAAGTACGTGAAAGGAGAAAGTAAAGTATATACTTGTAGTCCTACTGAAAATAAGACAAATTCTTACGATATTTGGGTAAAATGCTTTCTTAAATTATGTCCATCACGATAGATTTATAAATATATTAAAGTACCGTTTACTTGAAGAATCTTGTTTTAAATAAGTATTCTTGAAATAAAAAAAAAGCAACACGTCAATTGACGCTTATATCGGCAGTCTGTTATGATAGGTAATATATGCACTTAAATAAATGAAAGACGTAGTGTATTCATGTTTTTTGAATAAAGGAAACTTGCCTCACTGACACCAGTGTTTTATTTGTAACTTGGATAACACTTTGCGTCCGTTCATCAATTTGTTATTGTGAGTAACTGGACACACAAAGCCCAAAATAATTGTAGATCCTCTTGAGAGAGGTAATATTTTAATATCTTAAGACTAGAAGGTTTATCTAGTGTGTTATCAAATACCTTAAAATTTTATCAGTATTTGAGATTGAAAATATATTGTACATATTATTAAACTATTGCGTTCTAGTGTGGAAGGAGTAAAATAAAGAAACAAAAATATACTTGCCATCCTAATTAATATGTTTTAATTCATGTTTTAATTAGTAAACATGAAATAAAATAATTTCAAGAATTTAATTTATAGTTATATAAATAATTTATTACATCCGTGTTAAATTGTATTTGTAATTGTTATTTAAATAACTAAATGTGTTTTTTGCATCATCAAAAGTTTAAGGATAACATTTGCCACTATTATTTAATACCTTCTTGAACAAAAAACTGTAAAAAGATGTAAATTACATTTCAGTATATAACGGTGTTTTCCTCGTGAATTAATTTACGCTTCTAATATTTAGATCGATCTTAAAATTTCTAATGCATTATGAATATAGTTTGACATCCAACTTTAATTTAGTTCAATAAATTTACAAAATTGATATTGGTTAAAGATGTAACATCTTTCCATAAATGTATACTTTGTTTAAATAACTTAGACATACATTAGCATTGAAAATAAAGAAAACCTAATAACATCGTACCCTTCCAAAAATAAAAATAGTGTTTAAAATTCTATTATGCTTGTGTTAATATTTTCATTCATACCAAAACAATGTGTTTTGAGTGGCTTGATTCCAAACTAATTAAAACTTGGTTACACAATCAATGTGCATCGGCTAATTAGTTAGATAATTAGTAACCTTAAGTGAGCTATTAATTAATTACAATCTCAGTAAATTATAATCTAGTACGACGTAATTATCGACTATACCTTAAATAGTGTGAAAACCTTTTCAATTATCATATTTTAAGGCAATGTATGTGAATATATACTTCCATAAATTAGTTATTTAAAGATATGTAATTTAAGAATAAATAGTCCGAATTGAAGATTAATCATTAAATTAAAACCCAGATTTTGCATGGGAAAATATTTCTGTTAAATAAAGTACAAAATTAACATTTCCATCCATGTACATGCTTTACTGTTTAATTTTTCTAAGGAGAGGCCAATCTCCTTCTTAACCTTACCGTCTCTATAGACTATATTGATCTGTGCGAGGAACTTATTCAGACAGAGTAAGGGGACGAACCAGTACAGTAGAAGGTAAATTTTACTGATAAATCTTCCAGTCTAGGCCGAATTCTAACCAGCGCTTTCTCTAACCCAAGCTCAAAGTCCTGACGCCTTAGACCGCTCGGCCACCAGCTCACCCAAAAAAGTCTTGTTTATCCAAAATATATTTTCTTCAAAAAACATTTACATTAATTACAATTAATTGTAAAAATTGTATTCCATATGTAGAATAAAAATCATTGTTCTGACATCAAATCTATACAAGGTTTGCATTAACTTTATAACCAGTACTACTATTTTTAATAAAATTTATTTTATTGCATGTCAATTATAAACTATTGCCTTATGGTCACATAGCATAAATAACTATCACATATAAATTATATATTAAATCGGTAATAAAATACCTATTATTGAATCGAACGCTGTGTTTTATTTAAAATAATAAATTATTTTTCTTGAGAAAGATGTTCAATTAAAGACATCCTACTTAGTTTGCAAATCCAATAAAATTTTCTCTTTAATAATTTAGTCGATTTTCAGTTAAGAGTCTTCAGAGGCTGACTTTTCGAACCGGACATACGATCAACAACCAATTCGGTTTCCGAAGCGGTAAATCGACCTCAGACGCGGTCGTCCGTCTGGTCGAGATAACAGAGGGAATTGAAGGTCGAAGAGAGACACTAAGTGTATTTCTCGACTTGTCAAAAGCCTTCGACTGTGTTGATCACACTTCACTTCTTCACAAACTGGAATATTACGGGATACGGGGAGTGCCCTTCAGGTGGCTTGAATCGTATCTCAGTAATAGAACGCAATTCGTTGGAATATCTGACGCTAGATCGAGAGAGAGGCGGCTGAACTATGGAGTTCCGCAGGGGTCCATACTGTGACGTTTTACACGTCCTAATTTATAAATAATTAATCGCTATGTGGGTTTTACAAATAAGCAACACGATATACTAAACAATTGCTAAATTTATTGAATATATAAAATTAACTTATTATAATTAAATGAATTATTTCCTTAACTTTAACTATTGTGAAAAGTACAATTTACTATTAGGCCTACTTTTACAGTTAAACTAATTTATATTTACAATCTTAGATGGCATCAATAATTACAACTACTAATTGCAAAGTGACTTTACTAAATTCCCTTCTTTTAATTACAATTCCTAGCTCTATAAAGTGGCTTTCCTAGATTCTCTACTATTATTTACAATTACTAACTATAAAGTGACTCTACTAGATTTCCTACTATTATTTACAATTACTGACTACGAAGTGACTGATTACTAGATTCCCTACTACCTACAGTCCAAAGCTAACAGTTCACTCACAGTTTCTTCAGTGTCCCTTCAGAAGTCGTCCACAAGTACCGCACTGCTCCTTCGTTGATCCCCACAACGAACCACTCACCGGTAACTTCTCTGTAGACCACTTCACTATACTCGGACACTTCACTCGCACTGTAGAACTGTCTCACTGTCGCTGCAAACACCCGGGCTGTAGACTCTAGACTCACTGACTGACTGACTGACTGACTGACTGGCTCTGGTATCCGGGCCGTATATATCACCTGCAGGTCTCCATCTAGAAGCTTCTTGAATTCCCCTGCGTCCGAAGTTCCATGACAGAGCTGGCTCGTCAACCCAGAAGATTCTAGAAGTCTATTGAAGAGGTAAAGGGGCGTTCATGCGTAAGCCATTGTGCCCCAAAGGTTGTAAACAAGCAGGGCAGGTGGTCAGCGACCCATCCATTACTTCCGCATCACAGGTTCCCAGGATAGAGGCCACTCGGAATGTCACACTGCCCCCTCCTTAAGGCTGATCGTCCCGATCAGCTTCCGCTCCATGGTACGGTGCTAGGCGATCAAGGTGGACCACAAGCATCTTGCCTCTTGGGTGTCTTTGAATCCTGTAGACCACATCGTTGATTCGTGTCACTACCCGATAAGGTCCTTGCCAATCCTGTTGAAATTTCGGGCATCTCCCCTTCTTCCGGATGGGACTGTAGAGCCACACCAGGTCGTTCACCTGGAATCCAGTGGAATTGGCTTGCCGGTCGTAGCGAGCTTTCATTTTGTCACTGGCCATTTTTAGGTGCTGACGAGCGAACTCGTGAGTGTCGTGTAGGTGGTCGATGAGCTCGCAGGCGTAGTCCGTTGCGGGCTGCTTTGCGTCAGGTGGCAGGCCGAACATGAGGTCACTAGGCAGCCGCAGCTCCCTTCCGAAGATCATCCTCGCTGGGGTGAAACCCGTAGTATCGTGGACCGAAGATCTGTACGCCAGGAGGAAAATGGGCACCTTCCGATCCCAATCCCGCTGATTGGTAGACACAACTTTCCTGAGGTGTCCAACGAGTGTCTTTATGTATCTCTCGACCATCCCATCAGATTGCGGATGAAGTGCAGTTGTCCGTGTCTTGTGCACTCCGAGACGCTGAAGCACCTCCTTCATCAACAGGGATCCGAAGTTCGTCCCTTGGTCACTGTGCAGCTCACGTGGCACTCCATACCGACAGATGAATTCGTTCACCAAGCACCCAGCTACTGTTGCGGCTTCTTGATTTGGTATGGCGTATACTTCTGGCCATTTCGTAAAGTAGTCCATGAGAACCAGGAGATATTTATTTCCTGCATCTGACATGGGAAATGGACCGGCGATGTCGATGGCGATCCTCTCGAAGGGTGCCCCAACGTTGTACTGTTGCATTCTGCCTCGACTTCTTGTTTGTGGCCCTCGGCTTCCAGTACAGACATCACATTGGCGGCACCACTTCTCTACATCAGCCCTCAAGTTCAACCAGTAGAACCGCTGACGTAGCTTGTCCACCGTTCTGTTGACACCTAAGTGCCCACCAGATGCTCCATTGTGGATCTCCTCCAGCACTTCCTTTCTTTTACTTCTGGGGAGCACAATCTGTTCAATCTGCTTCCTACCATTAGGGGCCTCCCAGATTCTTATAAGCACTCCGTTCTTAACCCTCATTGAGTCCCACTGTGCCCAGTAGCTCTTATAAACATGGTTCCTAGCTGCAATGGCCTCCCAGCTAGGACGAGCCCCCGATTCCTTCTCCCGCAGCAGTGGTCCAACCTCACTATCCTCAAGCTGCTCTTTACGGAGTTCCTCCGGCTCCCATCCACTAGCTGGCTCCAAAGAGACACAGCGCACTTCCACGGACAGATTCCTTTCTTCTACCTTGGAGCAGTGCTTACAACCCTCTGGGCAAGGTCGGCGAGACAGGGCGTCGGCATTGGAATGGATTCTCCCTCGTCGGTGTTCAGAGGTGAAGTTGTATTCTTGAAGACGCTGCACCCATCGAGCTGTCTGTCCCTCCAGGTTCTTGAAGTTCATTAGCCAAGTCAGGGCAGAATGGTCGGTCCTTAAATGGAAAGGCTGTCCATAGAGGTACTTGTGAAAGTGCTCTAATGACTTCACGACTGCAAGTAGCTCTCTTCTGGTGACGCAATAATTCCTCTCTGCTTTGGATAGCGTTCTGCTGAAGTAAGCTATTACAGCTTCATGGTCGTTCTGAACTTGGGAGAGAACTGCCCCTATACCCACATCGCTGGCGTCCGTGTCCACAATGAACTTCTCTCCAAACCGTGGGAACCCTAAGATTGGAGCGCTGCAAAGAGAAGTTTTAAGTGTCTCAAAAGCCTCACTAGCCTCCGGAGTCCACTCAAACTTACGCTGTTCTTCAGTGAGCTTGGTCAGAGGCTTAGCAATATCAGCATAGCCCTTCACGAAGCGGCGGTAGTAGGTGCACAGTCCAAGAAAACTCCTCACCTCATGTTTGTTACGTGGGACAGGCCACTCCTTCACGGTGCTAATCTTCTCCGGGTCCACAGTCACTCCTTCGGATGACACTACGTGTCCAAGATAGTTAACCTTATTCTTGAAAAGATTACATTTTTTTAGGTTTAACTTCAGGTTGGAAGAACGAAGCCTCTTAAAAACTTTCTCCAAATTCTGAAGATGGTCGTTAAACGTCTTCCCTAGGACTATGATGTCGTCCAGATACACTAGACAAGTTTCCCAAGTCAGTCCCCGTAGCACATTTTCCATGAGTCTCTCGAAGGTAGTTGGAGCGTTGCAGAGTCCAAAGGGCATTACCGTGAACTGCCAAAGTCCGTTTCCATTCCCTATGGAAAACGCTGTCTTCTCTTTGTCCTCCGGAGCTATCTCCACCTGCCAGTACCCGCTCTTCAAGTCAAGGGTCGAGAAGAACTTACAGCCTCCGAGAGCATCCAGAGTGTCGTCAATCCGGGGCAAGGGATAACTGTCTTTCTTCGTAGCATTGTTCAGTAGTCGGTAATCCACGCAGAACCTGGAAGTCCCATCCTTCTTCTTTACTAGTACTACCGGCGAAGTCCATGGGCTGCTGGAGGGCTCAATCACTCCATCTTGCTCCATTTCTTTTATTTTTCGCTCTGCCTCTTCTCTCTTCGCCCAGGGTAGTCTCCTAGGTATTTGACGGATTGGTCTAGCGTCTCCAACATCAATTTTATGTTGAACCACAGTTGTCCTACCTTTTGGCCCCGTAGCAGTTTCAAACACATCTTGATACTCTGTTATTAGCCTAGCGACTTGCTTCGTTTGATCCAATGTCATTCCCCTGCATGCATCTCTTACAAACTCCGCTATGTCTTCTGGAAGGTTTTTATGGTCTGAAGAGATATTCCTATCAGCTCGTGAAACAGAAGAAACCGAAGAACATTTACCTAGGAGCCTACCTTGTTTCAATGCAACAGGATGGTCATTCAAATTCATTATACGGACTGGAACTTCCTTAGAAGATTTGAACAGTGTTTTTGCTACAAGTACCCCACGTCCAAGTTCCTCGTCGTTTATAACTGGTTCCAGCATTAAGTTCTGGCCTTCCGGAATAGTTTTGTCCATTTCTGCTCTGACGATCTTCTGAGTTCGAGGTGGCAGAGTGGCGTCCTTCAACAAGCGCACCCAAGAAGATAAATTCTTCCTATGCTGAAGAGCAACTTCCTCTCCCCCAATGGTCGTCGGAGTTATTTTCATTGAGGAAGGACAAATATCTTCATTCAATATCGTCATCGTTGCACCAGTGTCCAGCAAAAGGCTTCTGGGCTCCCCGTTTACCAATCCGTCTATGTAAAGGCTGTTGGTCTGACCTGACAAAGATGCTACGATGATGCTCTTAGCTGGGGCCTCAAGTTGCTGGGTTGACAGTTGCCCCTTCCCATCAACCCTTTTTAGTTTTCCTGCCTCTGCCCCCGAGAGGCTTTACTCGGGCATTTACTTCGGGGATGGCCTAACTCTCCACACCCCCAACAGCGAATCTCCTTCTTCCGGTCCCTCAGGGCATCAAGCACTTTTCTTACGATGTCTTCTATCTTCATAGGTTCTTCTTCCTCTGCGTAGACTCCTCGCAGACGTGCCTGGCCCCGGACGGATTGCTTTACGGCCTCAAACTCTAAGGCTTGCGTCAGGGCCTCGTTTAACGTGTTAGGCCGGGCCAACTTTACAGCCTGCTGCGTCTCAGCATCCCGCAGCCCATCGAGGAACCTTTCAATGGATAGGCTCTCGTAGACAGCTTCGTCCACTGTAGGATAAGCGCCCCTCACTAATCGTGCGATGTCAGCTTCGAATTCTTGAAGACTCTCATTGGACTTCTGGTGACGACTCCTGAGCTGAGATCTGTAGACCAGTTCCATGTGTTTATGTCCGAACCGCATTTCCAACCGTCTAATCAAATCTTCGTAATTCTGTCGCTCAGCAGGTGGAACGGTTTGCAGTACGCTCAGAGCTTCTCCACGAAGTGAAAGGCACAACATGGACGCCTTCGCTGATGATGGCCAATTGTAGACAGCAGCGGCAGTCTCAAACAAAGTAATAAAATCTTCCCAGGACATCTTTCCGTCGAAGGTTGGCAAACTTGCGTTATTTACGGGTGGACACACACTGGGCCGAGGTTTAAGACTGGGTGGTTGCTGTCCACTTCCTGAGATCCCAGGTGGTTCGTTGCAGGTTATTGACTCCTTCCTCCCCTGAACCATTTCTTCTAAAAACCTAATCCTATCACCTAATTGCTTCGAACTGTCATCTAATTGTTTTTTAAATTCGTTCGAACAGTCATCTAATTGTTTTTTAAATTCGTTCGAACAGTCATCTAATTGTTTTTTAAATTCGTCTTCAACTTGGCAAATTTTATAATTAAATTCTGTAGCTAACTCTTCCTTCAAGGTTTTACAATTACTATTTAGTTTTTCGGTTAAGTCATCTTTCACTTCTTTTAAGTCACTATGTAATTTCTCTGCATTTCTGGTAATCATAGACTTAAGTGAACTAGCTTCAGTTTCAAAAAGGAATGTTTCTGGATCATCCCCTGCTTCTAGCATTGCCTGCTTAAGTCTACTTACTAAAACTGATTTTGTTCCAGTATGATCTAAGTCCCTTTCTTCTAACTCCCGCTTTAAATCAGCCACTTTTAAGTCTACTAACTTAACTCCACTAGATGCCATCGTTCTTTTGCAAAACTTCGTCTGAACAATATAGAATTACAGTAAATGAATTCAATAAACAGCTTAACAATAACTATCAATAAATAAAAATATTAAACGTGTTGCTCTAACAAATCAATCCCACTTCTGACACCAGTGTGACGTTTTACACGTCCTAATTTATAAATAATTAATCGCTATGTGGGTTTTACAAATAAGCAACACGTTATACTAAACAATTGCTAAATTTATTGAATATATAAAATTAACTTATTATAATTAAATGAATTATTTCCTTAACTTTAACTATTGTGAAAAGTACAATTTACTATTAGGCCTACTTTTACAGTTAAACTAATTTATATTTACAATCTTAGATGGCATCAATAATTACAACTACTAATTGCAAAGTGACTTTACTAAATTCCCTTCTTTTAATTACAATTCCTAGCTCTATAAAGTGGCTTTCCTAGATTCTCTACTATTATTTACAATTACTAACTATAAAGTGACTCTACTAGATTTCCTACTATTATTTACAATTACTGACTACGAAGTGACTGATTACTAGATTCCCTACTACCTACAGTCCAAAGCTAACAGTTCACTCACAGTTTCTTCAGTGTCCCTTCAGAAGTCGTCCACAAGTACCGCACTGCTCCTTCGTTGATCCCCACAACGAACCACTCACCGGTAACTTCTCCGTAGACCACTTCACTATACTCGGACACTTCACTCGCACTGTAGAACTGTCTCACTGTCGCTGCAAACACCCGGGCTGTAGACTCTAGACTCACTGACTGACTGACTGACTGACTGACTGGCTCTGGTATCCGGGCCGTATATATCACCTGCAGGTCTCCATCTAGAAGCTTCTTGAATTCCCCTGCGTCCGAAGTTCCATGACAGAGCTGGCTCGTCAACCCAGAAGATTCTAGAAGTCTATTGAAGAGGTAAAGGGGCGTTCATGCGTAAGCCATTGTGCCCCAAAGGTTGTAAACAAGCAGGGCAGGTGGTCAGCGACCCATCCATTACTTCCGCATCACAGGTTCCCAGGATAGAGGCCACTCGGAATGTCACAATACTTAGTCCGCTTCTCTTCTTAATCTACGTCAATGATGTTGGCACATCTGTACAAAACGGACACATTGTTCAGTACGCAGATGACACGACTCTCTGTCTGAAAGCGAACTCAATCAAAGAACTCGAGCAAATTGCTCTCGTGGAGCTCAACAGCACCATTCAACATTTCAACGAGCTCAACCTCAAAAACCAATCCAACAAAATCAAATTTCATTAAATTCTCTTTGCACCAAAAAGACTTAGACAGTCTAGCGGTCATGTTAGATGGAACTGAGATCGAAGAGGTCTACACAACCAAGTTCCTCGGAATACATCTTGATAAAGGTTTGACGTGGGATTGCCATGTAGACCATGTTTGCTCAAAACTTTCCTCAGGAATTTATGTCTTGAGAAAACTATCAGAGTACTGCCCGACTCAGGTTCTGATGACGGCGTACTACGGAGTCATCTACCCTCATCTCTCCTACGGACTGACTGTGTGGGGTGGATGCTCAAACTCAAACCTCTCAAGAGTTTTCATCCTCCAAAAAAGAGCGTTGCGAACAATTGCAAAATTGAAACAAAGAGAGTCGTGTAAGCCAGTATTCAAAAATCTGAATTTGTTGACATTACCCTGCCTCTACATCTTGGAAACTTGTCTCTTTTTCAAATCAAAATGTCATGCTATAAGAGGTTGCGACATACACTCTTATGACACTAGAGGCAGGGGCGACTACCATTCTGGGAGGCACAGAACGGTAGTTTATGAGCGACTGCCTGTACAGGCAGGAGTAAAATTTGTCAACAAATTGCCAAACTCAATTAAGAGTGCCCCCACGCTGAAGGCGTTTAAATCTCGTCTAAAAGCAAAGCTGATTGCAGAGGCATTCTACAGCTTAGACGAATTTATGGCACACAACTGGGAGACCTAGCGAAATTTATTGGGTTAGGCTACTGAGTGGGTTTATGAGATGAATGCGTGTATTAATGTGTTTTGTATGTTTGAAAGGGATCTCGATGGAAGAATGAATGGCTAAACAATAGCGAATAGCAATAATGAATACTTGACGATTGCAATGCATATTTTTACTATGTTCTACGCAATAAATCATTTATTTATTTATTTATCACGTGTTTCCAAACATTTTTTTTAACGGGAGTTATTTTTAAATGGATTTTTTCCCAACAAATTGCATTTGATTAAGAAATTACTTTGTGGATTCCTAATAAGTTTTATAGAAAAAACATGAAAAATATTCAAAAGCATGTAAATATGTAATATCAAAAGCAAATCCAATGTGCAATATGATAACGTTTAAAATGACAGATCATACACGACTTTTGGTTAATAAATAACGAAAAATATGGTTCGCAAATAAACTTTTTTCTTATGGTATTAGAACCAACATGGCTGACAGCTTCTGTAGATTCTTAAAGGTTCTTCTGGAATATGTAAGGTCACCATGCTCCATTATATATTCCAATAATACCTCAAGGAACCTTCAATATTAGTACATTAAGGAACCTTCAATATTAGTTTTCATAGAAACTCTCATATATACAATTTTGGGTGTCTTTACAAACTTTAACTGAAATTTGGACAATTAATTTAAAACCAGGGAACACCCCTGCACGCTTCGCGTGCCAACCACGTCAATCGCTGCGCTCGTTACACCTCGAACTCCGGCCTCGGGCTGTGAATTTTCACTACAAATAATATTAGGTTAACTGTATAGTATAAAATCTCAATATTAATAACTCACATTACTTGCGTCACTACCTACTTCTAAGTAGCCTTTAAACACCTAATCATATTCCTGAGCCTATTTCAAACGTGTTCATTACAACCTTCCCTGGTTTATCGTTATGAAACATATAACCTCCTCACTATTACAAACACCATTGTTTACATTCCAACAGCTGTTATATCTTTTTATAAATCATAATTTTTTCATTTGAACAGCTGTTCTGTTCGGTTCATTTAAATCTCTCCCCATGTTATTCTTATGGCCATAAAACGTACTTTGAGGGCTTCACACATTCTTCAGGGTGCAAAATATTGACGAAGTAAGAACGTATTGCACAACTACGAACGGAAGCAAATTTGTTGACACCCCAGCCGTTTAAATTGGTCAAGAAATAAGGGAGGAGTTACGTTGACAAAAAACGTCTTCACGTATTATATATAAGGATGACAGTGTATAATGTTGCAGGTCTGTCAAACACATTACTAACTGAAGTGACCACGTTTTTATTCAATAATAGCACTAACACTAATGTTTGTTGGGACGAATTTTGGGTGTTTTGGTAAAGGCATAAAAAAGCCTCGTAAAATTTAATCGCCGATTGGTGAAACGATGTATTGCACAAAATGCCACTACTCCTGTCAATATCGTGTCCCTTTTTTTGTTACGATCGTCCTTTTAATATTTCCTTTGCCTCCGGTGAGTCAAAAATATATTTGTAAAAGTAAATGAAGTAATGATACAATAAACACTGAGATTAAGACTTTTTGCTATTGACTATTTACTTGATATATAATTAATTGTTAATATATAATTAATTAAAAAATAATAACTAGTTTTTCTAGTTTTTCTAATAGATATATAATTAATTAAAAAATAATAACTAGTTTTTCTAACTAATTGCATTATTTTTTATTTGTACATTATTTGTACAAACGTCATTTGAGTAATTATACAATTAAATCTATGTACAATTTTTTTATCAGCGTATTCAAAAATACTAATATGAAATAAGGCTTTAAGCTTGTTATTAGTATTATTACAATACTAATGTTAAATAAGATTATAAGATTGGTATCAGTATTAAATACCGTTGTAGAAATAAGCTAAGATGTTTAGAATCGGTAGCCTATTAGTACAATTTTAATTAGGTAGTAATTTTATTAGGTTTTTAATTAATTAGTAATTTTAATTAGGTAGTACAATAAAAATTAGTAGTAATTTTCATTTACACGTATGTTATATTACTATTCTGCAATTTGAATCAATAATACTAATACCTTAATACTAACCGTAAATTAAGGGTCTTCCCAGGATGTCGGCCATGTTGGTTTTTAATGCCATAACAATAATGCTATTTGCTAATCCATATGTTTTCGTTATTCATTGACCAAAAGTTGTGTATGAGGTGTCATTTTAAATTTTATAATATTGCGCATTAGGTTTGCTTTTGATATTTCGAATAAAAACGCCTAGTTCTGTAAAAAAGGGAGAATAGAATCTTCAAACCAAATATTTTTATATTTTATAAAACTAATTAGGAATTCACAAAGCAATTCCATTACACAATTCATTCTTGATCAAATGCAATTTGTTTGGAAAAATCTGATTAAAAATAACTGTTTAGTTTGGATACGCATGATCGTATGTCCGGTGTGAAAATAACATTGTTCTTATGGATTAAAACCAACATAGCCCTCAGCCTCTGCAGACTTTTAAGCAACCTTGTTGACAGGAATTGAGACCTGCTCAAATTTAAGTTTTGACTTTTTCACCTTATTGTATATTACTATGTTATTAAATTATCAAAGTTAGGTGATATAGGAAAGGTGTATGTACTATTGAAGTAATGGGTGAGGAATGAGGTTATGTACTACTCGTATTTAATAATCAATGTTCGATACTAACTGTGATTTGCTTCCGTAGCTTATGACTTTTTTCCAAGCATTCACAACATAAAACAATAATAAAAATATGTAAACTCTAAATGTATAGTTTCTGAGAGTTTTAATTATTTTTTACGTTTTATAATATCGAAAAATCTACTAACCCATTTTTAAGGTTAAGGTTAAGGTTAAGAAGTTCTCCCTCTTCTTTAAGTGTGAATCACCGATGTGTTGGCTCCTTGGTTAAGGCTTCGGACTGCAGAGTGCTAGGTCCAAGGTTTGAATTTACAAATAAAATAACAGTCGATATTTCAATCAAGCTCACGTAAATAAATCACATCCATGATAACTCGTGACTGAGGTTAAAAGAAAGAACCTCCACCTCTTTGAAAAGGCATGATAATGGTTTTGTTGTTATAATGAACGTATAATGTTGACATAATGGAGAAAGTAAAGCTGTTACGTGAATAAAGAGAACATAATTTTTAGATAGTCAGCAGAGTGGAGACACACAAAAGATCTATTAGACTGAAAAAGGCTCATAATTTAAAGGCAGTGGCAATTGGTAATATCTTTTTCGAAAGTCGTATTAAATAATTATACTACTATTTTATTAAAAAATGTATATATGTTGTTATAAATTACCACATCTATTAAATAATAACCAATACTTTTTAAACTATATGTTAACTAACAGACTAACAATCCAATATAACTTCTAATAAAGGAACGTTCCATTAATCATGTAACATTTCCAAATGGATTATTGGGGTTTGAACTGTCATAGAACATTTAAAGGATATATCACAGATTATATTTAATTTCATATAATCTACACTTGATTATGTACCAACACGTTTTATGTTTATTAAAAAACAATTTAATAAATGAGCTGTTGAATAGTTTATCGTTACTTTCGTTTAAAATGTAGTCATATAAATTATTAGGCAAGGAAAAAAAACTAAAGTGGCACAAATTTACTGCTACTATTAACTTTGAGGTTAAATAACTGGATTCGAAGAGGATACATTGATTGAAATATCAAAAAAGCATTTCTTACAACACTTTGTAGGGCAGTTTTCAACATGATCATAAGTCAACACTAAATTGATAACTTCTTACATTCTTTCACTTAAAATATTGGACCTTTTCCGTTAATTCACTACCACTACTTTGGTCAGGTTTGTTTAGGTTATGTTAGGTTTGGATAGGTTAAGTTAGGTTTAGTTGTGTTATGTTAAGTTTAGTTATATTATGTTAGATTTGGTTAGGTTATGTTAGGTTTAGATATGTTACGTTAGGTTTAGTTATGTTATGTTAGGTTTGTTTAGCTTATGTTAGATTTAGTTATGTTATGCTAAGTTTGGATAGGTTATTTTAAATAGTTTTTCAATTAGCATAATACGTGTTGGTATATACACAGTACAAGTAAACGTCACACAACACAAATTTATTACAATACAAGTACAAAATGCACAAATATTATGGTTCGTGCTCCATAATATTTGTGCATTTTGTACTTGTATTGTAATATACTCGTATTTGTGCATTTTGTGCTTATATTGTAATAAATTTGTGTTGTGTGACGTATACTTGTACTGAGGTTATTTTAGGTTTGTTAAGGCTATATAGATTTCGTTAGGTTATGTTAGGTTTGGTTTGGTTATGTTAGGTTAGGTTAACCTAGGGTATGGTTATGGTAGTCAATTAACGGAAAAGATCCAAAATATTTGACAGTAAATTGAACCGTACACAGAGTAAGGATCAAGCGTGATGAAGTAGATGCGATCTCACCAGCGAGCAAGTCAATCCAATCGCCTTATATGGGGGTGGAAATCATATCAGCTCAATCACTGTACGAAACTCCACGGAGAAACTGTTTACGTATGTATGAGAAACCAATTGGTGGGAAGAAATGTCTTATGTAAGAATTAGTTTATTTAAGATGCCAATCTTAAACATTTTGGTACTGTTAATAAGAGTGAGTTATTATAAATATAATTAAATACGACAAGGTGAATAAACGTAATGTCCTGGATGTTAATCAATGGTGGGATTTTTTCATATCAGACTAGGGGACACCCCTGCACGCTTCGCGTGCCAACAACATCTCTGCGCTCCGCCTCCAGGTGTGACTTTTAACCACAAATAATCGTGGATTAACGGTATAACATGAAATCACAATTTATTTACAGTACCCCACTCACACTATTTGCATTGCTACCTATATATTAGTATAAATACCCAATGGTATTACTTAGCCTATTTCACACATGTTCATTCTATTTTTATTAATTTTTATTTATTTATTTATATATTTTTTATTTTTTTTTATTTATTTATTTATTTTATTTATTATTTTTTTTTTTTTTTTTTTTTTTTTTTTTTTTTTTTTGCTGAAGATTAAACTCTTAATGCACCAATAGGATAATGTCAAACATACAAAATAAAAATTGTTATTTATTTACGAAACAACTGTTATTAGTTTACTAAAATCAAACCAATGTTGTTCTTATGGCAAAAAGGAAATGTTGAGAGGCTGTTTTTACCCCTTAGGAATGCAATTTCGAAAGATCCCTCTTAGTGTGTCCCTTCAATACTACAGCTAACTTTCATTAAAATGTCGTGTAAATCTATTCTGTGGTTTTTGAGATTTCGTGATAAGTATTCAGTGAGTGAGTCAGTAGTGTTTGTCTTATATATAAAATTCAATATATATTATTTTTACAGTTTACAAAACAAACAACAGCTTTATAATTTACATTGAAAACCACATAAAGAGAATGAAAAAGTTAGAGAGGTAATATTGGTTGGATGGTGAAATACCTGTGGCTCATTTGACTTGCGTAACTTTGGCCCAGCTTTCACCGAAGGCCAGCTAAACTTTGCTTGTTTCGTGGCTCGATATTTTGTTTTCAACAGTTACGCCGCCAGGACTTTTTAAATTACAAAAGTAAATGAGATGAATTATAAATATTGTATTTTATGAGAATAAAGGTAAGGTTAATTATACAAATACTACTAAATTGTTACCAACAGACCTACGAATATCAGAATATTGGATATTTATAAAATAAATAACGCTAAATACGCCCTCTTTCAGAAAATGTTCTCCAGGATGAAACAAATATATACTCAGTTTACAAAATATTCAAGTCTATCTAGATATTATTATTAGCTTGACGTTAACAAACGTTTTTCTGTTAATAATAAATAAGAATAAGATTATGCAGAACACTACATAAGTGAAAGAAGGGACTTCTTAGTCCCAACTTCGCCTGATTAAACAAAGACGTTTTTCATTTCATTTCTTAAGCTGTAATCTTTAGTTAGAGATCAACAAGTGTAGCACGAATGCTTCCAATCCTTAAACAACTAATATAAAATAATGCTATAGAACACCTAAATTATTGTTATCATTTATTATTTTTATTTTATTTCATTTATGTTTTTATATACAAGCAAATATCGTCAAGTGCGTTCTGCCTCCAGCAAGTCATGCTACAGCCTTCCAAAAATCTGTCTACCCATCTTTTGATTTCTCGCCTTTCAATTTTTATACTATCCACCATCTAGGAACTCCTTATTCCACTCCTTGTAATTCCATAATTCCTTCTGATGTCCATTCTATAGCCATATTTAATAAGCAGTATCCTTTAATCTTCTGTGCTTTATAATGCATTTTAAGATAAATGATACGACGTGTCTTTGTTTTTTTGTTCATAATCTTCGTTTAAACCAGTAGTTGTTTATAGAATGTACCTTCAAATGTAAATATTCAGGAGTATGTTAGGCATCAATTGTAACCCGCCGTTGGCGCATTGATTCTATAACAAACATCCTTTTTGACTACTGTTGGGGAAAACATTAATAAATAGATCCACTCGTTTAAACTCTATAAAACGTGTTTATTTTATTTTGGTGTTTAAATGTGATATTTATTATTTTTAATGGAAACTATTCGTTACAATATAGTAATAAATTTTTCAAAATGAAATAAGTAACTTGAATAGGGATTTAAAACTAGGCTAAATGAAAAATGTTTTCTGTTTATTTAAGAAAGATTAATACTACAAATTCAATATACCATCAAATATAGCACTAAAAATACAAAATAATAAGCATAATATACTCTAAATAAATAACTAGGAAATAAACTGTTTTGTACTCAAAAAGAACTCAAATATATAAAACTAAAAAATAATAAACAATATGTTCCTTGAACTCAAGAATCAAACAGGAAATAAATAGAATCATTTACTGAAAAGATAATAAAACATATAAAACTAAGAAATTAAAAAAAACAAGCAAACAAAAAACACTAAGTATTTTTAGACTCAGATATAAAAACTAGGTAAATTATTATTTAAAATTTTTTCAAAAGTCTTTAAAATATAAATAAACAAACTAGGTAATAAAAAAAATAAACTTTTTTTATTACGCCTCTCAGGATCCATCGTTAGTGTTATTTCAAAAAGAAGAACTCGTTCTCACGGTCACTGAACTGAATTACACAAACAGACGCGCGGTTGATTTTACACAAATTTAACGCACTACTCAAAAAAAAAAAAAAAAAAAAAAAAACTCAGAGTAAATGAGACCCTACAGTGCTGTCTATAACCCCTTCCTGACAAGTATATTGAGAGCGGAAACGCAGCCATGTTTTATGGCCCCAACATAAACCATGGCTGCTATATATTATGCATTAAAGACTGTGTTTTATGCTCTAAGATCTTTGCATAAAGACCTTATTTGTTTGGTATTCAAAACCCTATTTATTGTGAGAACGGTCGCTTCCACCTTTACGTACTGCTTTCCAGTTGAGCAGAACCAATTTCTCGCCCAATACCAGCTGGGCCATAGCGTGGAACAGTTTTGATGGACGAAAAAGTTCCTTATTAACGATCCGTCAATACCTGTTGGTGGAATGAACCTCCCTCGTAGGGAGTGGACATTGTTGAATCGGTTCCGAACTGGAGTGGGCAGATGTAACTACTGGAAATACAAATGGGGATTGTCAGTTGATCAGTCATGTGATTGAGAGGAGTCTATCCAAACAATGGATGACATGGTTACAGAGTACCCCTTGCACTGTTTTATGGAGGGATTACCTAGCATAAATAGAATCAGTGAGGCTGGTCTTAAATGGCTTGATGGATTGGATTTATTTTTGTGTCAGGAGATCACTTGTTGAAGTGTGTTCTGAGTTATTTATAGACAGAAATGCACGTTTCCGATCAAAACGACCACCTAAACGTCCACTGCTAGGTTAAGTTTATAAAATATATGATTAAAAGTAAAAAAGATCTGAAAAACGTTAAAGAATAATATTATATGTCTCTTGAAGAGACAACCAAAAAACTATATCCATTTAACCTTAAGTAATCAACTGAAATTTAATCTTTTTGATAACTCTAGATTAGTCACACAACATTATACTTTCTCCTTCATAATGTCTTATATGTTTTTGTTATAATACGATCAAATATCTCAAAATACATTTATGACAGTACTATGCATGTTTAACAATACAGGGTGGAAAAAAATATGGACACGCTTTCAAAACTGTTGTATGACTACTTGTAAAAGTGAAATCTTGTAAATGAGCATGGTTAAAAGGAACATACGATTTGATGCTATTTAGTAACATTTCATCTTTTCAGGGGGACGGCCCAAGAGAAGTTGAACGAACATCTTCAATGTAAGCCTAGGTCGAGTTTGGTATCAAATGAAAAATATATTCAAGAGAAATTAACTACCGCAAAGTCTGGAAGGTTTCTTCTTTCCAGAGTAGCGGTTATTAGAATTTCAAAGTAAATCACTTGAACAATATTATTTATTCGTTATTTAATGGTTTTAAGTAAATTTTTCTAATCAAAAACTATACTTTATGGAACACAATAATTCAAAAAAAATAAACTGTCTATGGAAAAAATAACGTTATTGTGAAAGCGTTTCTATATGTTTTTTCCACCCTGTAGAATGTTTAATACTGTAATATACTTAAGGTGCGGCTTGAACCAGGAAAAAATTGTTTTCGTACTTTGGACCCCAAGTGCAGTCTACAACTCACTGCCATCTGACCTAAAGAGTAATAGCTATCCCAGTTGTAATAAAAAATATATTTACTAAGTAAAAGAAGCAACACGTTTACACTCGATGACTTTCTTAATGTATGTTTCATATTATGTATATTTTATTAATTTGCAGTTGTTCGACATTAGTTGTCTTGTAAAACAGAGTTGTAATTTGAAGAATGCTTGAAATAAAGACCTTATTTTTGTACTATTACAAAATTCTTTCCCAGTTATTTTAATACCTTGTAAAACTTTATATAAACCTATCGTACTAATGAAATGAATATCTGCTTCTGAATGCACATTGTAAGTGGGTTTACATATTTAGTATGTAATTAAAACAAGTTTGGCCAAAACGAGGGGGACACAATGTAGTATGGGGAGGGAACCTCGTGGCCTATTATCCGAACCACACTCAACCCCTGTCAACTGTAATAACCGGGGGTGGGGGGTTATAATGAACTGACAACCCTCAATATTGATAATTCATCCTTTAGTTACGTATTAACGTAAGAGCTAACAGAGGTTAAATGCTAGAAAATGCTAATTTTGTTCAAATTTTACCTCAATAAACAAGTTTTTAAATTAATTATATTCTTTTCTATCAGTGTTTGACATTTTATGATATATAGGTTTACTATTTAATATTAATAAACACAGAACAATAAAATTCTATGATTACTTCCTGTGGTTACTGACTTTTTGGCCAATTTAACTGTCCTTTTTTCCCCTTTTGGGGGACGTCCTTTGGATGAAGTACACTTCATTTTAAAGGTCATTGTTAGAGGAACACATTGCTGTAACCCCGCCTGAAAAAGTACTGTTCGTTTGGAAATAGAAGCCTCTCAAAGTTCCAATGAGGCCCAACTTTTAGACGCTGTCATTTCCAAACGATTATGCCTTTTTCAGTCGGGGTTGCGTCAATGTGTTTCTATAACAATGACCTTTATAATGATCTATAACTCGACCGAGCTTACATATCAGATTTTTTTTAATTTCCTTCACATAACGTCTCCCCAAAGCAAAAAAGGACTTTTAAAACGACCAAAAAGTCAGTAGCTACAGTGAAGACGTAATCATAGAGTATCATTGTTCTGCATTGATTAGTAAAATAAATAATAATGGGGTTCCGGACTTTTTGAAAACCCGGTATATATATATTTGCATTATTGTTTATAAACAATAAATATAACGTTACTTTCATAACTTTCTACGTTGTGTAGCTAAAAAAGCTATGAAAATACTGATACAAATATATTTAGCAATTTCTAAATTTCATACGTTTAACGTACATAAAACGTTGGTTAATTTTAAAACGACATTCAAAGTTATCTCTTGAGTATTAGGCGCTTTTTAATTCTAAAAGTTTTCGGATAATCTGTTTTATGTTGATAAAAACTGTTAATTTCCAGATATTCTAATTTATTTGGACAAAACTGTGAATACGATGGATTGTAACTGTTACTTTGGTGGATTATAACTATTAATCAAGTGGATTATGACTGTTAATCTGGTTTCATATAACTTTTTTTGTGCATTTATAAACTTTGCTCTAATGGATTATAACTGTTAATATGGTGAAATATAACTGTTACTTTGGTGGAATATAGCTGTTACTTATGTGGATTATAAACTGTACTCTAGTGGTTTATAACTGTTGCTCTGGTGAATTAGAAATGTTACTCTTGTGGATTATACCTGATACTATGGTGGATTATAACGTTTATCAGGTGGATTATAATTGTTACTCAGATCGATTATAACTGTTACTCTGGATTATAGACTGTACTCTAGTGGGTTATAACTCTTGTTCTCGTGAAATTAAACTGTTACTCTGTTAGATTATAACTGTTACTGTGGTGGAGTACAAACGATACTCTGGTGGATCAAAACTGTTACTGTGGTGTGTCATAACTGTTCCTCTGATTGATTACAACTGATACTCTGGTGTTAAAAAAGTCTGAAATCCGTCATATTTAAGTAATCATTCAAAATGAATTTTTTTAAATAAACCCTCATTACCATACTAAATTAAGAGCTTTCTTAGCTCTCGTGTGAGAAACGATCTGACAGTGCTGTCCTCAAGTTCGACTAATATTTCCCTACCTTATACCAACATTGCTGTAATCTACAGACAATTATTGTACGTACGTGTATATCTATATTAAATCGAAAGTAGACATAATCGTAATATTTTCTGATCTCTCGTTGTCTGATCAAGATTTTAAATAATAAAATCTCCTAAATTATAAGTAATCAACTGATTATTATTTTTCTTCGCAGCCCATGACAGTTTTTTTTATTTTAATATGTTTTTATTAATTTTGTTATGACAAGAATCTAAAACTGTACTTTTCCTAATAATTTTATAGCATTTGATATTAAAAAATAATAATACCAAAAATAGGCAGAATTATAAGTCACTTTTTAAAAATAAACCCCCTTTAATGATGGTTCTACACATTTTACACAATCTCAAATATTGGTCAGGTTCACTTGTTGTATTTAGCATGACTTTATATTAAAAGTTCCTTTTATAGAGTTTCATACAAGGCTTTGTTGCAAAATAGATTTTATGGAAATCATATTGCTAAGACAATATCCCTTATATAGGCTCAAAGTTGACTATGCGATCTTGTAATACAAGACGACATCATCATCTTCGAGGGGGGGGGTTGCTGTAACGTCCTCTCTCTTATAAATAAAATTAAAAAATGCTTAGAATATAATGAGAAGATATCCATCCTTGTAGCACGTAGGAATTTTTTACCTTTAATCCAAATGCAATGTCAAAATAATATCAAAAGTCATATAAAAAATATTTTTTTAACGGTTGAATTTAAAATGTTATTCATATTAAATTAGTTATTTTAACAAACGAATTTATCTGCCAACCGTGTATATGAGCTTAAATATTAAGATCAAGTTAAAAGAGGTAAAGTAAAAATATACTTTTTTCTACTGTAATGGAAATATAAATGTTTTCAATTAGAGTAGTTGTTCCGAAATGAAATGACAATTTGTTTTAAAATGAAGAGTTCTTCCTTGAAATATTATTCATTTTCACTACTATGGAAAGCATTCGCTAATATAATTGCACCTCGGATATTAATTATTTTTCTTTAAAAATGTATTTTACTTTTATTAATAACAGTGGTTGTTTAAATAAATGTTAATTATTATTATATTTACGTGTGTCCTAATACAGCAGGACACACACACACATATGTCGTTCGTATGACACGTATGTCGCTCGTATGACACATGTATGAAGAACGTACGTAAGTATATCCGTATATTGTTAATGATGAGCCCATCATTTATAATTGTCGTGTACAAGTTTTGTAGAATCTATTCACAACTTGTTTAAATAATAATGGTTTCGGTTTTCATTAAATCATTTATATTGGACAAATATTTACCAGGAAATCTTATTTACTTTTATTTATAACGTGAATTAAATGATTATACATGTACTACGCATTTGTTTAAAAATAAAAAATTAATACAAACGTATAACATGTATTAATAAATTAAATGTCCTGAAAATAGATTTACAAATAAATAGCCAAACTAAACGGCGCGTAGGGCGGGTAGTGGAAGGGAGATGGAGAATTTCTCCCACCACAGTTCAGGTCTGTAGGTTAGCTTATAAATGAACACGGACTGGTGTATATTTAGCTCCAGTCCTCAATGCAATTTCAATCAAAGTTGCGATTTATGTAAAAAGTTATAGATAGTTTTACTTTGAAACTTGTTTTTTTTTTTGTATTGTATCATAACCGATATTGAAAATAAAAAATATTATTAAAATTGTTTGCGATGTAAAATACTTATATCAGCTGTTTTTATATAATGTACAGTTTGTAAATGGATTTTCTTAAGAGAGAAAAACTAGTAGAAACATATTTTAAATAACAAATATACATAGTTTTGTACAGTAATTTTATTAGTTATTAGATTAAATTATAGACTGAAGGTAAATAATACATAAGTCCAATAATATGCCAACTAACAGAGTGGACTGTACCTTACAGATAGGGAGAAGTTCTCCGTCTCTCCCACACATCCCGGCGTAGTTTATTATTAATTGATTATGTATTAATTTATTAGTTAGCCAATTAATTGTAACTAAACCAATTTTTAATATTACTAGACACCAAACATCCAGTATTATTCTTTTTTAAGTTTTTTTTATGTTGTTTCATGAATGAAAGTAATTTAGTTGGTTTCACATAGTATAAATTTTAAATTTTGTTGAAGTAAGTAAATATTTATTTAAGCTGGAGAGTAGAAAAATAAAATGATGAAAAATAACACATGATTCCATAATTTGTTTATATTTTCAATGAACTTACACATTCTAAAAATGTAAAATTAACTAGAAGATTTATATGGTGGTTATGTAGAAAAATTTCATTTAATTAATTTTAATTAGAAGAAATTTTCCACTCATAAAATACTAACATGGCCCTCCTTTAAAGATTATATATTTAAATAACTATTTTGTTAAATAATATTCAACATTTCAACAATAAAAAAGACAATATTTTTAATAATGCTCTTGGTTAAAACCAGTAACGATGCTTACACACCACAACCCGTCGGTGAACAGCATTACACTTGGCTGCACTCATTCGTGGTCTGGTGTTTTACTCAATATGATCAAGCTCGTATAACACTTGTATGTCGCTCGTATGACATAGTCATAGTCATAGTCATAGTCATAGTCATAGTCATAGTCATAGTCATAGTCATAGTCATAGTCATAGTCATAGTCATAGTCATAGTCATAGTCATAGTCATAGTCATAGTCATAGTCATAGTCATAGTCATAGTCATAGTCATAGTCATAGTCATAGTCATAGTCATAGTCATAGTCATAGTCATAGTCATAGTCATAGTCATAGTCATAGTCATAGTCATAGTCATAGTCATAGTCATAGTCATAGTCAAATATCTCACTAGTCATAAAAACACTTTTTTATAAAAAAAATCTCACTCCTCCCTACTTGTGGATGTAGCCTGTATACGTTGACATGTACACCAGGCTCTCTCCGATCCCAGTGGACTGAAACTTTCCTTGGACGGGCTGCAGTCTATCAATGAGGCCAAGTTGGTAAAGAGACCATACAACTGATCCGAACTTTAGCAGCGGGAGAACAAAGGGTTTGTTGATGAGTACAAGGGCACTTGAGCTAAGGCCATGTCTGGAATTTCTCATAATCAGACCAAGCATGCGAGAATCTCACCAGCATATTTGGCCTATATGGGCACTGTAGCCAAAGGAAGAATTCTATGCCAAGGTTTTCAATGGAGGTACAATGATCAAGAGGCTTGTCATCAAGGGAGTAGTCAAAGGCACTTGTGAAGGACGTTCTATTTGATGTAATTACCTTGAACTTGATGTGATTAACTTGAATGGTCAATTCATTGCCCGGAGACTATTCCGATACACAGTAAAGAGCCTACTGGAGATGTTTGTGGTTAGAAATCGAAGGTATTTAAAGAAACATTTTTATGTCTTCAGTAAACAGAAAAAAGAAACTTGCTCCTATATACGTTTAAGTTCAGTTATTAGATGCGTAACACGCTCCTTGGCTTAAACCCAAATCTGCGCAATTGTTAACACCAGCAGAAAAATTATCACATATTGTGTAGTCAACATTCGTTTTTACATGTTTATTAAATAAATTCTTCAAGAAAAGACCTAACTTCTAAATTTCATTTTAAGACAGTACCTTAAAATTTTTTTGTTAGTTAAAAATATGAGTATCATACGAGAATGAGAACTATTTTGTAGTATGAAAACGTACGTTCTTTAGTAGAGCCCATATTACCAATTTTATTTACAAGGTTATTGAAAAATTAACTAACCTGAAAGACAAAGTAAATTTATAAATACACTAAACCGACTATAAAGGAGCACATTTATTCGGAATACTTTTTGAATAAATCACATTATACGGTAATATGTATTTTAGTTTTAATAGCTAAATTAGTAAACTTAACAGGATCAAATGTATATTTTGCAGTTAAATAACTGAAGGTAACAAATGTTAAAAAACATTCCTTACATTCAATTTAATCACAAGAGCTTCCATTGAGTTCCATTAATGAATTGGTGAGTTCAGTTTCTTTCGGCTCCCCCCCCCCCAAGCTACCCTTTACACTCCCCCCTTCTAAAGGCCTCAGTAATGATGATTTGGTATGCCGAGGTAACCACAGACAAACCACTAACGTTATCTCGGGATCTCTACACCAACGAATGCCCTTTTTCATTTAGTTTTCTTTTAGGTTATAAACACTGTTAATCCTGTCTTGTTATACAAAAAAATAATTCATTTTTATAGCCCACTTTGGTTTTCGTTGCATTCTTGCTATTCTGTCGTATTCTAATTGTCATTACATTGTCCTACCATTTGTATACTATGGCAGGGGTTTTTTTTTACTGCTCTTTAAATGAGTTATTCTTTAACAGTATTGCTTAACACACTACTTTTAGTTTCATGTATTTATTTTATAATAGATATAATAGTCATATAGTTTTCCCGTTATGTACTAGTAGGCTAGTGATAAGCCATTTTTATTTATTTTACGTGCAAATTCAGTAGTAAATGAAATGTTAATATTTACATAAATAAATATGTGATATAAAGGTATAGAATATCATATTTTAACAGGCTAGCAACAATGGTGTTGTTAACTTGCAAATTTGCAAAAATTTTTAAATAATAGTCTATAGAATATAGAATTTAGAACTTAAATAACTCTGAAATATTTGTTAAATAAATAAATCGTGTACACAACTACCATTTGCGAGTCTGGCATGCTGGACGGATTTTATAGCCTGGTGACGTGTGGCTACGTTCGTCGTTAGTCCAGCTTTCTCGACCAGGATTCGCAACAAGTCGTAGATTCCCAATCGCTCTAGGCTGCGTCAACACCGGGGGTATACTTTAGGATTTCCAAGCGCGTGGACTGGGAATCGAACCTGGAAACCTCAAACTCCGGAGTTGAGTACGTTAACAACTCAGCCACCGGAACCCCCAAATATTTTTATTACATAAACGTTTCAGAGTTGCTTGGTAAAGAAAATTGCACTGGTACATTATACACTGTACTGGTACATACATACATACATACATAGGTAGGGTGTGTGGGGAGGACCTTTAAGTCTTCTGATTATCCCGAATGCGTACTACAAATAACAACATCAGAATTATTGCATTTCACTTATCGTAGCTCTAAACACATACAAATTTGTGTAATCCTTTAAAAAGTATTTATTTTTTTACCAAGTACTTTGAGCCTAAATGAAATACCAGGCTCAAAGTAATTAGTATAGACTTTCTCCCTTCAAACTTACTGAAGACTAGGTCTATAAGTCGTACACATATACCTATAAAGAATTATGGGCTATTCGCTTATGGATAGATATCCTGTTAGTTGTTCCTTTGAATAAAGCATTTATAAAAATATAAATAAAGTATACTTAAAACATATTTGTCAGTATATTTCAAAACTATATAATACTCAAAAATCCTAATTACCTCCTTATCATATATTGTATATAATATGTATCATGTGGAATACATGTTTATAGCGTTAAATTGTGAAAATACATCAAGAGTACTGATCTTTTGGAAGGAAGTTGAGGTCGTAATAGCCTACTTTTAGACACATCTTTATAGTAACATAAGATATTTACATTTTTTCTCTAACTAATCTGTCTTATATAAATATATATATGTACACACGATACTTCATATTTCTACGAAATGTCTGCTAGGGATTGAGGTCGGGGAGGGGGAAGGCCGCGGCCTTGATTGGAATGCGGAAAGCTCGTCACTAGGTTATCACATTGATGATTATCAGTCGTTTAAATGGCTTAAAGGGATTTAAATGTCCGCGCCCGTTATTATTCTTTTATAATTACCAGAATTATTAAAGATATGGTTAATGTAGTGGATACATTGTGGCCCACCAGAATAGTATTATTGTATTTATATTGAAATAACAATAATATAGGCTAAACGTTTGCTATAAGATGCACTTTACTGCTTTAAAAAACTGTAAAAATAAACAAATGTGCATTTTATGTTGTCATAATAGTGCTAAATGTATAAGGCAAAAGAAAAATATCAGAAAACGGAATATTACACGGTACATATTTTGAGCTAATAGACCTTTTGTTGAAAACGTGATTTTTCGAAAATTTAATTAAACATCTACTCACCCGTAACAGATATCCTTAATATTGTGTCCAAACTATAAAGTGTTTGTTATTTAAGTCTTCTTTAGCCAAAGTACACTAAATTTGGCACTTTTTTTAAATTGCTTGAAATTTTATTCCGCCTTTCTGGTTGGTATTTCATTCATAACCCGCATAAACTTGATACAGTTGTTCTTTGGAATTATTTCTAGGCTTAAATGATTTTCCCTAATTGCATTTCCGAAATAGTCTAGTATTTTACATTACCACACCTGTCTAAAGGCCATGATCAACAATTGTTTTACTGTCTGATAAACAGCTGTTTGTGATTGTTTAAGCAACTTCTAGTCTATTGCTTCTCGAATAATGCTGGCACATTTTAGTTTTTTTTTTTAAATTCTCTTCATATTTTCAGCAAAATGTAATAGTACTAATTATTTCTCCTCGAATAATTAGTTTGGTTATGTAAGTTTTTAAAATGTACTTAAATAGTTTTTATAATACTATTATTAGATGATTACAGTACTATGATAAATTTAAATAGTCGTTAATTGCTAATTGTCGTAAAAAAAGGTAAAAAATGTGTTTAACTCAAACAATAATAAAGCACTGGACATATTAGTTTTATATATTTACAAAACAAATGGACGTCACAAACGTAATATAATATCAGTACAAAATGTTCCAGATTTTATTCTTTATTTGTGTTGAGCGACGCACATTTGTTTTATATTTCTAAGAATATGTATTATGTTAATTTTTTTATTCAGAAAATATTGTCTTTTGATTATTTTAATATTTAATTTGATACCAAATTCAGTTTTACAAAGAATGTATGGATAAAATTTAAATATATTAATAATTAAACAAATTAAGTGGATTGTTAAGTATTAATTTAGTTATAGTTAAATCATAATTTTATTAGTGATAAGGTATTCAACTATCCATTTTGTTAATAATGGACCTGATAAAGTTAATAAAGAATAAACAATATTGTGTTGAAACAATAATTGAAAAGTAACAATATTGTGTGCGTATTTAGTTTCTCCAAGTGGTAAGACTAATATCCAGTAACAGCTGTGAATAACTGCAGTCGGGTGCAACACATCGTACGTCACCGTGCTAGATGACGTCATCAAATGTCGCAGTATATAACATTTACGTGTTACAAACTTCATAAGATTAACTATCGTACTAAAAATTAGTTTACAAACTAATAGAGCAGCAGATACACCAAATGTGTTACATAAATTAATCATTTTGTCTTTTTGTGAATGATTATGATTAAGTTGTCAAACTTAGGTCTAATTTGAATAAAATACAACAAATAGCTCTTGATTAAACTATGATACATTTAATTATGCCTAAATAATTAATATTATTATTGTTATAAAATGTAGAAATAAATCCAGCTATCGATATTAATGTTCTTCTGCTTTTTATTATTTGCATTTTTTCTGCTGTGGTCTTGTATATTTTTGTTGTAAAAGTTTTCTTTTGAAATGTTCTCCCAAAGTTGTTTTTTCTATTGTAAAAAGTTATTTTTCTACATTCTAAGATACCACCTGTAGGCCTGTTCCTACTTCAAATAGTTGGGAAGATAGTTCAAGTGTGACGTGTACATTCAAATATAATTTACAATAAAATGAGATCATATGGGTCCATTCAGCATCAACTATTTCTAAGGCTCCCTTTAAAAGAAACGTTTTACTTTAGTTTGCTTCATCGCAAATGGAACCAGTTAAATTTAACGTTAACATAAGGTAATAAATGATGAAGATAAACAAGCATATATGACCTCTCTGTAAACCTTATCTACATGAACCTTACTTCACTCCATAAAGTGTTTTACCAGGACATTTACGTATTTTGTCACCCTCATAGTATGTTAGGCGAGACACTGTTTATAGAACACATCGCTATATAAAGTTACAAACTGCGGTACGTTTAGTTTTCAAATATTGCTTGAATATGGTATTTGTAGTGTTTGTAAACTTTTATTAACATGCTAATATTTCAAGAATTATGTGCATAGATTCATTTGTATATATATTGCCAGACTCAGAACTGATAAGTTAAACATGAAGTAAAGATCGAATTTCATCACTAGATTATTAAAGTAGTAAATATAAAGTACGCATAAATGTTTTTAGAGACTAATTTACAATTTTTGTTTCAAAGTATACACTGAACAAAATGTAAACTCAGTTATCTAAAAACAAAAAAAAGCTCAATCGACGGCAATATTAATACAGTAATGTCCAATTGATTAAATCAAGTATTACATTCATTACATTTGCTTCACAAATAAAATAAGTAGGTATTTTATTTAATGTTATAAATATACAGTATTTGAACAGATAATGATATTAAAATTCCTATTGTGTATTTACTAAAAAAATATTGAGATTAAATAATGACCAATCACTTTTAAATAGTGACCTTTCTCTATCCCTGGCGAATAACCTCCCATACATTTTTTAGTTCATTTAAATTAAATGACGAATTTAACATGTTGGGTGACACAAGTGACAAGAGCACTCATCTTATTAATGTATTAATGAAACACAGATTTAATGGTTATACAAAACAAATGTATTTTTATGCATAAACTTATTATTACCTTATTTGTAATCACTGTATCAATTTAATACAATCACTAATAAATAGTGACAAATACCTGGAATGAATGGTTATGACATAGATTCCATGTTATAAATAACTGAATATGATTTCTTAGTAAAAATATTTTTTGGATCACTATTGTTATTACAAGAAAATCGTAGGAATACAAATTGTTAAATACTTGTCTTTACCAAAAGTAATAATTAATTACGACTTAACCCCTTATTCGCACATCTCAATTTTTAATTACACTATAATAATGCTCCAAAAGTCAAAATGTATGGACAGGATTATAGTTTGAAACTTTAATTCTCAATGTTGAGCGCAAGTCTGAACTAATTAGTAGATTAAGAGTAAGAATGTATTGTTAATTATACCCAACCATCCTCTATATACACTTGCACGACTGTTGGTGGAAAACTCATCGTGAATATAGATTTTAGAGTCAGCACCAAATGTCTATTTTTGAACGAGCTATTTGTGATTTTCCCATGAACCCAAAATAATAATTGCTGTGAATAACAAATATATTGAATAATATATATGTTTATTTGTTATTGTAAAACACTATAGATTTGTTATATTATATATATATATATATATATATATATATATATATATATATATATATATATATATTTATTTATTTATTATTATTAAATAATGAAAGCTGTTTAAAAATCATATTTTTAGTACATTTTACAGTTAAAATATGATAATAATCTTTTAAAATATTAGTTATATAATAAGTATAATAAAACACGAGACGTCAAACACTTTAAGATAATGGAGACCAAAAAAAATATATTAAGTTTAGATTTTTCAAAACACATTACAGGCCCCCTCATGACGTTGGCTGGATCACAGCTTGACAAATGGTGGAACATTTGGAGAACCATCACTCTCAATGAACAATGCTCACACTTTTCAGACGTCAAGTGGGGAGACCGGGGCACTATTGGATGAAATTTCATGTTTCACTTTATGCATTTTTCTAATTATGAAAACTGTTAGATAAAAATTTTAGTTTTTAACCTGGTGTTTAGTTGGTCTTCTAGAACCCCACAACAAATTTTCAAGATAATTTGAGCACCCTTTTATGTGGAATATTTTTTTTTATAAACCTCTACATTTTGTCCAAATTTGCCCCGGCGGGGTAGTTTTGGACAAATTGATTTTTTTTGGGGGCACAATTGGACAGTGCTAAAAATTGGTTTATTTGGACATAAAAATAACTCATTTATAGGTTTCAAACAACATCTATATTTAAGGAAACATATATACAAACTTTATAACTAAAAAAAACAAAAGACACACATAAAAAACTATTTGAAATTAAAAGTAGTCAAATTTTCCTTGAAAACAAAGCAGTTTGCTGCTCTGGATGTCCCACCAATTATATCTGGTTGTCGCAGCTTGAACTCAATGTCTTTGGATTCGACAAAGCTGACTTCAACATTTTCTGGGAAGTAAAACTTGTAAGAGTTTTGGTTCTTTTTGAGAAATTTCACACTGAAACCATCAGTCACATGCTCCTCTATTTGGGCAATAAAGTGGTAGATGGTCTTCTTAGAAGCAAACTTTGTCAGTATGAAGTCATTTGTGCCATACTTTTTATCAGGAAGGAAATCAAACAGTTCTTCTTCATCCTCAGAAAAGTCTTCTGGACTAAGGCCTCCATCGTCTAGTTTTATTTGTATCTCATCTTCGTTGCTAGATGAGTCATCTTGATACGGCTTTCTCCAGACCCCCTCAGTTTTTTTCTTCTTAATTTCCTTTTTTACTGCCCTCTCTTGTTTTCTTTTTTCCACCAACATTTTCTTCTCTTCTTTTTCTTTTAACTCCGCTACAAGAGCATCTTTCTCTGGAGTATCAGTCAGAATTCGCGAACGACCTTTTTTTCGGCCTCGCCTTTCCTTTCCCTTAGGAACGTATTTGGGGTAAGGCATGACATCCTCTGGAGTAAGCGTCAATGTAGTAGGTCTTTTAACATTTACTGGTTGTGGCGTTGATGGGCCAGGTACATTCTGGTCAATAGTTGATTGTGAGCCTTGTGGGTCGTCAGAGCTTTGGGTGTTTTCCATCAACGGAAAGTCACGTGATGTACCAGGCACTGGATTTTGGTTGTTGGTTTCTTCAACTTGCGATAACATAACACGGTCAGTCACACTGGCACCCTTGAAATCATTGTCAGTGAACACACTGCGGCTGAGTGGATAGATTCCAGCTTTACGAAATCCACTTTTGATGTTAGATGCAGTGAAAGATTCAACAAATGGTTTAGCAGTAAGCTGAGCAATTTCTCGAATTGTAATTGTATGACCAGGATGTTGAGATAGCCAAAGATTGAATTCAGAACGTAAGCGCCTTTTAAACGGACTAAAAACTGCTACATCCAGCGGCTGACTTTTGTGTGTTGTGTGTGGAGGGCTAGTGATCATATGTATGCCATGATCTCTGCTGTACATCACCACATCCAAGCCAATGTGGGACTCATGATTATCCAGGGTTAAAACCACGGGGTTTTCTTTAGAACATTTTGTGGCCTTTTGGATATGTTTAAGCGTCTCTAAAAAGAGAGCTGATGTCATCCAACCAGAATCAGAATAAAGATCTTTGCTTCCTTCAGGTGCCCCAATCATGTAGGCAAAGTTTGGGCGTTTTCTTGGGAAAATGTAAATTGGTGGCAAGTAACTCCCATCGGCGCATATGATGGCACAGAAAGTTATTTGCTCCCCCCTCTCTCCTGATACGACTTGGCCCACCTGTTTTGTTCCCTTTGCTGCAATCACTTTTGGCGCCTCCAGCACAGTACTTATTCCACTCTCGTCCAAATTTAAAATTCTTGACGGAGGAACTGCTACTTTTGCGAACAAAGTTTCTACGTTGTCAAAATACGTTCCCACATTGTGTTTATTAAAGCTAGTGTTCCTGGACAGACTAGTCTTTTCTGCTTGGCGGAGTGAAAGTCCTTGATGTCTCTTCATAAAATGGTTTAGCCATTCTTCTCCTGCTAAGCCTGTAGTACGCCATTTAGCAGGTATGCGTTGTTCGAGATTCAAAGCTAAGGCATATTTGAAGGCTAATTCCCTGGCCATCATGTAAGTTAGGCCATAGTTCATTCTGGACCTTTCAATGCAGTAGTCTGCAATTTTTTGTTCCTGTTCAGGTGTAAATACTTGTCTTTGAGAGTATTTAGTGTTATAAACAGGGGCCATATCTTCTATAGTAACCTCTTTTACTGGCTGGTGCTCATCTTCAACCTCTTGAAATAAAGTTACATTTTCATTGCCCACAGGCTCATTGACATGATCCTCATTGTTAAGCTCATCAGCTCCATTACCATTGTTAGGCTCATTAGCTATAAGCCTATTCTCATTGTTGACTTCCTTTTGCTTTACTTTGTTGAGTCTGAAATGTAGGGTCGACTTTTTAAGCCCATGGGCTTCGGCAGCTTCCCTAATGGATCGGTAGTTACCATTTCTATAGTCATTTAATGCTGCTACTATAGATTCTTCAGAAATATTAGCCCTATCTGTTTTCTTTATATACTTCCTAACCATCTTTAACCTGGAAAAACCAAAAAACAGTATGTAGCAATGACAAAACATAAAATAATGTTTTGTCCAATTGTGCCCCATACTTTTGTCCAAAACTGCCCCGAGGTAGGTTAAGATATAAAAATTGAAGATTACAGAAAGGAGGTGACATAACCTCAAAATGAATGAATTCATTGCATAGTCAGTTGAACTAAAAATTTAAAAATAATAGACACAATTGATTCAGGATGATACTTACTGTGAAAGAGATAAGTTTGTGAATATGCAAAATCACTTCATTTTGGGTAAAAAACATAAAATAAGAAATCTATTTCTAAGAAGATGTGCCACACTAGCCAAACTTTCCACAGTGAAATGTGACTGTCTCAGGCATACCATAAAGGGAAATTGAAGGGAGAAAAAAAATCCCTCTGGCTATAAAAGGCATTGTCCAATAGTGCCCCAGTCCAAAAGTGCCCCAGTCTCCCTACTTGTCGTTCTACGTGGTGCAATACATTAAGATATTAGGTTAAGTACACATATTATATTTTATTGAATACTTGGATCATTTCCGTTGAGTAACTTCCACTACTTTTTTTGTTTCCGTTACTTCACTACCACTTGATAAATATTCTATTGCTCTAAAAACTGTTCCCCACTCATATTTAGGTCCACAATGATATTTCTTATGCGTTAGAAATTTGACACCGCTGGCCTTATCTTATCGCTTTCCAAGAACTTACACACGGAGAGCGTATTCGGCGGTAAGTCAATCATTGGATTTACCAGTGTGTGATTAACTTTAGTAGCCACCTAACCTAACCTAATCGTAATTGCGATAAACATTACCACTAAGTGGTAGTGAAGTAATGGAAAAAGTAGTTTTAGTGAATTAACGGAAAATATCTGAATACATTAACCCTAAATACATAATTTGAAAAAACCTGTACTCCTATCATCATATAAAATAATTTATTGAACTTGAAATGCTTGAATCTCAAGTTAATTATAAAACAGCCCCCTCCCCATACCCCTACTGAATACTAGCCACTACAAATAGAACATTTTTGTATAAGTTCTTTATTGCTCGGATGGGGGTTGTATTCCCAGCAAACATTCGTCTAATATTACGCACGAGCAATATTAGACAGACTAAAAATGGATCTTACCAACTTTTATTAACTTCCTTTCAATTTTATATTCCAAAAATCACGTTTTCTCTCAAAAAGTACTCACAAAGACGACAAAAGTTTAGTTGTTGAGTAAATGTTCCTAACGACTACAAAGATCAGAAATGGTTGTAATATTTATTAGTTTAAGAGTACGCAATAAACATATATGTTACCAGAACTTATTAGATATTTAAGGAAGCTACTATATTTTAAGGGGAGATTATTAAGCAAAGAGATATATTTCATGTTTAATTTCTCGCATTTCTATATTTTTTAGGGAAAATAATTGTTTTTATGTTTTTATTACCAGTAATTGGTATTAAGATAAAGATTCTGTAGAGGCTGTCAGCCATATTTGTTTTAATCCCATAAGAACAATGTTATTTTCGAACCGGACATACGATCACGCGTATCAAAACCAAAAAGGTATTTTTAAATAGATTTTTTTCAAACAAATTGCAATTGATCAAGAATTAAATTGTGCGTTCGATTTTCTTTAGATTTTAAAAGCAAAAATATAAAAAATATTAAGTTTAAAGTTTTTATTGTGATCTATTTTTCAAAACTAGGCGTATGTAATCAAAATATCAAAAGCAAACCCAATGTGCAATATGGTAACGTTTAAAATGACACCTCATACACAACTTTTGGTCAATAAATAACGAACAAATATGATATTCGTAATAACATTGTTCTTACGGAATTAAAACCAACATGGCCGACAACATCTGTAGACACTTAATATTCATCATATTTATTTATAAAGAATAAATAGGAGTACATGAAGAGTGCCAACTCTGTTATTTCTTCAAGTTGTGGTAAAACATGAAGTCCGTATATCACGAGCCCTGAAAGCCTCCAATAGCCAAAACCGGTATTTGTTGAACCGTCGACCGTGTCCAGTGAACCGACTCTGTATGGTTTGGTGTGGTCGTTTGTAGAAACACGATACCGCTGGTCCATTTTATCAGTAAGCCTTTACTTGACCGACAGCTTATTTAAGAGAAAATTTTGTTTTTGACAGTAATATATTTTATTGAGCATTCCAGGATATTTAAATGAATATATTCCTTTATTTTTCCATCTCAAATCAATTATGTTTTGCAATTACAGTTGTTGTGTTTACTATTCTGAGTATATAATTGTATGTAAATATAAAATTGGTTTTAATTTTTGTTCTATTTATTTTAAAGTTATTATTTAAATTATTTTGTGCACATATAGCGTGGAGAGTAAATAATTATTTTTTTAAACTATCAATATAAAATTATATTAGTAATGTACAAAAATATCAATTAAGTAGGATACACACAAAACACTTTAAAGAAAGATGAATGAATGGCCAACTCTTTTAAGCAAAAGAAACAAGGTTGAACGTAGATTATGCGATCCTTTTGGTGACTGGGTCAGTTTTATACAATTGTACAAAAAGCCGTATGATCCTGCATTCAACCACACTGACAAACTACCACTCCATCCATATAATTTAACTTAATAAAGACGTTTTAGAGTCTGGAAAGTGTACAGAGTAGTGTACAGTGATAGTTTGGATATTAAAAGGGGTTTAAAAAACATTATTTCTGATTTTTTTTCGTTTCTGTTTTTTTTTAAGTATTAGTCCTCTTTTAAGTAGTAAATTATTGTAAGGCAAATTTAAAAAAATGTTATTTATGGACCTGAATTGGCTAATTTGGTCTTTCTAGGGACATGACGTACTAACAAAATGCACGACACGTTTTTTTTTTTTTTTTTTTAGAATATACTAAAAAAGAAGAGTAACTAATCTAGTGTAAAGTCAAACTAAGAAAGACGTGCACAGTGCCACGTCAGTTCAGTGGTGGGAGGAGACTGATTTTCTGTTTCACTTCAATGACTAGCTTTATCTCTTTCACACAGGTTCATTAATAAGGTCGTAATCATAGCGGCCGAACTATAGAGTGTAACCAATTATATTTCTGTAAATGAGTCTGTATATGTTTTGAGCTGAAGTTTGAATAATTATCTTTGACCAAAGAATAGAATAATAAGTAATGTACTTTTTTACAATTTACGGGTAGGTGGGGATGTGAGTCAGAGAGAGAGGAAAGACACGCGTTGTATATGTGGTACTGAAGCAAAGCTCTGAAACTCCTTAGTAACAGTTGCGATAAATCTAGAACTAAATTCCTTGGAGCTTAATTTGGTTCCTGGATGAACACTTGTAGGTACCAAAGTACCACTTCTTTATTGGTATATTCATCTTTTCTTATTATATCACTCAGTGGTGTGCAAATCTAATTTTACTTTACCTATGAGTTACGAATTTGTGATTCGTTATCTATGACACAAAATCCTTGTTGCATTTTCAGTAATTGTGTGTACTCTTTCAGTACACTTATTTTAATGAATCCAAAGATTCATATAGCTAGGTCTTAATTTCTAAATCTGAAGTTGTTTTTCTTAAATTGAACTGTCTTGTGGACTGTGGCCGTTAGAGATGTATGATGATTCCGAAGGAGTATATTCAGTTTTAGGCACTTATTTATCTTTCTTTTTCAGTTTCAAAAATGTCGTAGTATTTTATACATGACAATGTTAAGGTGTGATGAGTATAATTTATTTCAGGTAAAATTTGGAATTGCCTTTCATGTATCTAATTTTGATTTACATTTCTATTTTCAGCAGTCAATTGAATCTTTAATGGAATTTTTATACGAGTATAAACTTGAAAAATGATTATATAAAACCAAGTAAATAAATGAAACTTTAAAAATCTAAAAATAAACTATTTTATTGATATGTTTTACGAAAAGAACATTAATACTAATCTAGATATTTCAATCGTTATTTTAGTGATTTAATATTTAAACAAGAATGAGTTGATTTATTTACCTCTCTAGGAAACAATAGGTTATTCTATAAGAGCATCAACAGTAAATATTATTTATAATAGTTTTTAAATTAATAAATATTGTTATCTTATAAAATTATTGTGATTAGATTCTTTGTATTAGATAAAAACGTTAGGACAAGTTTACGTACAATTATTATTATTATTTTTGTAGTTAGTTTTTAAAATATATTGAAAAGTTTACTTTTAAATATAAGATATAAAAAATAAGTGTAATAGAGCATAATAATACGTTTTATGAATTTCTTGCCTCGAAACATAATAATCCTATGATATGATAACAATAATATTAGTAAATTGTTGCGCTATTTTTCATGCCTTTACCAAAAAGTGTTTCACTGTTACAGGAAACAAATTAACACGTATTTATGGTTTATTGTATCCTTTATGTAACCGATTTCCTCGGTGTAGGTGATTGGCGCAGGAAACGCAATCTCGAAGAAATTGCGTTGTAAATCATATCAACTCTTCATTGGTTCTCCTTCAAACCATTATATATAAAAAAGAAATATTACCTTTAAAACTAAAGCAATATTTTGACACTTTATTATTATTAGCAATGTATTTTAAAACATTAAAAACAAAAAAATCGCTTTATGCTTAAGGGGGTTAAGTTAGTGAGAACTAGTTTTGAGAGAAAAAAAATTCCCCTTACATAATTAAATTTCACTCAAGAGAAATATAATTTTTAATTTTCTATCTTAGGAAGTTACTTAAAATACAATTTAATAATTTTTTAGACATTAATCTACTATAAAACGCCTTATATTGATTTAAAAACAAGCAAAATAGGACAATAATAAAGCAATATGGATAGGAGTAAACAATAAAAGTAAAAAAAATAATAAAAAAAATTGTGTTATTCTACTTATTCTTTGGTTGGTCATTCATAAACCTCTGCATACAATTGTCATGTTCTGTTGGAATTAAGCATTATTTTTTAGTCGAATTGCCTTTTTCAGTGGAACTTTGCTATCATTACGTAATTTTGCTGAAGGAAGGACAATAATACTTGGTTTTCCAGGTGATGCAAAGAAAAGTGTGTTTCTTTTAGGAGCGAATAAATGGACGTCCAATAGATTTGAAAATGCTGCATTATAACAGCAATCTATGAAAATTGATTTTTTCATTTTAGGGACATTTCTACCTTTTATTTCTTCAGAAAAGCAATGTTTTTCTCAATATAGTCCACCGTTATTAAAAATTCAACATGTCTAATATTTAACTATACAAATAGTAAACTTCTCATTTTTGCTTGATTTTTATCATCTGTTTATAGTTTATCATGTCAATTAAGTTCTGCTAATAACATTAAACTCACTATCACATGAGTGGCACCAAGTGTCAAAAACACCTGGTGAGAGATTCATGATAAACGGAGATCAGTCACTGACTGAGCCTCTTTTAGGATGAATCACAAACTTCCACTTCTGATTTTCTTGTGAATAGATCATTGGACAGACCATCTATTACTGTGAAATAATAAAACTGACACTGAAATACTCCAAAACACTTTTAACTCAAATTTCATTTTTTTCTTAACCGGTCTCCTTTTAGCTTGTATCGATTCAAAATGTTTAAATCCTCATTTCAAATCAAATAAATAACTTACGATATCAAAACAGCATTGTTTTTGTAGTGAAATAAATTATTATACCACAACATTTATATTGTGAAGTCTGAAACTGTCTATTGAAAAGTCTATACTAAACTTACTACAAAAATGAAACTCATGAAGAGTCACACTTCCTTCTCTGTGTAACAATTTTAATCTCATATTGCTTAGAAGTGCTTTTAAGATCACAAAGGAAGATAAAAAGATAATTAAAACTAAAAATAAAAATAATAATATCAACAAACCTCTAAGGATGAAATAAAAACATTATAACAAGTAAACCTTAAATCGTGATTGTCACTGGAAAATTAATTAGGCTCAACTCTTCTACATTAATTAGGCCTTATTAAATATTAGGTCTACGAATTAAATAATAATTTGAATAATTCTTGCGTTTATAAAACATTATATTACAATTTAAAAGACTCATGTTACAATAAATAATTAATCCAATGGGTACAGTAATTTATGTGAACTTCCTAGTTTCAAACACCCAAATATTTCAATCTTTTCTGTACAACGGTTAATGATTTTCTAAACGTCTATACCGCCTCTTAATTTGATTAGTGCAATTTTACAAACGTTACTGTAAATAACTTAAAATAGTTATATGGAAACTTATTAAAATGAATGTGTTTACTTTATACAAAACAGTTCAATGCTGTGGTTTTATTATTATCTTCTTTTTAAAAATTACTGTCGCAATCACAGCTCCGACCTTTCCATAGTCCATTGAACTTCGCCTGGTTTTTATACGTACTTGGTCGATAAAGGACGCCATAAGTCCTTTAATTCAATAGTTATGGAGTCCGCTCAATGGTTGCCATCGACGTGGACACTGCTAGAGAAGTCTAGGGTGTTCATGTTGGATGGTAGTCAAGGTTCGGATGTTGTGTAAGGAAGAGAACTAGGTGTCAGACTTGTCAGTTAGCTGAAAATCAAACCACGTGGTTCGTATTCCACGTGAAACTGTAGGTCCCATAGTTTCCCTGGCTATTAGGCTATTAAATAGTCCTTTCTGATCTAAGTCGAACTCAGATAGTAACAATGACTACACTCATTCACCCCTCATATTCGCCCATATCTCTACAATCAGCCTCTTAGAAATGAATAATAATTTAATAATAATAATAATTTATTACCTCGATTGTGTATTGAAACAGTTGAGAAATGCCAGCCTCCTTAAGACTCAGTCCCTTCACACCCTAAGTGTCAATACCTCGGATGGGTGGCTACAGCAATTAGAGGGTGAGCGCCTTCCAGAGCCGAGTGGAGGGAGCCGGAATGGACTGCAAATGGAGAGTCGTATTTGAGGGAGAGAGCCTACTGTGAACAAAATTGAATGTTTAAAACATACAGTGGACTTTTATCCAAATCGATGCATAAGAATTGTACGCACTTGATTTTATTTTAATTTTTATCTATTTATATCAAGTGATATTCAGACAATTAATGATAATTACTATGACACTAATGACAAGTAGACACTAGATACTAAAGAAACACCCTGTATTTTCTTATAATAAGTCGAGTACATAATATTGTGCATTCCCCAGGGATGGTAGAATTAGTATTTATGAATTGAATTATCAAGAGCAATGCTGACTCAAAATAATTGTGATTTAACTAAAGAGAGAGTCAGGTGGATTCATTATAGTTCCCTACGTAGTTAATGAGTGCTCAACATCCTTTGAGTTTTAGATGTTGGATAACAGACAATAGTTCATACAGTCGTACCACTCGTTTCATGCTGAACTGTACATGGAGTGAGGTTAAGCCACTTAAACTGGTCGACTGTGTATAAGCCATGTCCCATGTGTTCCAATATTGAACAGCTGACTGGTGGATTAGTGGCAAACACCAATCAGCTGTGGCAGTCGTGTCTGTCATTAAACCGGAAACAGTTACGTTTCAGATTGAGTTAGTCCGGTTACATGTTACTTTTTGGAATATTTTTGATACTTCAAATATTAAGTTATACATCTTACACCAAAAATATTAAAATATTAAAAAATAGAGGTACTCCAAATTATAAATTAAATTAAAAATTATTCTTGTATTTTTTAAATATTGTTGGTTACAATTTTGAAAGGTGTCAACATATTCTTGTATGACATAAAACCGAGTTTAAATTGGATTAATAATAATATATAAACAACAACATTAGATTAGTACCTAACTTGATTTATTTATGAATAAAATAAAAAAATTATCACAAAGTTTTCGAAAGCTCACTACGGATACGACGTCTCTAATATATTGTTCTTGATGTTACATAAAAGTACACCGTACGAACACCAAGTTTTTGTAATGCATAAACGTGGTAAACACATAAATAGCTTTGTACGGTGCAAACATCCATAAATAGGACAGTAAGTGGACTGCAACTTAACTAAATTTAAGTTAAAGAGACACTTTGACCACTTATTGTTGACCTTCTCAGGGCAACACTAGAGAGAACAATATATTATACTTTTGACACATATAATTTTAAGCTAAATAGTAAAGGCTAAGTAAATATATTCTTTACAGTAAATAGACTGTAACTTGAAGTGCAAGTTAGCTTGACTTGGCCTTTATCGTTGGCCTTTCTCAAGGCAGAACTAGAGAGAACATGCTGAGAGAAAATGCTTTGACACTGAGAACTTTGACACAATACAGTAATGTCTAAGTTAAGATATTCTGAACAGTAAGTGGACTGTAACTTGACTAATTTGGAGTTGAATAGTCACATTCACCCTTATTGTTAGCCTTCTCAAGGCAGTGCTAGAGAGAACAACAACACAGAGGAAATTGACTCCACAGAGTATTGTCTAAGTTAAAGTACTCTGAACCATAATTGAACTATAATTTGACTAAGAACAAGTTAGCAAGCCACACTGACCGCCTTATTGTTAGCCTTTCTCAAGGCAGTGCTAGAGAGAACAACAACACAGAGGAAATTGACTCCACAGAGTATTGTCTAGGTTAAAATACTCTGAACCATAATTGAACTATAATTTGACTAAGAACAAGTTAGCAAGCCACACTGACCGCCTTATTGTTAGCCTTTCTCAAGGCAGTGCTAGAGAGAACAACAACACAGAGGAAATTGACTCCACAGAGTATTGTCTAAGTTAAAGTACTCTGAACCATAATTGAACTATAATTTGACTAAGGACAAGTTAGCAAGCCACACTGACCGCCTTATCGTTGGCCTTTCTCAAGGCAGTGCTAGAGAGAACAACAACACAGAGGAAATTGACTCCACAGAGTATTGTCTAAGTTAAAGTACTCTGAACCATAATTGAACTATAATTTGACTAACAAAGAACAAGTTAGCAAGCCACACTGACCACCTTATCGTTGGCCTTTCTCAAGGCAGTGCTAGAGAGAACAACGCACAATGCTTTGACACTGAGGGCATTGACTCCACAGATTATTGTCTTAGTTAAGGTACTCTGGACCGTTATTGGACTGTAACTTGACTAAGTTGGAGTTAAATAGCCACATTCAACCTTATTGTTGGCCTTCTAAAGGAGATGTTAGAAAGAACAACGTACAATGCCTCTTACACAGATAATTTTGACACTACAGGTTAATGTCTATGTTAAGAAGCTTTGGACAGTAAATTGACTAAGACTTGAGTTAGTTCAAATTAACGATCAATCTGTCCCCCTTTTCGGTTATTTCTAAAAGAAAAGTTAGATAGAACGATTTTAAATGATTTGACACAGATAACTTTGACAGTACAGAATAATAATTTAATAATAATAATAAATAAGTTTATTTATTTAATAAATAAGTTCGTGTTAACGAGTTACATTAAGCCTTCTCAAAAATTTGTTGTTGGCCTAGAACTAGAGAGTGCAACTTACAGTACCTTGACACTACATAGTAATGTATAACAAGATACTACAGACAGTAAACGGACTGTACCTTGACTAAGTTCGTGTTACCGAGACACTTTGTCCCCTAATTGATGGCTCTCTCAAGGTAACGCTAGAGAGAGCAATGTACATTCCTTTGACACAGAGAACTTTGATATGACAGAGAAATATCTACATTAAGCAGCTTTGTTCAGTAAATCGACTGTAACTTGACGTGTTTAATTCAGTAGTCCTTATAAGGAATATAATTATGACATAATATATTCTTCAAATAAAAATATATTTCATCAATATGATCGGTGAATACAATAAACCATAGTTTAGTTTTACCACTCACATTTAACCAGAACTATTAGGCATTTTAAAATAGTTTCATTAGTTTTAGACGATATTTTTTTATAATTATGTTGATCATATAATAATCTCTTTGCAAGTGCAACGCAAGTAATAATTACTTCTTCTGAAGTCAGATAATATTCCTAAAAACTTTAGTGTAAAAAGCATTTTTTTATGTGTTGGCGTATCATATATCTTTCCACATAATTTTACAAATTTCGTCCTTTTTTATACATTTTACCTCGTTTTCAATATACTTAATAAAATTGCTCTCTCCCTATTGTTCTTCATATAACCTCCAGACCTTCAAGAACTTGTTTGTGATGTACGCGATCGGCTTCTGGACATTCAAAGCGTACACTTCCGCAGCCAGCTGCAACGGTACTGGACTACATGGACTGGACTCCTTGAATTATCATAATTTACTCCAGGTCAAATAATTGTTGTGATGAGTATTTATCAAACATTATTTTGTTTGACTCCGTCCACTATTCAATCTCTCGTCTGCTCCAACAGAGGTACTCCATTTGTATTCTCAGCAACTTTTATTTTGTATTAATCTCTTTATCCCACGTGTATAATTCACAATACTAAATAAAAACAAACTACAGTTGTACTTGTGGTAAAAGCTAGTTAATCTTCTAGTAAAATAAGAAGTTTGAATATTTTTTCTGATGAGGTCAGGGGGGATGAATAAGATTTACATGGTGTTAGATAGATTGTTTTGGCCTCACCAGGACCGTTGTGCAATATGGTCCCAACCATGCTAAAACTTTTATTTTCACTTCGATACCACTATAGATAAGCTGCTTAGGTAGTGATCTACTGAAAGCACTGGCGCGAGAAAGACACACTGAGTGGTAGAAGTGAGGTAGATGGCTACTCTTCCCCCACTATGTAATTCCGTTTGAAAATTGTCATGGAAACCAGGTTAATGGAAGGCTGTGTGCTGGTGGCACAATAGCAAGCCCCACCCATCACGTTATAAACAGCAGTGATCTTTGGTTGGTTTAATTGACACTAACTTATCAAGCTTAGATCGATTAAATTAAAATGTATTAGTATTAAGATTGACTACACAACAAATATTAATGTAATCAATAAATAGCAATCTAACAAACTTGTACAGTTATTTATTATTGTTGTAATTAATTGTTTTCTCAACCAAACATTGTTGTGGATGTTGAATATTTATAAGTGGAAGTTAGTCTCGCGCGTGATGAGCGGCAGCTGAGAGGTGAAAAGATCTCCCCCACTGCTGAAATCCCTACATGCGCTAAATATAACTGTCCAGTCCAATTTATAATATCTGTTCAGTGTTATTTACAAATACTTTTAATATAATACTTATATTAAATTGTCAATTATTAAGCCAGTCTGATATGGCCAAAAGTATACAATCTTGAGCAATTTTAAAGGAAATAAATACACATAATATATATTCATATCAAATCATATTAACAATCGTAATTTAAACAAAACTCGAATACTGGAAAACTGCTAACCAATAAATCACCGTTGTACTTTGGAAATCCAATGATTTGCGATGAAGCCGACAGTGACGTATTGCCCTATTAATCATAATAAAACTTGTCATTAATTTCTCTGCTCAGTTTGGAAATTCTAGAGCTAGAGGATTTACGTGGAACTATTCGAGAGATTTTAATTTTATCCGATAAATTAAAAACAATGGACGTGATCATTTGACTAAAATAAAATCTTTCTTCTTGGAAATTTAGTTGTGTTAGTGTAAGTCAGTTGTAATTTATGTAAATAATTGTTTATTTGTTACGTATCCAAGTTTGGATATGTTATTATGGAGTACTATTACAAAATTTTCAGTTCTGAAAATCTAATTTATTTGATATTTTTGTCTTCAATTTTGGAAACTATTATGTTTGTTTTTGTAGTGTATTACACTAAAATTAATATTTCATTGTTTATATTTAATTTATTACACCCTTAGTTGTAATATTGCTCTTGCAAAATGATAGCTAAATATGAACAGGATAATGATTGAGTTCTGATAATACTTATGAGTATAGTATAGTTAATACTCTCTTCTATGTTACTATTTACTTCCTTTCATCTTTATTTAATTTTTTTTAATAATTTTTTTTATCGTAGTTTTGCTCTGTTATCCATTCTTGCTTGTTCTGTTATGATAGTTCGTTACTTATATTAGTTATTAATTTATCAACCATATTGCCTTTGCTATTCAACGCTATCCATATTAAATTATTCTTGCATGTAAATTGGTGTAATGCCGTTGTAATGTAAATAAATAAATGACAAGATAATTAAGTAGATCAATAGTTAATTAAAAGAATTAATATAGTGTATAGTTAATTAGTTTCCCTCAACAGTTGTATGGAAAGATAGAAATTAAAGAATAAAATAATAAAATTTAAATACGAGTAAGTTTTCCCTAGAATTTGAAAAAAATGTTCTTCAAAGACAATGGCAGTAACATGGTGATCCTGTTGGATGTAGTACTTATACAAACTGAAACTGGAAGAGTTCTGTAAGTTGGCAGCATTGTCACTTTCGTCTAACAGGAGATATTCCTAACTTACTCACAATGGTTATCAGTAGAGGATAGGGCTTTTATTTATTTTTCGTCCTGCGTAGGATTAACTTAGTTCAAAATTTATCTAAAACGTATATATATATTATTTTTTAACTTGTCTTTATTGCTTTTTATATTCGTACGAGTGGTTTATTAAATGGTTATTTCTGTATTTATCAATCGAGAGGAGATCTCGGACCTTTTCCGTTAATTCACTACCACTAATTTGGTAAGGTTAAGGTTAAGGTACGTATGTTTAGGTTATGTTAGATTTGGTTAGTTAGGTTTGGTTTGGTTATTTTAGGTTAACCTAGTTATGTCTGTGCTAGTGAATTAACGGAAAAGATACGAAATCTCCTTTATCTAACGCAAGGGCAAACAAATAGTAACAATCGACATAAACTTTACTAATGACTGCTGACAGCCTTGGAATTTTACCACTGTCAACAGTTACTTCACCCTAGTTTACATATCACCTAATGTCCTTTACATATCACCCCAATCGTTTCTCGGGTGACTGGTCCTGAAGGGAATCGTTTGTCCACGATCTCTCCGGTTACAGATCATTTACTCTCCCCCACCCATGAACGGTCATCAATATCCCTGTATACTTTGTTTTGTTACTACGAGAAATATAATATATTATATTACTATATTTGAAGTATTAATAAAATATATAAACAAATTTGTACGAACAAACCTTACAGAAAAATCTAATCTTTACTGTTAATTCACTACCATAACCATAACTTAGGTTACTCTAACATAACCAACCTAAAACTAACATAACCTAACCAAAGTAGTGGTAGTGAATTAACGGACAAGGACCGTAAAATCACATAGCTATACCTTAATTATCGAAAAATCTATTAAAATTTACATAAGAATAATATTATTTTTGTTCTAAATACGTATTTTGAAAAGTACTTTGAAAAGATAGTATCCTTGTAACCAGATCATCCTCGTAGTACATCTCAGTTGTTTACTTACCCAACCCAGTTGTTTAGTTCTATATGTACGAAGTTGCAAGTGATCCTAAGGTACATTCATCCATGACTATCATTACCTCCGTAATTTGTAATTATGTATCCATATACATTATTACAAATTGTGAATAACGTTTTGAAATATTTACTAAACCTTTTATATTTCACTCAATGTAAAAATATTTAACAACAGTTTGATTTTACATTTGGAAACAAATCAATGATATGTTAATTATTGATGTTTAGATTCAAAATATAGTAGTCATATTATTCTTTCATTCCTTATCATAATATATAATAAAATGCCGATGGCAGAGCTATGAACGAGAGTAGTCATTGTTACTAACTAAGTTTGACTGTTCCTCTTAAAGAGCTATTTATTAGCCCAATAGCTAGGCCAACTAAGGGACTTACACTTTACGTAGAATCTGAACCACGTTGTATTGTTCTAACTGACAAGTATGACAGTTCTCTTCCCAACACAACATCTGAACCTTGGCTACCACCCAACATGGACACCCCAGACTTCTCTAGTAGTGTCCAAGCCGATAGCAACAACTGAGCGGACGCCGTGTCGGTATTAAGAGGACCGAGCATAGAACCCATCTGTCTCCACTGCACTTTGTCCCCAAGTAGTTAGGTTATAATACTTCACCACTAATGCCGACTTATTATTTTTATACTTTTATATACCAAATTTAATTTTGTGTCTTTGTTAAATGAAACAAAAGGCATGTTTTGTCGTATATTAAAAGGAGGTTTGCCAGATTTCTGATAAGACTTAAACGAAGAGTTCAATAAAGTAAACCCTAATGTTGTCTACAGGGAGAACTGAGTATCAAGTTTGCCGATTAGCATAAAATTAGACTAATGCCGTGTAGTTTAGGATACACGATAAACTGAAGGTTCCTGAAGGTCACCCTGAGGAAGGTCTACAGTGCAAATATTGCCCTTTTGTGGATTTACTTCTCCCCTTCAAACCATATGGTATCCACCTAACACGTAATATCTTTAAATTATATAAGACATAAAGAATAATCGAGGAACTTTTTTCAATATAACTCTTTAATCTAATAATATATTTATTTACAATAAACCTTCCCGCGTACAAACGACTTTTTTCCCCCACCCTTATTTTCACCTCTGGAGAGTAGCTGAGCTAAGAAAGTTACGTCTTTTATCACTGTCATGGCTCGTTAGTGAGAAACTCGTCTACAGAATGTTACGTCACTTAGCCCGTACTAAACACAATGTCACAAGCATTATGTATTTCCCCAACTCTGGGGAGTGGCTGAGCCAAGAAAGTTACGTCTTTTGTCACTGTCATGGCTCGTTAGTGAGTAACTCGTCTACAGAATGTTACATCACTTAGCCCGTACTAAACACAATGTCACAAGCATTATGTATTTCCCCAACTCTGGGGAGTGGCTGAGCCAAGAAAGTTACGTCTTTTGTCACTGTCATGGCTCGTTAGTGAGAAACTCGTCTACAGAATGTTACGTCACTTAGCCTGTACTAAACACAATGTCACAAGCATTATGTATTTCCCCAACTCTGGGGAGTGGCTGAGCCAAGAAAGTTACGTCTTTTGTCACTGTCATGGCTCGTTAGTGAGTAACTCGTCTACAGAATGTTACATCACTTAGCCCGTACTAAACACAATGTCACAAGCATTATGTATTTCCCCAACTCTGGGGAGTGGCTGAGCCAAGAAAGTTACGTCTTTTGTCGCTGTCATGGCTCGTTAGTGAGTAACTCGTCTACAGAATGTTACATCACTCAGCCCGTATTAAATACAATGGCACAAGCATTATGTATTTTGCCCAACCCTGGAGGAGTGGCTGAGCCAAGAAAGTTACGTCTTTTGTCGCTGTCATGGGTCGTTAGTGAGTAACTCGTCTACAGAATGTTACATCACTTAGCCCGTACTAAACACAATTACACAAACATTATGTATTTCCCCAACTCTGGGGAGTGGCTGAGCCAAGAAAGTTACGTCTGTTGTCACTGCCATGGTTCGTTAGCGAGAAACTCGTCTACAGAATGTTACATCACTCAGCCCGTATTAAACACAATGGCACTAGCATTATATCACTGCATAATATCACTGCAGCATAATATCACTGTACGTGAATGGGTGGGTGGGTGGGTCAATATCACTGTACGTGTATGGGTGGGCGGGTGGGTCAATATCACTGTACGTGTATGGGTGGGCGGGTGGGTCAATATCACTGTACGTACATGTGTGAGCGAGTGAGTCAATATCACTCTACGTACATGCGTGGGCGAGTGGGTCAATATCACTGTACGTACATGGGTGGGAGAGTGGGTCAATATCACTGTACGTACATGGGTGGGTGGGTGGGTCAATATCACTGTACGTACATGGGTGGGTGGGTGAGTCAATATCACTGTACATACATGGGTGTGTGGGTGGGTCAATATCACTGTACGTACATGGGTGGGTCAGTATAATTGTACGAACATGGGTGGGTGGGTGGGTCAATATCACTGTGCGTACATGGGTGGGTTAGTATAATTGTACGTACATGGGGGACGGGTGGGTCAATATCACTGTACTACATGGGTGGGCGTGTGGGTCAATAAAACTGTACGTACATGGGTGGGTGGTTGGGTCAATATTACTATACGATTTAGTGACTACGGTTTTATATAAGGTACGTGTATATAAGACTAAAAACATCGTGCTTTTTAACCACCCCAACTTTGCCAACTTTGCCACACCCAATTTTGCCCAACCCTGGAGGAGTGGTTGAGCAAAGAAAGTTACGTCTTTTGTCACTGTCATGGCTCGTTAGCGAGAAACTCGTCTACAGAATGTTACATCACTTAGCCCGTATTAAACACAATGTCACAAGCATTATGTATTTCCCCAACTCTGGGGAGTGGCTGAGCCAAGAAAGGTACGTCTTTTGTCACTGTCATGGCTCGTTAGTGAGAAACTCGTCTACAGAATGTTACATCACTTAGCCCGTACTAAACACAATTACACAAACATTATGTATTTCCCCAACTCTGGGGAGTGGCTGAGCCAAGAAAGTTACGTCTTTTGTCACTGTCATGGCTCGTTAGTGAGAAACTCGTCTACAGAATGTTACGTCACTTAACCCATACTAAACACAATTAAATAAACATTATGTATTTCCCCAACCCTGGGGAGTGGCTGAGCCAAGAAAGTTACGTCTTTTGTCACTGTCATGGCTCGTTAGTGAGAAACTCGTCTACAGAATGTTACGTCACTTAACCCATACTAAACACAATTAAACAAACATTATGTATTTCCCCAACCCTGGGGAGTGGCTGAGCCAAGAAAGTTACGTCTTTTGTCACTGTCATGGCTCGTTAGTGAGAAACTCGTCTGCAGAATGTAACATCACTTAACCCGTACTAAACACAATTAAATAAACATTATATATATCTCCAACCCTGGGGAGTGGCTGAGCCAAGAAAGTTACGTCTTTTGTCACTGTCATGGCTCGTTAGTGAGAAACTCGTGTACAGAATGTTATTTTACTTAGCCCGAACTAAACACAATGTCACAAGCATTATGTATTTTGCCCTAACCTAGTAGCTGAGCCAAGAAAGTTACGTCTGTTGTCACTGTTGTGGCTCGTTAGTGAGAAACTCGTCTACAGAATGTTACATCACTTAGCCCGTACTAAACTCAATGTCACAAGGATTATGTGTTTACCCAACCCTAGGGAGTGGCTGAGCCAAGAAAGTTACGTCTTTTGTCGCTGTTATGGGTCGTTAGAGAGAATCTCGTCTACAGAATGTTACATCACTTAGCCCGTACTAAACTCAATTTCACAAGCATTATGTGTTTACCCAACCCTAGGGAGTGGCTGAGCCAAGAAAGTTACGTCTTTTGTCACTGTCATGGCTCGTTAGTGAGAAACTCGTCTGCAGAATGTAACATCACTTAACCCGTACTAAACACAATTAAATAAACATTATGTATTTCCCCAACCCTGGGGAGTGGCTGAGCCAAGAAAGTTACGTCTTTTGTCACTGTCATGGCTCGTTAGTGAGAAACTCGTCTACAGAATGTTTTACTTAGCCCGAACTAAACACAATGTCACAAGCATTATGTATTTTGCCCTAACCTAGTAGCTGAGCCAAGAAAGTTACGTCTTTTGTCACTGTTGTGGCTCGTTAGTGAGAAACTCGTCTACAGAATGTTACATCACTTAGCCCGTACTAAACTCAATGTCACAAGCATTATGTGTTTACCCAACCCTAGGGAGTGGCTGAGCCAAGAAAGTTACGTCTTTTGTCGCTGTTATGGCTCGTTAGAGAGAAACTCGTCTACAGAATGTTACATCACTTAGCCCGTACTAAACTCAATGTCACAAGCATTATGTATTTTACCCAACCCTTGAAAATCGATTTATTGCATAAACAAAACAAATTAACATCTGTGTACTAGAAAAAGTAACCTGTTCATATGACGATCCTTTACAATAAAACAAAAATACTGCAAAAAAATGAACTAAAACATGCATTTAGTAATTATATATAACAATAAATAATTAATTTTTATTTTATAAAAATAAACAAATTTAAACTTAAGAGAGTGGGGACAGTTACAGACAAATGTTTGACATAGTTAAAATTTAAAGTTAAAGACGGTTAATTTTCAGACAAATTAATTAAGAGTTAATTTTCAAACAAGATAAAAGGAAAGTTAAAATATTATTTAAAAGCAGCTCCAATATTACTTTTAAACATACTAATTTAGGCAATACATAATAAACGGTCAAAATAACATTTATACATTGTTCATTTCAGTAAAATATTAAACAAGTCAACATGATGTAATGAGAAAACAATGAATGTACGGTAAGTGAGAAATGAAAATAATGACTGTAGTAAGTTAAATGTTTGACTTTTAATAAAAAGAGGGCTGACGGTATGAATAAGTATTAAAGTAATGTTTGAAAGTCATATGGGTAACAATTATATGTTGTGTTAATGTATCACTGAAGGTAACTAGGCCTAATAAGAGACTCAAACTGTCCGGGTCCGACACTGAGCAACCAGGTGGTCACAGTGTAGTCAACATAGCATCTTGTAGTCATCTTGAGAGTGGTTTAGCTAAGAAAGTTATGTATTTTGTCGCTGTCATGGATCGTTAATCAGAAACTCGTCTTGAGAATGGTACAGCACCTAACCAACCCTACACACAATTATATAAGTAAAACGTATTTTCACCAACCCTTGAGAGTGGCCGAGTGACGGGTGTTTTTTTTCTTTTTTTATTTTTTTGAAAGGTCTATAAATAAACGCATTTTTATAATAAAAAGTAAGCTATAACAGACCCTTGATGAACTCCATGAATCACTCTTATGTAATATTAATCTAAATTTTAGGTGTTGGTGTTTAGGTTCGTCAAGTGTTATTTCATGTAATTGGCATATATTTAAGAAATAACTAATAAGTTATGCCCTGTAAATAAAGATAAGTAATGCATGTGCAATAATGGTATGCTAGTTAAAATTTAATATCAATTGTACAGTTAAATTTCCTCTCCTTAAACAATTGAGCTTATATATTATATATAGACCACAGATATTAGATGGTAAAATGTGGAAAGGGAAGCAAATATGTATTACTTATCAAGTCTGTTAGAACATGCCCCCCCGGGGGGGGGGGTCGTGAAATTAACCACATGCCTCTCACACTCCTCGCCATCTCAGACGTATTTAATTAGTTTAAAGTTGGGGTCTGGTTGTCCCTCGGTTACAGGATCCTTGTTTCTATTGCTGGTTAAATTTGTAAACTTGCGTAATTACTTAGAGCTTCTGGTGGCGCATGTAATTATGGGAGGGTTCATTATGTTTTAAAACTAGTAAATTGTTACATAGTTGTGTCCTAACCAGTAAACATAATTTGTAACAACCCTATTTCAGGTTCTTTACAAAATTTCTCTTCAGATTGAGTTTCAATTAATTATTAATTTTAAATTAATACGTTGATTAAAAATACCTTAGCAGACAAACCTCAAACAAAATTATATTGTAATAAAATTTGCCAACCAATCCTCACATTATTAAGTGAACGATTGTTTTAAAGAGCATAAAACTGCCCTAGACAATTTGTAATCAAAAGCCACAAAATTTCTTTCGATCCATTTATTCTAAATTTAAATTTTTATTTCTTATACTGAACGTTTCTTCTTTACAGATTTGAAGCTTATAAGGAATATAAAGTATGACTAGTGATTCAATTCTATTTTGCTTCTATATAAATATAGATTTGTGATCAAATAACAGATCTATGTACATGTCTTATGTTGAAATTCTACATTAGATTGAAATCAAGGATATCAAGTTGTACGTATTTCCTTATAGCAAAAAAAAAAAAAATAAAACCAAAAAAAAGTAAAATTAGTTTCCTGAAGTTTGACGCAGAGATTTTAAAGTCAAATAAGTTACATATAACCTTATCATCAAACCAATAATATTAAGTTTTGAATTTAAAATGAAGTTAGGTTAAAAACACTGTTTTCTAAGGAACCCATAGTATTTTTCTAAGATATTAATTCAAAGTATTAGTAAAATAATTAATAATTATGATAATAATTCAATCACCCTGTAAAATAACATGTACAGGGTGATGCAAAATAAGTTTCACCCCCATAACATTTTTTTTGTTATTTTATATATGTTAAATAGGTTTACGTCAATATTACTTGATACAAAGGGCTTAACTAATAATGATAGTATTCAACTGTTTGACCCTCATGGGAAATGGGGTGAGGAGATAAAAAATATTCAAATAGCACTTAATATCTTGTGAAATATCAATTAAAAGGTATTGGTTATCCAATAAAAAGTACACTTAAAGATTTTTAAACGGAGCACTCTAAAAGAAATGGCAGCCTCTGAAAGATTTGACCCTTATGGGGTAGGGGAGACATATAATGGTAGGTACTTCATTCATTGATTAAGGTTAACACACAGGCCTGCAGGCCCATGTGAACTGGTTATTGAAATTTTTTTTTAGTAAAGAAACTTAAAATTCATTAAACATATGTCATTTTTATACTTTAATTTTCTTTGTATAATGACATTTATCTTATTTTAATAGACACTACATATATAAACGTGTATGTTGTGTATTGTAATGTAATACAAGTGAACGTCACATAGAACTGATTTCATAAAAATACAAGTACAAAATTTACAAATATTCTGGAGATCAATTTCTGTAAACAACTTTTACCTTCATCAGACCATAAATCACATAAAAACGGATCGGGTGGGAGGGGGGATTTATTTAGGTGGGTGACATGTTAAATCTTGATTCACCAATTCAATACCACTGTACATGTACGGGTGGGTAGGTGGGTCAATACAATTGTATGTATGTGTGATCATTTTGTAATCCCTCTAGTCTGAAACTCGCAACGTGGTTTACCAAAATCGATCACCATAGTATTTGTGCATTTTGTACTTAAGTTGTAATGAATTTGTGTTGTGTGACGTTCACTTTTATTATATTTCTGACAACACGTAATATAGTAATTAAGATTCCCCCCCCCCCCCGGTTTTGTAAGGGAAATTTGCCTTAATGTCATATTTGAAAGAAATACTTCCTCTAGGGATTTTAATAGTAGTAGTTTTTTTTTTGTACCATCAACATGAAGCAATTGTATCCAAAAAAAAACTTACATTGGTATTACATTTCTCAATATACTATGTACATTTATATAGTTACCTTTACTAGTTTTTAATTTTATAAAACACTCAAAACAATAGTATCGTCAATACATAAGGAAGTCGAAGCTATGTCTGACGTATAGTTTTGTAACACTATTGTAAATAACTTTTAACTTATTACTAGATTTTTTAATATAACAAAACAATTGTGTCTTTTTATGAGATGGTAAACGAATTGCTTTGAAATAAAATCCTTAGACAATTTATGAATAAAACATTGGTAGATCAATGGGGCTTTCAAATTAGATTATATTGTAAAATTAAGAATATTAATCATAAAGCCAAAAAAAAAGAAACAAAATCAGCTTTTTGTGCAGAACGCCACAATAAAAGTGTCTGGAGTTGGCAACTTCAGTAACCAAAACAGTTTTTGAAACCTCACAGAAACAACATCATCCTCGGCATTAAAAAAAAACTTAATCAAACCTGGTTTAAACTGAATAGAACACCACTGGGGGGTTGATACGGAATACAGATTCACAGCTGACCAACCAACAGCTGTGCAGGGATGGCTTTAGTAAACAATCTGAATGTGACAGGTTGACTCGTCACTCTTTTGGTTTTGTGTTGCCATAATTAATTTTACAATTCAAGTCCTGTATTATTTAGAGGGGAATAAAGTTATATTTTTAATATATCACCACTTTGACTTATTGTGTCTTGTAATAATAAATTATATTAAAGTATTATGGAAAAATAGATATAAAAATATGAAATTAGTTTAGTGAAGATAGTTATTTAAAATGTAATAATTCAATTAAGTAATAATATATATTTTTTCACAATAAGAAATAATTTATTAGTAAATTTTAATCAGTATAATTTAATAGTAATATAAATATTTTGCTATGCATTGTAGTTATGAATATTGAAGGTAATCTAGAGATAAATTTATTGTTTTTACTAATCCTTTTTTCTTTTATATCAACGTAAAAGCTATAAAGTTAATCTTTCAATATATGTCTCTAATTCTTAATTAATAAATACTTTAAATCTGGCATTTCAATTAACTCTGAGGGTTAAAACTACCAATTAAGCATGTTATCTAGCACTGATTTTTTTAACTCTGGGAAAAAAATAATTTTTGACATTCATCTGATAGTAAAAGATTTCGCTTCGACAAAAATCTCAACATTTTATCAAACTTTCTTATTATTTTTGGTTTATCAACTTATGAACTAAAGTACAAATAATACGAAAACACATTTACACAGAGTAACAAAACACATTTACACAGAGTAACAAAACACATTTACACAGAGTAACAAAATACGTTTACACAGAGTAACAAAACACATTTACACAGAGTAACAAAATACGTTTACACAGAGTAACAAAACACATTTACACAGAGTAACAAAACACATTTACACAGAGTAACAAAATACATTTACACAGAGTAACAAAATACGTTTACACAGAGTAACAAAACACATTTACACAGAGTAACAAAATACGTTTACACAGAGTAACAAAACACATTTACACAGAGTAACAAAACACATTTACACAGAGTAACAAAACACATTTACACAGAGTAACAAAACACATTTACACAGAGTAACAAAACACATTTACACAGAGTAACAAAACACATTTACACAGAGTAACAAAACACATTTACACAGAGTAACAAAACACATTTACACAGAGTAACAAAATACGTTTGACTATTCATGACATTAATCAATATACGAATCTTAAGAATTGAAAGTGAAAGAAATGTGATTATCTAATCAAATTAGAAAGTGGTATTCAATCAATCTTTTTTATAGGTAATCTAGTTGTGTTTAAATACAGTTTTAAACTTTTAAAACTATGTAAATTTAATATTTTTATTGTTTTTGACATAATAATAAAACAAACATCCAAAATGAAAAAGCTGAATAGAGTTTTACCACAATATTTACCAGAAAGCCAAAGCTTTTAAAATTGTAATTTAATACTTTATTCTACACCTTCTGAATTCTACTGATCGTCTTATGCATGCTTATTTGACATCATAAATTTGCTTTAAATTGAAAATAAACACCACATTTTTCTCAAGTACAGACAACAATCAATAAACAAGCTATGTGGAGCAAAGTAAATAAATGTACATTTATAAATGGCTTACATAAAGCTCTGTTAGTACGGTGTTACAGCATAACTGGATGAAGTATTTCTTTATATATTGGTCAAAAAGTGTGTATTTTATAAACATCATTTTCTAATTTACTGCTTTAATTAATTGATCGTTAATTATAAATATAAACGTTTGCAATTTATAAAAATGCGTAACCTAATCAAATGTTTACATTCAAGGTAATGTTTATGGCTATTTATGTTTAATGTGTCTTTATGTAATTATTAGTATATAAGTTTCCAGAACAAATGTGTTTCCAAATGGTTCCTTTACAACACATAAACGTCCCATAGGAACGACCGTTCCTGTACTTTCAGCCCAGACTGTACTTTAGAGACCATTTGTACAGTCTCATACATCGAATATGAGTCTCATGGCAGCAAGAGTTGTGTTAACCGAACATACATATTAAGATTTCAATCAGCTTTTATTGAAATATCTACAAAAACGAATTATTTTAATACATAATATTTTTCAAAGTATCTATGTGATCTTGCGAGAATGCCAATAAATGGTTCTTTGCTTTAAGCTATAACTTAAAACTAATTTTTGTTTATAAGTAAACTGTATTCAATTACATCATACGACATTTGAAAGCCTAAGTATATTTTAATTTTTTTATTGAGACATTCTTAATTGCATAATTACAACAAATCATGATGAAAAGTGTTGTCTTCAATTTTAAATTAATATTTTTTAAGGGGTTTTTTTATCATGATGGAACTCACAACGTACAGATTCGATATTAATATTAGACCATTTTGTGTAATAAGTTCTCATAAATCTTATTACATAACGTTTTCCAACATAATGGGACAAATTACTGTCAAGTCTATTTCAGTTGTGAGAAAGTCTTATGCAAGCCTACTATTATTTTAATTGTATCCAAAACCTAAATATCAAATAAAATATAATTATCTTGTGGTTTACTATGAAAATGTCCCATAATAATAACCACACTTTTCTAAACTGGAAATTCAAAACATATTTTTATCTTGATAAGCCTCAGCTTATGAATACAGAGCTTAATGTTTCTTAAAATTAAAAATGTTAGTTATTATATCTGAAAGATTATATAAGCATGTTTTTAAATCAAAAAACCTTTAAACGTAAACTTAAATATATTAAGGCTTAAATTTAGTCTTAAACTTAAACTCAATCAAACTCATGCTCATACTCAAGGTCAAACTTAAACTCAAATGTAAACTTAGAAGTAGACGTATACCTAAACCGAAACTTAACCTTACAGTTAAACTTAAACTTGAGTTGTTACGTTTAAAATCTATTATTAAAGATTAACAAGTCAGCCAATGCAAAACTACTTTTAATGAATTATTATAACTTAACCTTTAAGCAATGCTTTAAAAAGTTCATTATAGAATTATGGTTCGCCCAATTAAATTACGAAATTGTCTTAGTTTTTATTTTTTGTATTTTATCAAGACTATTTTATTAGAGTGTTTAATTTAACTGATAAAAGTAAAAAAAGGAAAAATCCCCCAATTATTACAAAAATTAAGAAATTGCCAGCAATGACAAAATATGTTGTTTGGAATTTTTCAAAATTAACAATTAGTTTAAAGAAAATATATAAAGCAACACCAGAAAGTTCAAAATACAGGTTTTCGTTGTCTATTAAACTAAAGATAACTAACCCTTATATATATATATATATATATATATATATATATATATATATATATATATATATATAAACCTTTGTAAAAACATTTGAATTTCCTTTTTACAGTGAAATGAACAATACATAATATTCCCAAACTTAAATCCTCATAGATTATAAAATAAAATAAACATATTTTTCTTTTTTATTTCTTGTTTTAATTTATATTACCATAATATAATATTTCAGGAATGTCTCCTCCTAAAAACATGTCAAAAATAATATTTACTCTCAGTTAAATTCATACTTGTGAGCTTCTCTACGAATCATTACATGAACATTGTGCACTGTGGATTCATGAAAACATAATTGTACAATATTTTGAGCAAAATATACTTTACAGCAGTAATTGGTTGGTTATTCAAAGTCCTGTGAACCTAATAATATAATATGGAAACCACTTGAAGTGTGCTTTGGCCTGCCAAACTTAGCCAAGCTCAAGGCGATCTGAGAAAGTTGTCCAACTTTCTAACAACAAAGGCTCTAAACACATTAAAACATTCTTTCTCTACAGGATTTATTATACATCCTAATTTAAAATACGTACTTTGCTGATTGTAATAAAATTATTATTTTGCAATTAATTAAGTATACACTATTTAATTAAATACATCAAAAGATGATTTATTAAAAACGTGTTTTCTTGTTGTTTGAGATGATAATATTACTGAAGAATCACATTTTATTTTACTTTCAGTTAGTTCTTTTATTACAAAATATAAACAAATCTATGTCCTTTACTGTTCCAAGATTTTTAAAAGCTGATATAAGTTAAATAAATACAATGACTCATAAATATAAAACAGGTGACATTTTAAACAAATCACAAATCTTTATATACTCACATCCAACGTATAAATATTTATATACTTTTTAAATAGTTATTTAAAAGCACACAGACAACCAATCGAAATATCAATATTCCTTCCTACTCTAGACTGTACAAGACATTGTACATTTTCATATGTCTGATATGAGTCTCGTGGGACCGAGAATTCCGTCAACCGAAACATTGCTACACATATGGAGATTTCCATCTGCCAATAACAGTCTCTACAAGCCATCTGTATAGTTTCATACAGCTGACAAGTGTCTCATGAGACCGAGAATTCCATCAACTGAAACATAGTTACGTATGTAGAGATTTCCCTCTGCCAATAAAGGTCTATAGACTGTACAAGCCATCTGTGCAGTCTCATACAGCTGATATGAGTCTCGTAGGACCGAGAATTCCGTCAACCGAAACATTGCTACACATATTGAGATTTCCATCTGCCAATAACAGTCTCTACAAGCCATCTGTATAGTTTCATACAGCTGACAAGTGTCTCATGAGACCAAGAATTCCATCAACCGAAACATAGTTACGTATGTTGAGATTTCCCTCTGCCAATAAAGGTCTCTAGGCTGCACAAGCCATCTGTGCAGTCTCATACAGCTGATATGTGTCTCGTGAGACCGAGAATTCCGTCACCTGAAACATAGTTACATATGTTGAGATTTCTCTCTGCCAATAAAGGTCTCTAGACTGTACAAGGCATCTGTGCAGTCTCATACAGCTGATATGTGTCTCGTGGGACCGAGAATTCCGTCACCTGAAACATAGTTACATATGTTGAGATTTCTCTCTGCCAATAAAGGTCTCTAGACTGTACAAGGCATCTGTGCAGTCTCATACAGCTGATATGTGTCTCGTGGGACCGAGAATTCCGTCACCTGAAACATAGTTACATATGTTGAGATTTCCCTATGCCAATAAAGGTATCTAGGCTGCACAAGCCATCTGTGCAGTCTCATACAGCTGATATGTGTCTCGTGGGACCGATAATTCCGTCGACTGAAACATAGTTACATATGTTGAGATTTCTCTCTGCCAATAAAGGTCTCTAGACTGTACAAGGCATCTGTGCAGTCTCATACAGCTGATATGTGTCTCGTGGGACCGAGAATTCCGTCGACCGAAACATAGTTACATATGTAGAGATTTCTCTCTGCCAATAAAGGTCTCTAGACTATACAAGGCATCTGTGCAGTCTCATACAGCTGATATGTGTCTCGTGGGACCGAGAATTCCGTCGACCAAAACATAGTTACATATGTAGAGATTTCTCTCTGCCAATAAAGGTCTCTAGACTGTACAAGCCATCTGTGCAGTCTCATACAGCTGATATGTGTCTTGTGTGACCGAGAATCCCGTCAACCAAAACATTGCTGCAGGTATGAAGATTATAATTCCCATTATCATACCTTGATATCGAACTTGCCAAGTGAATTATTGTGATAAAAATAAAAAATTTCCCTATATCAAAGCTTTCTTAATTTTTTGAGGAGTTACAAATAAAAATTACTTGTAACTGTAAGATGTGTGTATCTATGTCATCGAGTAGATGGCTGATGGGGTGAGATAGTGTCCTCGAGAGGAGAAGAGATTAGCTTAGAAGATGGTACATTTGCAAGAGGACATTGACCATTGCTGCTGGCTACACTATTTAACGGCCTCACCCCCTTCCGCTCTCAGACTTAAGGGTTGGGCCCTCACTGAGCTGATCACGTATCAATATTATCTTACGTATGATCTTTCTTGTAACTAAGAAGAACTTTGTTGCTGGTATTTTGAGGTAGAATCTTAACATTTCTTTGAGTAAATATACTTTACACTTAAATACACATAATATATTTGTTATATTAAATTTAAAGATTGTTGGTGTCAAATTACGTAATAATCACTGATATTTTAGTATAAGTATATGGTTAAACTATTTTTTACTAATTATTTTAGGAAGGCGTTTAACATTAATTTTAAATTTACCTGTGTTTAATTATGAGATATTACTACTAGCTATTTCATTATTAAGAAAATCCTTAAAATAATCCCAAATAAAGAATATGACTACAGATGCAAAAACCAAGAATGACATAAAACATATACTCGTTAAATATATTTTTCTTTCAATCATTGATAAAATTGTAAGAAAAAAATCTGATTAGTCTCTAAGTTACAAATATCTCCTTCATTATATAACTACAAGTTTGTTATATGAGGTAGTATGAAGGTATTTTTAACTTCAATTAATCGATAGCTTCCGACATTTAATCGTTGATCAATGACTCAGTGATGTGCACGATTTAACATAGACTTAATGTAGAGTATTAATGAATACATACACGTAGCCACATTAAAGTTAAGTTAAATAAATTACTTTTAAAAATAATATGCAATATTACATTTAAAGGTTGTCTTATTTTACCAGATTAATTTAAGGCTCTCTACCAGTTAATCTGGACACCAACAGTGAAAAAAGGAACTTACCTCGTTAAGGCACTTTCTCAGTTGACCATCTTACGGTGTGTGCGATTTTACTTCGTCTTTCAACTCCCCGCTACCATTTCCTTAAGTACTCAAACAATGGAACCTGGCTCGTATCAGCAGGACAGCAGCAGACAGGATCGTAGTGCTTCTACACATTGAAAGAGGGATAACTTACTTACTTAAAACTGTTCATAAAACAAAATGTTTACTAAAAACTGTACAACGTGATCCTTTTAACTTAAAAATAGCACTAAACTTGAAATTTTAATGTCAATAATATTGCTAGTAAAGGTCTAATAGTTTGTACCATACAACCAATGTTAAGGAGTTTTAAAAACAGAAATAATGTACATATAATATATGATAATACTAGGGGACACCTCTGCAAGCTTCACGTGCCAACCCCGACGCCCGGACACGATACACCTCGGCCGACGGCCTCGGCATAATAGTAGATTAACCGCATAAAGTAAAATGACAATATTATATTTATTTACAGTATTTCACTCACACTACTTGCGTTGCTATCTATTTATAGTATACAGTATTACTTAGCCTATTTCAAACGTGTTTATTTCATTTGTTTTTGTGTAACAGCTGAAGATTAAACTCTTTATGCATAAATGGGGCAATGTGAAATATACTAAACTAGCTGTACCCGCCCGCTTCGCCGGTCATAATATTGAGTTTGATTTAGAACCTAATAGCTGAAAGGATTCGAGCATTTTTGCTTCTTCTACCAATATTAGATTTTTTAGGAGGCATGTCATAAAAAGTAAACTGCAAAACAAATAATTATTTATTTTTTATTTTCACGTTTCACCACATGTTTTAATTACCGAGGAAAATAGGTTAACACCAAATACAGATCACCTGATCAAGTAAAAGTAGTGTGTGCTACACTCTCAAGGTGAAATGTAGAACTACAATAAATCAAAACATATACAGTACTGTTGTTGTGAGAACTTCAATCTGCTTATGGCATGTGAAACTACATTAAACCACACAGTCATATGTTTTTTGTAAACAATTCAGATTCTCCATTTGAATAACATGGGATCTTTAGGAGCCCGTGGGGCGCGACCCTGTGGACGGATCTGCATGAAACTTCACAGAAACCATCTCGGGAGTATACAGGACAACATCCTAAAGTTTCATGGCGATCGATTGGATGGTTTGGCAGCGCATAAACTTCAAACATATATATATATATATATATATATATATATATATATATATATATATATCTATATTTATAAAAGAGGATGTTTGTATATATATATATGTTTGAAGTTTATGCGCTGCCAAACCATCCAACCGATCGCCATGAAACTTTAGGATGTTGTCCTGTATACTCCCCAGATGGTTTCTGTGAAGTTCGATGCAGATCCCTCCACAGGGTCCCGCCCCACGGGCTCCTAAAGATCCCATGTTATTCAAATGGAGAATCTGAATTGTTTACAAAAAACATATGACTGTGTGGTTTAATGTAGTTTCACATGCCATAAGCAGATTGAAGTTCTCACAACAACAGTACTGTATATGTTTTGATTTATTGAAGTTCTACATTTCACCTTGAGAGTGTAGCACACACTAAAAAAACCTTTACATTTATACACCAAATAAGAAGACCAAAAATATTGTTTACCCTCTTGCACTCATTTAATAAATGATGGTTTTTTTCTATAATTCTTTTTATTGCTTTATTTTGGTATGTCAATGAAAAATGAAAGGCGAGACAACGTCCGCCGGGTTCAGCTAGTATATATATATATATATATATATATATATATATATATATACAAACATCCTCTTTTATAAATATAGATAAACATGTTTATTTATTTACAAAACAGCTGTTATTAATTTACTAAAATCAATTCAATGTTATTCTTATGGAAAAAGGAATTTTTAGGGGATGTTTGTACCCCTTAGGAATGGAATTTCGACAAATCCTTTCTAAGTGGGTCCCTTCGAAACTAAAGCTAACTTCCTTTAAAGTTTCGTGTAAATCCGTTGAGGTTTCGTGATCAGTCAGTCAGTGAATGAGTGGTATTTGGCTTATATATATATATATATATATATATATATATATATATATATATATATATATATACCTCATATCAGTTGAAAAGATGAAAATATATATTACACTCTGTTTCTTTCTTATTTGGTGAATCGTCTAAGCCACAATACAAAGACGTTTAAATTAAAAAGACCAATGCTAATCTAATGAACTAAGTGCAGTGAGTATCAAACCATAAGTTTCCTACGAGTATCCTAGTTGGTATGCAGGACACAGCATACTTCATTAGTTTACCGATTACGGAGGCAGTGGCCAGGAAATGAACGTTGGATAAACTGTGACCCATTCAATACGAAAAGAGCTTTAAACATAATTTTGAATGTATGAAAATTACTTCTTTTGGACGAAATAGTCCCTTCCTAATAATTCGCTTGATATAAACCTACCTAATAACTTACCTAATATAAATCTACCAAATGACTTACCTAATATAAACCTACCAAATGACTTACCTAATATAAACCTACCAAATGACTTACCTAATATAAACCTACCAAATGACTTACCTAATATAAACCTACCAAATGACTGATCTAATATAGACCTACCAAATGACTTACCTATATTGACCTACCAAATGACTTACCTAATATAGACCTACAAAATGACTTACCTACTATAGATCTACTAAATGTCTTACCTAATATATACCTACCAAATATAAACCTACCAAATAACTTACCTTATATAAACCTACCTAATATAAACCTACCAAATGACTGACCAAATGACTTACCTATATTGACCTACCAAATGACTTACCTAATATAGACCTACAAAATGACTTACCTACTATAGATCTACTAAATGACTTACCTAATATAGACCTACCAAATCACTTACCTATATTTACCTACCAAATAACTTACCTATATTGACCTACCAAATGACTTACCTAATATAAACCTACCAAATGACTTACCTAATATAATCCTACCAAATGACTTACCTAATATAAACCTATCAAATGACTTACCCAATATAGTTCTACCAAATGACTTACCTACTAGTTTACTGTACAATACGAAATTTTGTTTTGTAAAATATGAAAATGGAAAAAAGGTTAAATATAATCATTTGGGTTTGATCAATCACTTATCTTTCAGGGTTGATTTGATTGGTTATTTGTCAGTTTAGATCGCCACGTGTAGGTATTACCAATGAGGGTTGATGTAAGAGTAGTTCTACTATAGGGACTAATTAATGACTTACACAGCTGAGGTGCAATACTAGGTATGAGAGGTTTAACTTCACTCACCTGTACCCTCACTTATTACTTACTCAATGAGCAATGCCCAAGACTTGGCAAATATCGGATTTCAGAGTACGTATAAAAATACTAAATGTCCCTTAATATAGTTTCCCTTATGGATTCTTTTACGTCTAAAATCTCCATAGTATTTTTTTCCAGATAATTAAATACTTTCAACATAGAACTTAGAGGCTATCACTTTTAAACTGTCAAGTATTTTATTGTGAACATAATATACAAGAACTTTATTAATAGTAGGTAAAATACATAATAATTTATTTAGTAAAAGAGGAAATTGTGGAACAGAAAAAGGGGTTTGTTTCCAACACCGTTATGCAGATAATGGTTTTAATAGAATAATTTCTTACTTAAGACAGTTGAGTATATTCGTAGAGTGGGTGGACCATCACTAAACCTGGTGTCTGCTTATTTTTCAACTCCATCAATATTAAAAAGTTGTATTACTGTGATTTACTTTGATAAATTTCCTATTTAGAGCTTGTAGCCTAGGTCGTAAGACTTCATCATTTTTGTAATATTTGTTAAATGTATTGTTTTATTCTTAATAACTGTTGTCTTTTCAGGTTAAAATGTAGTTGTAATAGTTAATTAGATTGGATAGTAGTCTCAGTCCTTCCGAGTCATATATATAAAATTTTGTGCATGTTTAATGTTATTTTGAATTAATATTGTTTTTCAGGTACCATATATTTATTTTATTTATGAGTAGTTGATGTAATCTTATTTCAGTCTGATTTAAAAATTAATTTAATTGTGTTTTAACATATTTTCATTGATATCGTAACCTGGGCAGTGCCTAATTGGTCATATTTATTCATACCTTGTTAACATTTTTATATTTATTAGAAGTTCATTTTGTTGTAACCCATTCTATGATCTAGGTTAAAATGTAGATAATTATTAAAGTAGATTAGTTTAAGGACGTAGTTTTATAACATGTTTGTGTAGATGTAACTTAGTTTTAGCACTTGAATAAGGTTTGGGTTTTTTCACAAATCGAAACGTCGTGATTGGTAATTTTCACGTAATGATGGCAAATGTCCAACTACCTTTGTCTCCCTCATCTGATACTCCATCATTAACAAATTTCAAAAACAAAGTCTATCTAGAGGTTCAAATGTTTAAAACCTACACAGTCCAAGGTGTCTCATACTAAGAACAAACATTCCAAAAAATTAGCCCAAGGCATTATTACTTAAAGTTAGTAGAAGAAAAGTTTAATATAGCAGCTTTTAGTACAAAGCCAAGTTAACGAAGAGGTCATTAAACCAGTTTATTGCATTTACAACTCAAGCGTTACGTAAAATATAATTAATTGTCCATTACGGATGGCATATAAGACTAAAGCTGTAGAAAATTTGGACTTAAATTAATATTTATGTTAAAATGTAAACTTGGCCAAACTACCACCTGGTTAGGAACTTATTATTTCTTGTAATTGTTTTACACTTACCAAATTAAACAACCATCCAGTCCTTTGTTTTGCTAAATTACATTTAAACGTTCGCTGAGTTTTAGCTAAGCAAACAATTAGACTTAGAGAACATTACGTAATATTTTGGTACAGCAATTTTTATTTTATCAACTTTTAAATTATGAATGCTTTTAAATTTAGTAATAGTATGAATACTTGTATTGTTCATTTTGACAAATACACGAGTAAATCATTATTAAAACTGTAAAACTTCAATATTAACAAAATAAAAACAACATAGTCTATAACTATTAGGATAATAAATAATACTTCAATATGCAAAACTTGCTCCGCAAATCCAACTTAAGACTACAATATATATAAAACTATCGTTTTAAATATATAAAAGAACAAGAATGAAACAATATTATATAAAATTTATATCAAAACTACAATTAATCATTAATACTAAAGTTATAAGTAGAAATAATAATAAAATATGACGAAATATAAGTTAAATTAAAAGTTAAGGTAAATGAATTGAAAATAATTAAGTTCTTTATGACAATTCAAATAATAAATAACATTTTCCAAACCTTTAGAAGAATTGTTACAACCAGCTGACAAGAGGTAAAGTATAGGCTATGTAAGTTGGATTTTAACAGCTTCATAAAGCTTAATAGAAGTACGAAAATCTATTACTATGACTAACCATACAATACTCAACCAAACAAACCCCTCAAATACAGCATTCCGTCGTACCTGGGCGTTCGTCTTTCTTAAGAGTAACAGCCTCATCTTGGTATATTGGTGAACCTCAACCCAAACGTGACGTCTGTCAGACGTTTGTAATAACAGATCCTAGTTCTGCTATGTTTTACTTATTCTGTCTCTCATATAACGAGTAAAAAAGCACCTTAAAATTGTTAACTGTAAGCATAATAAAAAAAATATTTATTGAGGTTTCCTCCTTTTTTCTGATTTCTAGACTAACGCCTGACCCTACAATATTTTGTGTCAAAATAAGGATTAAAGAATTAATTTTAAAATATTGAGAAATATTTGTTATACAAATAAATGTAAATTATTGTTATACCACTTTGTCTAGTAATTTACCCAAATTTAATAAAAAAAAAAAAAAAAAATAGAAAACACATAAAATACTTAATGTGCACAGACAGAGATCTCAAAATAAAACAAAATAAATTTGCTGACTATTGATTATTCTGATAAATAACGATAAAATTAATACAAAGTAACAATTTGACTTTATTTGAGAAAAATATGCTAACTAAAAAAGTTCTTTTAAGTCAGAAAATTGCCCTCGGCTTCTATTAAAATACAACAAAAAATATGCAAGCTTAAATATTTTTGGTCAGTACTCAATATCCTGAGATGTATGTTTAATATAGGCTAATATTAGAAATATATTTTTATAACCCTAAACATATTCTGTCGAATGTAGTTGCTATAAATAGCAGGACAGTTCAGGTTCCCTCAAATGTCAGCGGATGGCTGGATGCTATAAAGAAGTTCATGGCAAAGCGGTTGGAGTTTTTGGAACTAACACTTATGGTGATTTGATTGTGGAATAGTCATAAAACAATAAAATAAGCTGATCTTATTTAAAACTTATTTTGTTTTTGTGGGTAAATTAGTTTTAAAGTTTTCTTAATAAATGCAAGCTAAAATCAAGGGAATATTATTGAATAACAAGTATTATGAACTCTACATTTCAGTGCTCATTCTAAACAAATATTCCACCATCGGCCAATAATATGGGGTTCTGAAGAAATATAAAATGTGTTTATTCAATTAAAGCTTATTTGATCTAATTCCTTATTTCTAAACTCATTTTACTATAAAACACCTTATATTTAAACCAAATTCAATGACAAATATATTGTACAAATCATTATCCACCCAAGAATGTTTAGTTTTTACAATTGTAAAGTATATAAGAAGGTGCTGAGCACCGACAGTGTTCATATCTCTCAGGTGGGGGTGTAGTTTGGGCAAAGTTTGATACACAAATGAAGAAGAAATATTTCATCGTTAAAACACTATAAGCTGAAACTTTTCCCGTTGTTTTCCTCAGTTTGTGAAATCTCAGGCAATATTTACTTAATTTGTATATCTGGACACTTTCTTTATAGTAAAGTTTTGTTGCTTAGGTGTAGTAATATTTTTGTATAGGTATACAAAGTTTTTTAGATAATATTTTGCTACCTATAAATAGTTTACTGGTTCGTTTTTAACAACATTAATTAAATGTACAAATGTTTTCATAAATATGTCTTTAAATATTTTAAACTAATTAAGAAGATTTAAAAAAAAAAAAAAAAAACACCAAGAAAATAATACAAAATGGAACTTTATTATGATTGGTGACCCACTGATACAAATGAAAACATTTTTTGTCTTAACTCTTATAATTGACTTGGATTGATAGTGTTTATTTTAATTAGGTAAGAAAATGTTAGAATAAGTCCAACATTAGCTACGAGCGACTTTACAATAATTAAATTCTTTATTATAAACAGGTTTGCTAAATACTGGACCTAGAAGTATATAAGTGTTCTATAATAACTTTCCGCTTGCTTAAGTCCATGCTTCTGTATGGAGCGCAGACCTGAGCCTCCATCTCTGCAGAAGATATGATTCCGGAATAGGTACAATTTTTTTGTTCAATTTACCTGTTTTAATTCTGAACAAAAATTTAATTTCTTAGAATATAATTGGTTTTTCAAAATTTTTCGGCCCGAAAAGTACATTTTTTACTCTCCTAACCAAACATAACCTAATTTACACATTCATAATTTTCTTTAAATCCGGGTCCCTGGCCTCCGTGACGAGCCTCCGGCCATCACTGCGGCAGAGTTACGTGCGAATTTGCTTTTGGTGGCCAGTTATAGCTCCTATTCAAATTTTGCATATAGGCACCATAGGTGATTTGCCGCGAATGTAGTTTTTCGTGATACCTCGAGAAATAATTATCGTAGACCACACTACATCAAAATTAAAAACAAATTATAAAAAAACTCGCGAAAAATGATCGATATAAATCGAAAAATAACATTTTCAAATATTTAGAATTTTCGTTATTTTTCATATAAATCGTTGTTTTCGCGGAATAAAAAGTGTGTTCTCATAAAATATAGACCTGATTCTACCCACTGGTGATAAAAAAGGCAAGATTGGTGAAGCGTCAGAAAGCGCATAAATACCCAAATACAAATTAACACAAATAGTGAATACAAAAAAATGGTATTTTGTTACTATTGTATAATGTAACAAAATAAAGAATTAATAACAAGAAATAATGTAACAATGGTAACACAGTTTTTATGGATGATGGCTCTGGTTTGCATTATGAACTAAGAACGTGTATATTATACACAATTGTAATAAGTAAATGTAATATATGAAAGAGAAACAAAATTAATTATAAAAACAAAATATGAACAAATCTGCTATTGATCTTAAACCACTTTTTAATAATCTTCCAGTACTTAAAATCAATTTCTGTGGTATACAAGAGTGTTTAAAATTATTTAATTATAATTCAATCCTTGATTTAAAACAAAAACTGAAAGAAACTAAAACTTAACTTACTCACTCAGAAACTCAACATAAATTATACTTCTCTTCAAAATAAAATGAAATTGTACTTAAAAGAAATAATTAAAAATTCGTAAAAAAATAAAATTAATATAACTCCAAACTAAATTATTTCACTACATTTATACTTTACGATCACTTTTCTCTTGAATAACTTTACTACAAGATGTTAACATTCTGAAGTCAGGTTAAAGAAGGAGGGTAGTCACACACACTCTTTTCTTTGGCTCTATTTGATTTTAACCAATCAGGAGCCTACAAAATTAAACGGCTGATTCAGGCTATTAATTTATGTTGTGGTATTTGGAAAAAATACGAATCTTTTTTTACGAATCAAATTATATGTTACAATCTAAATACTATACTGTTAATGATCTATTATTGTTATTGCTATATAGTAATTTATTAGTTTATTCAAACCCATTTCCATTATTTTGCTCTTGTTTTCTATTGCTGTTTTGCCTCTTTTAAAGGCTTCATACTCCAATTCTCGCCACTTTGTAACTTATGCAATTAATTGCTTCTCACTTGGATTAAGGTTTGTTACTTTTTACCCTCTTGGCTATAATTTTTTTTCTTTTTTGCATTTTGTAAAATAGTATTAACCGTTGAGAATATATACTTAATGAATAAATTACCAAAAACATAATATTTAATAATATTAGATATCTTAACAAATACAGTAAATCATTTCTGAGTACACAAAGTGTTATTTTCCACCGCCTTATTCACCCCTAACTTTATTGGCAGCCAAAAAAAGTTTCTAACAAGTCTGAGCTGGATACACTCGTTAAATGACACTTTACTTGCAAATTTCCTCTATTTACAGACAATATTTTTATAGAAAATCTAACGCATTAAATTTCAAAACTACATTGTAAACTATGCTGTTTTTATAGACTAACTATTTTACTTTTTAAATCGTAATAAATAATTACTGAATTAATACAAAAATCACCTACCCGATATTTTAGTTAATATAGTGGTTTTAACTCACTTTAAAATAAATATTACTCAGAATAGAAAAAGTGGCATTTTGTGGAAGAGAATGAGTGATCTAATGAGTGTGTGCTGTAGAAGTGTGGGAAACAACAGACCGCAAATTTGTCCCGTCACGCAGAATGTTTTTAACAAGGGATTTACCTCAAATACAATTAACGTAATAATTACAAAAAATTTTCAAAAATATAAAATAGCTAATGTTTCCAAAAATATATTTTTATTAATAAAGTGACACAGTATTTTTGTTCTGAATATTTTATACGTTTATATAATAATGTATCTACAATCAATGTTATATGTATGAGTGCATATATGAGTGCATACATTTTTTATTTTTTCTTATGTTGTCAACCCTGAATTTGGTTGTCAGCTGCTTTCAATTCATTCCTCTTCTCTTCTTTCCTTTTTAGTTGATGATATGTCTTACATCCCATATCTCTGGTAATCTGACTGATGTAGTCCAGTCGGGGCCTGTGTTTTTGATTTTTATTCTCAATTATTCATATTCAATTCATACTAATTTTTAAATCCCATCTTCAGACTACATATATGAATCAGTACTCGCTTTGAAAGTTTACTTGAGTATATTTATATATTTAGTTTTTTGTTATTTTTCATGTTTTTTGTTTTTTTCATGTTTTTGTTTTTTTGTTGTTTTTATTAGGTTTTAGTTTTTATTTTTTACTTACCAAACCAAATCAACCTTTAACTAACCCAACAAAACAAATCTGACCAAATATCCTAACCTAATCTAACATAACCTAACCTACCTAACATAACCTAACCAAACGTACATAACCTAACCTAACAATGCCCAACCTAGGCCTATCCTTTCAAAACATAACCTTACTTTTAAACAGCACATTATCGTTAGCATGCTTGATAATGGTGCTAAAGGATCAAAACTCTTGCTATAAAATTGTGATCCGGACCAAATCCGCCCAATTTTAGTACCCACAACGCTATATTTTTTTAAAATGTTTTTTTCATTTTCGGAAATTTTGCCGGCTTTTCCGCTTAAAACAGTGGTCATGGTCTTCTTTCTTAGATATGGATTTAGCACACAAAAAATGTTTGGAAAAAAAATGGACAAACCCCATATATACACACAATTTTATTTTGAGGGGGCCTACAAGTTACTACCCATATTTATTATAATGGTAAAGTTAATTTAGTAAATTTAAACAATTAGGAAACCTTGAAGAAAGCAATAATCATATTTTTTGTGGCTTTAAACTGTTAAAACTAACGTAAAATGAATAAGACGAAATTCCACATGCATCAAAGCTGGTGGAATGTTTTATCGCAAAACCTCTGAAAAAGGCTTAATCTATGTAGGAAATAATTGGATCATTATTGTGATTATTATTATATTGTGTAGTTTTAAATTGACTATTTATTTATTGGAATTATCAGTACAAAAACAAATAATAAACCACACTTACCAAACATTCATTGCTTTAGAGTATAATAAATGTGGTACTAAAAATATAGTTCTACAGTTCTTTGTGTAAAAAGAGGTCTAGATTATGTAACGTTTTTCCATTCTAATTTATCTTGTTTACCATATTCTATGAAAAAAAATATATATATAATTAGTAGCCTTTGTTGAAAATTAAAAAATATAATTTTTTTTTGTAAATGAATTTAGTGTAAATGATTTATACTTAACAAGTAAAATTTTAGATGGGAAACAAAATAAATAGAATAAGCATTTACATCTTGGGACACCTAAACATATATAAAAGGCTTTGTCATAAAAACAGGTAACAGAGTTGGCATCAGGACATGATTCTCATTTTTAATGTATCATTTACAAGGTTATGTTCATAACCCTCCTCCCCCCTCTAGTTGCTGTGCCAAGCATCTTATCCCGTGTCACTGTCAAGCTCCATTAGGTGATAATTTTGTTTGTTAAATGTCATGTTCCTTAGACTGGAAGAAAGGCATCTAATATATAATTTACAAGGTCTCTTCACAACTCTCCTCCCTCTCCTTTTTTGTTGTGTATTTGGCAAGAGCTAAAACTAAAGATTTCGTATAGCACCATGAGATTAAAGTACAAGCTAAGACAAACAAAAACACGTCAGAGTTGGAACCTTACCCTACTAGTCTTGTAGAATGGGATTGCTGCGTTTTGTGTTTGTATTGTGTTTGATTAAATTAGAGATTCCTCGTGTTCGATTTATTTCAAAATACTTCTTTGTCTTTAAACTTGTGTCTTTAAAAAATGTGCTTTCAGGGTAAGTAATATGACATTATTACTTTGATTTTTAACGTGATAAAAGCCTTTCAAAGGTTTATGTGATAGTAACCATGTAACTAAATTAAAAATATGTAAACATATAATATTGAAATCTGATAGGAAAATCTTAAATTTATTGGTGCTTATTAGGAATGACAAAAATACACGCATACCAATCCAATAAGAAGAAATTGGGGGTCACATAAATATGTATACAAATGCGAATTAAATATGTGTTTCTTTTTGAAAACATTATTAAAAAAATTAAATTTCAGTGCAATCAGTTATTGCTATAAAATGAAGTGTGGGCATCTTCAGAAAATGTATGAGTGCCTTTAAATAAATTTGGACCTTTTCCATTAATTCACTACCACTACTTTTTGTATTGCAATTACGGTTAGGTTAGGTAAGATTAGGTCAGTTTAGGTTAAGTTAGGTTTGTGGCTACTAAAGTTGATCACAAACTGGTAAATCCAATGATTGACTTACCACCGAATGCGATCTCCATGTGTGAGTTCTTAGCATGTGATAAGATAAGGCCAGTGATGTCGGATTCCTAGCGCTTTGGGAATACCGCAGTGGACGTAAAAATGATTAGAGCAGTTTTTAGAGCAATATAATATATATCAAGCAGTAGTAAATTAACGGAAACAAAAAAGTAGTTGTAGTGAAATAATGGAAAAGATCCATAAACTTTAATACATTTTTTCAATAACTGAACACTATTGAATAAATATAATACTTTTAAAAAGCCACTCTTAAAAACTAAAAGAGTAACATCCCGAAAACCATAGAAGACCTTTTAGATAAATAAATTCCACATGACCAAAATAATGTTTAATTTTTTTAGTTGACATTAAGACTATTAATTAGGCACTCTCTTACTTTTAACCTCTTTAAAATGCATTCATAATTTCTTTATTATATCTACAAATAATGTCATTTTCAATTAAATTCAATTAGTGTTAGTTACATAAATTATCTAAATACTGTATGTAAAAACTCTTCCGTGGGTATTTTTACTGAGTAGAAAGCAATGTTTCAAGAGTACCTCCTTACAAAGGGGTTTGATTGCCACTTTCACTCCGTCACTATTGTGGAACTGTCTCCGTGACTTTGGTCCTTCTAACTATTGTGGGGATCTATTGCTCGGGCGTTCCTTTGTAACTAAAGAAACAATGTAAAGATGGTCAGCGTCTCCGAAAACTTTATTAACGTTAATATTACGTTTATTCACACCAAACCCCTGAAGAATTGTGTTCTGTAGAATGTTTTAAAAATGTTATCTCTAATTGTGAGTTGTAATTATCTAATTATGAAAAAATTATACATGGACCTGATAATAATTATGTTTAATATTTACTTAATATTTGGCGAGCCGGTGGCCGAGTGGTCTAAGGCGTCAGGACTTAAAGCTTGGGTTAGAGATAGCGCTGGTTCGAATCCGGCCTAGACTGAAATATTTATCAGTAATATTTACCTTCTACTGTACTGGTTCACCCCTTACTATGTCTGGATAAGTTCCTCGCACAGACCAATAGTCTATGAGGAATGGTCAGAGTAAGGTTAAGGAGGAGATCGGCCTCTCCCTATTAAAAAAAAAATATATATATATATATATATATATATATATATATATATATATATATATATATATTTAGTTCACAGACGAAAATTCATACTTATCATTATATATAAAATAACAAATTATAATTAGTTTTAAAATAATGACTACACGGCTTCTCCATAAGAAGCAATGTTATTCCAATGGAGATTAATTGTAATTGACCAGTTTACGGGATAAACAAATGTTACATGGTCCAAATAATTTGTTAAGTTAAACACAGAGAGCAGCACAATAAAATATCTAGTTAATTATAAAAGACCGAATACATGTCTGTCTGCGTGTATGTTATCATCAGCCATTAAATAAAATGAAAACATTTGAAATAGGCTTAGTAATAACATTGATTGTTTATAATTATTATACTATAAATAGAGTGAAAATCAAGAGCATTGAGGAGCTACTGTAAATGAATATAAATAATATGATTTTACTTAATACAATTCAGTTACTAATATTTGAAGTTAAAAGTTACATGCCGAGGCCGAAGGCCGAGGCGCCACGAGCACAGCGAGTGACGGGGTTGGCATGCGAAGCGTGCAGGGGTGTCCCCTAGTATGTTTAAAACCCGTTTTGAAAAGGTTATACGTCACCAAATAATGGAACAGGTGGTTCTATTTAATGATAAAAACACTTAACATATTATATGAGGCATAAAGCAGATGATATCTTACTATTAAAAAAATCATAAATCTATTCTTGGTACATGATTTGTAAGTATTTTACAACATTATCTGTCTTCTGTCAACAAGACTTTTACCAACAAGACTTTGCTAGACACACCTCGTTAAACAACACTTTACTTGCAAATTGCTTCTATTTTTATATCTAGTTTTCTTGCTTTAATCAAAACAGTCAACGAGCATTATTTAATTCAAATATTCGTTTGGAATATTTAAAATGATATTTTTACTAAACGAAGACCATAAATTATGAATTCGTTCCCTTAAACCACATTTTGATAATTTATTTATCAACAAATCGTTAATGGAAAATTTCATAAAATTTCCTATTTCCATGTTTGTTTAGCTATATCAGTTATAATAAAATAAATTAAACACATATACGAACATGTTTTCATTATCCATCTACAAGTTTAAGTTTCTTGATTCGTTAGAATCAGCTAGAGGAATTGGAGGAAGTTAAAGAAGATAGATGGATGCATGTCTCAAAACAAGAAAGTAAAGAGAAAACGTCGTCCTGTTTATCCCGATCCATCAATCAGCAGAAACAAATGAATGAACTTTATTCTATAAAATAATGTTTGTATGAATATCGTAAATTAATACGTACGCCTAATTATTACAATATAAAATGATACTGATTGGCAGTTTTTTCTTTATTTTAATAATTAATATTCTTTATTTTTATATTATAAATGTTTAATTTCTTTATTTAATATTTATTTTTAATGTTCAGAATTAGTTTGAAAATGAAAAATACTCCAGTTTTCCAAATACGGCAACGAGAAAAAATTAAAAAATTACAAACATAAAGCCTTCAGTATGAAGGAATTATAATAATGTAAAACAAAAATAAGCTAAAAATATTATTTTGTATTCTGTTTGCACTTAATTTTTAACGTGTCATCATTTGAAAATTTAATTAATCTAAAATAATGTGAATATAAAATATAAATCAATATAACTGAAAGATAAAAGCGTTTAACTAACTATCATCATAGCTTAATACTTTTAATCATCAGATGTTTTCAGGAAAGCTTTAAGAATGTTAGTTAAATATCTGAATCTAAACACTTCTTCGCTACTCATTTCTATGCCTTTCCTTAGTCCTACTTTACAAAATTAAACACTGTATTAATAAAAATACAAATAGATCGATTTCAGTGAACCTCGCTCTCCTTCCTCAGACCAGAGGGATTCATAAAAGAATGGGAAGTTGTGTTCAACAACTCAATTTATAGGTCTATGATCACGTGACCCCATTGGCTGGACTCGTCAAATTGGCGGCTGCTGCAATACTATTGGTTAATTCCTATTGGCTGTTACTCCTGTTCATTTAGTCGCTGAAAATACATTATTAAAAACTATTTCGGAATCAAAATTAACCTGTTCATTCAATAATTTATCACGGTCCTTACATTTTTCTTTAAAATAAATAACTCTTCCCAAGCATTCATAATACGACCCTTCTCACAAATTGTAGATATACTAAATGAAAAAGTAGATATTCTAAAAGTTTGTGAGAAGGGTCGTATAATGAATTCTTGGGAAGAGTTATTAATGTTTAAAGAAAACTGTAAGGACCGTGATAAATTAATGAATGAACAGGTTAATTTTGATTCCGAAATAGTTTTTAATAATGTATTTTCAGCGACTAAAATAACAGAAGTAACAGCCAATAGGAATTAACCAATAGTATCGCAGCAGCCGCAATTTTGACGATTCCAGCCAATGGGGTCACGTGATCATAGACCTATAAATTGAGTTGTTGAACCCCATTTCCCATTCTTCTGTAAATCCCTCTGGTCTGAGGAAGGTGAACGTGGTTCTCCGAAATCGAAAACCATAATATTTGTGCATTTTGTACTTTTATTGTAATAAATTTGTGTTGTGTGATGTTTATTTGTACTGTATATAAATACATTGATAAAAAATATATTTCATCACCAAAATAAAAACAATGTAATTACATCTTACTGTACTCTGCCTGGGAAGCAAATTATTTATAATAGTTTCAATAAATTTCCCTATTCATAAACCTAAAATATTTAATTGCAAACTCACGCCCACATGAAGAGAAACGTACGTTTATTAAAAACTTGCTAAAACCTCAAATTAATATAAACTTACCGAATTATAAAAGAAAAAAATAAAATATAATATTCTATAAAAGTATTTTAGGGGTTATAAATAATATACACTTATAAGGCCTCTTGCTAGCCTAGTGGTTAGCACTTCTGCTTCATATGCAGAGGTCAAGGGTTCAAATCCGGAGGTCCTCTTAATAGTTGCTTGATGGGTTTGGACCGTTGTTCCATGAACGTTTTTAGATTAAATTAAAAATACCACTGGCGTATATAGACTAAAAAACTTTATAAATAAAACAACAATAAAAATTATTTAGAACAACATAAAAAATAATATACACTAACGTGATTACTATTAGTCTAAGCAAAACAATTTGTTATTTATGTCTAAGAGAATTTTTTGTTTACTATCAAGTTATTTTAAAGTTAATTGTTTTACTCTGCTTGAAAGTTAATTAAGACAGACGCCTCTCAAATATTCAAAAGTAGCAGGGCCAATAGAAATGTATTATACAACAAATATACAATTTTTATTCTTTAGCAGTTTATTCGTTGTTCTGCATTCCTTTACAAGCTATATTTAACAAAAATATGGCTATTCTTTGTTAAAATATAAATATGCATCATTCCTTGAAACTAATATTATTTTCATGCATGCTTGAGCATGAGTGAAAATGACGGCAACAGCACAACTTCTGCTTGTTGGATCTTAAGCTAACGTAAGTCTGACAGTAGCTCGCAGATGCGTAAGGCGTGTTATAAACTTCCTAACTTTTGTTTAATATCTTAAGCATATCTTGGAATTAGACGGACAACCTCAAATTCGCCCTGGGCTTAACTTGTTCCGAATGGGCCAACTAGATTGAATTATCAAATTATCAAATGTTATCATATTTTTTTAGAAAAAACACCTAAATTACATTGGATTTATTAGAAGTATTTTATAAGCTCACTAAACAAAGAATCGTTTCTTATAGTTTTCACAATCTTTCAAATTAATGCTAATATTTAACCAAATTAATTTTATTCATTATTTTTATAATTACGTGCATACAATTTCACAAGCAGAATTTTATTTATTATTCCACCAGATTCCTAGTTTATTGAAGTTAACAAATAATGTTTGCATTTTATTTATTAAATATTAAATATGTGCGAAAATATATCCGTCTATGTAGGTTGTTTAACGTGTGAACAAAAAAAAGAAAAGAGGTAGTGTACACTTAAATATTTCACATGATGAAAATTTCTTAATATAAACGTATCTAGTTGAAACAGATATTTATTTAAGGATTAACAAAGAATAATGATAAATAAAAAAAATAATTACATATCTAAAATATCTACCTAAACAAGAAAATACTAACAGGAAAATTCAAAATTACATAAAACTATTGTTTGGGAATGAGTCATACGGTCAGATTTTGAATGTGATAACAATAAGGTAAGAAAAGTTGTTTTATAAATACTTTATCATTTTAAACTGTATGATCCAGTACAGGAATCAGTGTAGCAAACTATCTGAGTTTAAGCTTTTTTTCATCAGTATTATGTTAGATTACAGAATACTTTGGGTACTTCAAAAATTACTCTATGAACACAGAGTAATCAAATATCGAATTACTACATTTTGACAGCGTCTTAGGTTACATACAAATTACAATTAATTTTTTGTATTATTATCAGTTTATTTTTGCTCAACAGTTAATATTTTGTAAATTAATTACACAAAGTGTATTTTACATACTTAAACATTAGTCTAATATGTGAATATCAATGACCCTATAACATTCATTAAAATAGCTATAACAGCTGCTAATATAATGTACTTTAAGGCCATAAACCAGTTAGATACAAATCTAGAGAATAATTAATTTATTAACGTTCACTTTTAGAGATATTTTATGTTGATTTATTCAAAATGCAATTAGATAAGACAAAGAATGTTACTTACCATTTATATGTATTACTTGCAATACACTAAGATATAAATCACAATAACATATGTGAATAAATAATCACCATAAACCAACAAAAATTGAGTTTGAAAAATAAGCAAAAACGGTTCCCCGAAAATAAACGTAAGTGTTAGCCTTTTTTACAATACAATATTATTAGAGAGAATTTCCGGAAGTTTTCATTGGTGTACGAATATCTAGGGAATTATTTACGTAAATAATGATATTTTTTGGAAAATGTTGGGTAAATATGTTAGTAGTATGACCAGAATTATATAGTATGGTAGTATGGCCAGTCATAGCTCCTATTAACATTGTGCATCATAGGATATATACAGAACAATTATTTTTTTTGTGATATCTCGAGGATTAACTGTTGTAAACTAAAATAATTTTAAAAATCATGCTCAGCACAAAAATCGACATCAAAATAAATTTTTAAAAATCACGAAAAATAAAGGGGATAAATTGAAAAATAACATTTTAAAACACTTAGAATCTTTGTTTATGTTTTCATGTAAAACGTTATTTCCGCGAAATAAAAAGTGTATTTTCATAAAATATAAACCTGATTCTACCCAATGGTGATAAAAAAAGTGCATAAATACCCATATATCGAACCAGCTGAAACATTTGAAATTGTGAAATAATTTAATTACTTCAACAGTAATTAATTATTTAAAGAGAATTATGGAAATAAACTTTCTTTATTTTAATTTACGAAATACCTTTTGTAATCTTATAATTATATTAATAACATTCGTAATTTTCTAAAGTGGGATTAATGAAGGTTTAGAAATGAGTTCAGGAAAGTTTTGCAACAGGGCTTTTTATTGGAGCATTTAACATTATAAAACAACCAACTGGTATGGAAATCTTTCATAAAACATTTTGTTGATTAAAAGTTTTAAGCTTTCTTTATAATTAAGTGAAAACTTACTTTCTATTCAATTATATTAATTATTGTATTTCTATAATTTTACAACAATTACCTGTTTAAATGATGTGATTATTTTAAACAAACTATAAACACTTATAAAGTTGTATTTTAAATTTTTACAAAATCACCAATAAAAATACTTTTTATTAGGCCTTTCGCCAGTAAAGCTGGCATCATCAGGCAACACAAATTTATATTTGATTATAACCAAAACAATACAATAATTAATTTGAAAAACATATATAAATAATTAAAAGAATTACATTAAATAATTGTAAATATATGGTAAATTACTAACAATATATATTAGAGTGTATAATTTTGTATAAAATGTAATGATAATAAACGAGAATTTTGAATAGGTCCACTTTCATTATTCATAAATAAATATCAACTCCATCTGAAATTTACAACTTATAAAGTTATTTTATATTTATATGAGTTTCGTATTCCTTGGAAGCTACAAAGTTGATCACGGGTGTTACCCAAATTGATCACGTGGCGGTTACCCAAGGTATTAAGTAACATTAATATAGCCTATATCTTGCTTATTTATTTAGTTATAATCAATGGTTATGTAAGGAGGGTCTGACAAACTGCCACGGCGCTGTGTAGTCAATATAGCTACAGGACTGTACGGCGGGTTGCATTTGACGCCGTCATACTTTCTCCCGAGGGCGTTCTTTTGTTACGTTGACCTTTCGTACAATCAAAAACATGGAGCACCTCTGAAGATAGTCCCTTGCATTTATAATTAAAACGGTGTTTTTAAAAACATGGTGATACCGTGTCCCAGTGTGTCCTTACATATATTTACAAACAAACCATCAACGACTCTAAGCTTTTTAATTAGAAATTGCTAGATTTTACAAACTTGATTTATTCATACAAATTCTTGTGCTTATCATTTATTTCTTACTTGATGTAATTGACCTACCCACCCACCCATACATGTACGTTGGTATTGATACATTACTAACTGATAGCTACACAATTTGATCACCGGTGCTACCCAAATTGATCATGTGGGGGTTACCCAAGATAATAAGTAACTAACTGGTAGCTACACAATTTGATCACCGGTGCTACCCAAATTGATCATGTGGGGGTTACACAAGGTAATAAGTAACTAACTGGTAGCTACACAATTTGATCACCGGTGCTACCCAAATTGATCACGTGGGGGTTACACAAGGTAATAAGTAACTAACTGGTAGCTACACAATTTGATCACCGGTGCTACCCAAATTGATCATGTGGGGGTTACACAAGGTAATAAGTAACTAACTGGTAGCTACACAATTTGATCATCGGTGCTACCCAAATTGATCACGTGGGGGTTACACAAGGTAATAAGTAACTAACTGGTAGCTACACAATTTGATCACCGGTGCTACCCAAATTGATCATGTGGGGGTTACCCAAGGTAATAAGTAACTAACTGGTAGCTACACAATTTGATCACCGGTGCTACCCAAATTGATCATGTGGGGGTTACACAAGGTAATAAGTAACTAACTGGTAGCTACACAATTTGATCACCGGTGCTACCCAAATTGATCATGTGGGGATTACCCAAGGTAATAAGTAACCAACTGGTAGCTACACAATTTGATCACCGGTGCTACCCAAATTGATTACGTGGGGGTTTGGTGGCCAGTCATACCTTATATTAACATTGTGAATATGGGCACCATAGGAAATTTACAGAAAACGTAGTGTTTTGTGATATCTCTCGAGAAATAATTGTCGTAAACCAAAATAGTTTTCAAGTTCATGTTCAACACAAAAATCTACATCAATATAAATGAAAAATTTAAAAAAAATCACGAAAAATAAAGAATATAAATTGAAAAATAACATTTTCGAAAAATTTGAATCTTTGTTTTTTTTTAATACAAAACGTTATTTCCGTGGAATAAAATGTCTATTTTCATAAAATAAATACCTGATTATACCCACTGGTGATAAAAAAGCGCATAAATACCCATATATCGAACCAGCGGAAACATTTTAAATTGTAAATATTTAAACTACTTCAAAATACTGTTTACAATTTGTAAATTAAAAGATATTACATAAAAAAACTGTAATATACAGAAATCAATGTTATAGTTTTAAATTTTACTTTAAATTTAAATTAGGTAACAGTTGATTGTGTTAATCAGTCAGTGCCTCAAGTTCAGCTGTGCATAGGATGTGTTTATAGTCAATTGTACTAAAGGATTTATTCATTGCGTTTATATTCATTGTCTATTCTATTTGGCAGCCATAGATGTGTCTAGCATTTAAATTAACTAAGGGTATAAATAAATATATAATGATCAGTATCAATTGTTATGGCCACTATTCAATGGTGATATATAAGAATAAAAGTTACCGAGTCTTTTGTTTCTTCTGATTCATGAATCAGGATAAACGGTGGACGTCTTCTCTTTCCTTTCTTGTTTTGGGACATGGACAAGTCATCTGTCTTCTATAACCTTCACCAACTTGTCTGCCTGATGGTAATGAATCAGTACTGTAATATGTATTGTTCATATACTATATATATATTAATTCAATTATTAATAAAAATGATTATTTACTGTAGGGGGGAATAAGTGTTGTAAAAGATTTTTTTAATATTAAGTTTTTTTCCACTAGTAATAAAGAAGCTTTCAGATTCGTTAATACTAGAGACCCAACGGATTTTGAGTAATACATAGCTCAAGAGAGGATAAAAAAGGGTTATATCAAAATATTAACACAACTTGAATATAACATAGTTGAAGCCCTTTACCCGTCACCTTTGGTACTAGGAGCATGGTCGGAACCAAAAAGGTTAAATTATCCGAAAAGGCTAATATGTATTTCATTTTACTTTCATAACTTTCTTTATCTGTGGATGGCAGTTTAAATTTTAACCCTAATAATATAATTTGTTCGTATTTATCCAATTGTTCTGTAGAAGTACATGTTTATATACTTGATTATATATTCCTACGATAGTTATTCCACCTAATTGAATATTTGTTTCTGTAATTTTGTTATGACCACAGCTGGTTTAAACTGCATCACATTTATATGGGACTACACTAGCGCTCCACAACGGACCACAAAAACATCTGATATTTTGAGACTCAACATTTTACATTGGATGGGAAATCTAGTATAGTATTGATCTTCATTAAAATCAAGTGACTTTTACTATTAATAAATTTGTTAAAATCTCTCAAAATAATTATTGTTTAGTTAATAATTTCACAAACCTATTTCAACATTCACTGATTCAGTTAAATATTTGTCAGTTGAAAGTCACAGACATTAAAACTATTAATCACTATAATAATTGACACACCTTAACTGCAAGTAACCTTATTAAGCACGAAACGAAGTACCTCAATGTAGCATGCAGCCTGATGGGCAATATGGACATTCCAATTAACATGCAAGTGTGTTGAAGACATCATATTTTTAACAGTGAACGTCACAACTAAACATTAATCATTTAATTTATAAATTTAATGATGCAGATACTAACGATTACAGGATTGTAGAGAAAATATAGGATATGGTTGTCTGGTAATAACTGAGTTTCCTTAGAATGTGCCATTTATATAGCGCCCAATAGGTAAGGGGCCTTAAAACAAGCTATTACATTTTACGTTGAGTCCGAGTCACGTATTATTGGTCTGATTGTCAGTTAACCACAAGCCAGATATGGGATTATCTTCCCTATACAGGATCCGATCCCTGGACACCACCAAGTACGGCAACCTCTGACCTCTATAGTAGTGACAATTCTGATGGCAACCATTAAGCGGACGCTGTGCTAGTATTGGCGCAGTGATGTAACCCAGATACTTGGGGACAAAGTGTTTGGGAGATTGTAGGCGATAAGTTCAATGCTCGATCCTCTTAATACCAACACGGCGTCCGCTCAGTGGTTGCCATGTACGTGGACATACCAGAGAAGTCTGGGGTGTCCATGTTGGATGGTAGTCAAGGTTCAGATGTTGTGTAGGGGAGAGAACTGAGTGTTAGACTTGTCATTTACTTGAAAATCAGACCAATACTACGTGGTTCGGATTACACGTAAAACTGTAGGTCCCTTAGTTGCCCTGGCTGTTGGGCTATTAATAAATTTCTCTTTATAAAGAACAGTTGAACTCAATTAGTAACCATACTACACTCATATCATCATTCATATTCGACTTATAATACGCACAACGTTGTGTCGGCGTTTCATAAGCAATAATGTAAGAATATTAAAAGGGCTAAATACAAAACATATCACCTACCATCTCCTTAACCTTTTGTGGAGTTTCTAAATTAATTTAATGTATATTCAGTTTACTTAAATACTAGATTAATTAGCTTAAATATAGTTTATTGAAACGGGGCGAAAATTGTTAAACTATTTGATATTGATTTGTAACCTTGACAGATAAGTAAAAATTATTAATTCAACAACATATTTATGTATATTATACAACAAATTTAGCATATTATACTACATTTAATGTAATACTAACTAAATAAAAAAAATATAGCTATAGTAGGTATTTAATTTCAATGAATTAGGATAATAGTATTTCCGTTCGCTAAGAAGAGAGTAAAAATTCCCTTCGAGTCAGAATGAGATTGATTAGTTTAATACATAAGGTGTCAAATACAGGCCGATGTGGCCATAATGACCTGGAATAAATATCTCTACAGTCTGTTGAAAATAAAATAAATTACTACCCTTTCATCATCGCTCAGCTCCTTGCTTGATAATCAATGCTTTTACGGTTGAACTTAGAATTAAAAAAGTGACTGGTTTAAAATATACGTTTTACAAAGGTAAAAATTACTGTCTTCTTGATTAATACAAATAAAAGGGTCTCCATATTAAGAATGCATTTTTAACTCTTTGATTTCAGTTTTCTTAAATTTATTTTCCTATTTAGTACAACTCAACATATGCTGCCTTTAAAGATTTTCTTTTAATCTCCTCCTAACGGGCCGTCCCCCAAAGGTGACATCTGATCACCATGTACACAAAAAAGTAGCTTACTATTGTCAGCAATGGTATGCCAAATTTAGTTGTGATAACTCTTGTCATTTAAAAGTTATAAAGTCGTCCTAAGACATAATTCTCAACATTATATGTACTATAACATAATATTGATCAATACGTGATCATAAAGCAGAAAAATTAATTTACTTTTTTTTAAATTAAGCTTTTAAAATAGGTCAGGTAATGTTAAACCCCATTATGTAAATGAACAAAACAAAAATAAAACATTATTTTTTATTTCAACTTTAACCAGATCTTTAATATAATTTATACTTTCTCTTTTGAACAGTAAAATGATCAAGCTCCAATTAATTCGAACATGACCATCATTCACTGTAACTGTAGTAGAATACATGGGAAAATATTAATCATTTTGCATGAAATAAAATCATTTTTAATACAAGCACATAATGGCAATAGTTATATGAAAGATTGGTCAATCATTTTCTATCCTAATTTACATTAACGTGTTACATGCTTACTTTGGCATAATTCTATATCAGCATATTTTTGCAACTTTATGAACGTTATTCTATCTATTTTATACTTTTTTCAAGTCAGCAACTGTTGTCTGTTCACCTCTTGGCCTTCAATAAAATTTTTTTTTAAACCTTCATTTGTGTGTTCTTGAACCTCATAATTTCCTTACTTAATTCAACCATATTCCTTAAACTGAGTCAGGACTTTAAAATTGGGATAGAGATAGTGCAGGTTCCATTCCTGGCTTTAACAGGAAGTTTTTATACACCTTCCTTGTTTTTCTGGTTCTTCCCATTGCTCTCTCTGAACAGAATTTCCACACAGATCAATATTATTTAGGAAATAGTTAGAATAATGTTACAAATATTGGTATCAATTCAAATAATAATATTAAAACAATTTTGTAACGTTATTTATTTATTTACAGCCGGAGTTTTGCGTCATTAACACTTTGCCAACATGCTTTTTTACTCACAAACGAGCATAAAACTTGTAAAAACTAATCATAGATATAAATGAAGACCCTGTATAAAATAAGGCAAAGATCTCGTTTCATTGAAGTTACATTTTGATTACTTTAACTTTGAACTGAGCTGAAGTTCTGGAAAATGCTTCACTTTCTAAACTCTTCAACTCTACCTTCCAATTTTCTTTGAGTAAAATTTCTCAAAGGTACCTTTTTTACGTTGAAAAGTAATGATTCCTAATAAATTAAAAATGTATTAGGGCCTACTAAATGTATCTAGCTAGTTTTAGATAAAGGACAACAAATATTTATTTAAACTGAATTATTTTAAAATTAATATTATACGCATTTATATTTTATTTTCTATGTTTGTTTATTATAGTTCTGTATAGTTTGGATATAATTTTACGATGACTTACAGTTGTTACGTATTTTTATAAAACTATAAATTGGAGATATTGCTATAACTTAAATACTTTAATTTATTTTTGGTATTATAAGAATAAGAATAAGAATAAGAATATATTTATTTCCTTGAAAATACATTTACAAAATACACCAATGAAAAAATAATTAGCATTCTCCAAGAAAATTTAGGGCCTCTAAAGGCATAGCCTGCGCAGAGGTTCCAACATTAACTTAAATTAAAAAATTGCGCACAAACAGTTCAAATAAAATAAGTATAATCTAAAAGTTATAACATTTTTCTCCTACTTAAAAATACAAAAACACAATTTAGTACAAGAAAATCTATAATGTTACTTAACCTGTTATAAAATATCGTTTTGCAAATAACTGCCAAAAATACACAAACATGAAATAATATTTAACCTTTCTATACTGAAAAAATAATTTAAATTTGAACTTTTAACAAGAAATCAATATTTTCAAAACCTAACAGCCAGTCTCTTAGCATTTTTAAAAACAGTTTTTTACTATGACAAAGTTTTATATTTTCTGGAATTATATTATACATTCTTGGCCCCAAAAACTGATAACATTTAGTATAAAAGGAAAAAAATGGTTTTGGTACTGAAATTAGGTCTATTTTTCTTAATTTACTTCTAACCGAATTAATATTATGAGACAAATTACCACTAATTACATAAAATATTTTCAAAACTTTAAACACAAACATGTATTTAAGGGGCAATATTTTTGCTTGGACAAATAAAGGGTATGATGGTTCCATTCTACACTTTTTAAAAAGTTTTCTTAAAAACTTTTTTTGCTGAATAAAAATTGGTTTAATATTAGTTTCAAAAGTCCCTCCCCAGCAAAAAAGCCCATATTCAATTCTACTGTGAACCAAAGAAAAATATAACATTCTCAATATCTGTTCATTGCACATAGGTGATAAAAAATAAAAATATCTTAAAGCATTGTTTAATTTAATTTTTAATTGCTCAATATGTTTTTTCCATTTAATTTCCTGGTCAAGAATTAAACCTAAATACTTTATATTGTCAGTCTGCCCTATAACTGCACATTCCCCACAATGAGAGTTTTCACTCAGACATTGCATACATCTGTAGATAACTTCATTTGTAAAGTTAAATTCTTTTCTTTGACTAAAATTAATGAATTTTGTTTTTTCAGGACTCAATAACATATTGTTTTTTGAAAACCACCATTGTAAAGCTTTCAAATCTTCATTAATATGCTGTTCTATTTCCTCCCAATTGTCCCCTATGTAACTGAAAGCTGTATCATCAGCAAAAGCAGTAACTAAGCCTTTAAATTTTCCATTGCATAGGTCATTAACATAAATTAAAAACAAGATTGCCCCTAAAACAGATCCTTGAGGTACACCCTGTCGAATTACTCCAAAACTGCTGTAAGTCATATTTAACTTAACACATTGCTTTCTGCCCGTCAGGTAACTTTCAAACCATTTAAAAATATTTCCTCTTATACCACAATTATAAATTTTTTCCAACAAAATTTTATGATCCACAGTATCGAAAGCCTTTTTTATATCCAAAAAAAGCCCACTGACTTTTTTACTGTGATTCAGACCATCAAAAACACTGTCCATGAAATTCTTTAAAGCATGTTCCGTATTAAGCCCCTCTCTAAAACCAAATTGAGATTTACTGAAAAAATTTGTTCTTTCAAAAAATCTAATCAACTTTTTCTTCATTAATTTCTCAAAAATCTTAGCAAAAGTGGAAAGAAGAGATATTGGTCTGAATTGATTGCAATCATTAGCTAAACCCCCCTTATGTAATGGAACCACCACTGCTATCTTTAATTTATCTGGAAAAATTCCTTTCTCAAAACTTAAGTTAACTAAATACAAGAGAACATCTGAAATTGAAGGATACACTCTTTTAATTAATGATGAAGTAATAGAATCAAAACCTGGTGATTTACTATTTTTTAACGACTTGATTACATTTTCTAAATCTACAGGTAATACATGATCAATAAACATAGAACATACAGAAACTGGTGCAGTAAAACAATTATGTATATCTACTGAATTAAAAACATCAGGATTGAAAGATTTGATATCTAGACTATTGACTACAGAGAGAAAAAAATTATTAAATTCATTTGATACAACTTTTGGATCATTTACCATTTTTCCCTGTATATTTAAGTGTATTTGAGAATTTTTATTGGATTTTTGGCATGTTATTTCTTTTATAACCCTCCATAACTGCTTTGAATCGCCATTACATTTTTGAAAGCATCTTTCATAATAACTATTTTTTATTTGCCTTATTTTCAACTGTAAATCATTTCTATATTTCAAAAAGTATTTCTTTAATTTTGTATTTGTTGGATGAGATTGTAATTTTTTATAGATTTTATTTTTAACTCTAATTTTCATACAAATAAAATCGTTCATCCAAGGTTTAATCTTATTTACTTTATACTTGTCTTTTATATTTAAAGTTTTACATTTATTTATTACATATTGAAAAGTGCTTTCAAAGATATCAAACGCAATTGACGGGTCTTGTTCATTATAAACATCAGCCCAGTCCATCTCATTTAAACAAGTAACAAGAGCTTCATAATCAATACGATAAGAGATCGGTTCAAGGTTAACAGGTTCCTCTCCCTCACACACTAACACGCATGCTAGCGTAGTAGCATGATCAGTTATATTTGTTTGCAAAACTTTCACATGAACTTCTGCCTCTACTTTATTTATAATTCTAGCAAAACAATGATCAATACAAGAACTGGTTTCATTTGTAATTCTAGTTGGCTCAAATAATAAACATTCCAAGCCGTTTGAGGCCATTAAAATATTATAATTATCAACAACATTATCACTACTTAACAAATTAATATTAATGTCCCCAATATAAATAATATTATCATTTTTATTGTCATCCAAAACTTTACTCAGTTCTTCTAGAAAAAATTCTTTAGGCAGAAAGTGAAACCTATAAATTGCTAATAAACAAAATATTTTATTGTTACATTTAAATTTAATTTTTAAAAAATCAGCTGATTGACAAAAGACAGAGACATTACTTAATACTTCTACGTTTGATTTTATAAATACTTTTACTCCTCCTGCTCTGTAATTTTCGTTTGTCTTGGTAAAACTAATATAATTTTGTATTTCATAAAAAAGAGACTCGGATTCTTTTATCCATATTTCAGTGAGAACTATTATATCTGGACTAAGTTTTTCTGCCTCTAGCTGAACTAAAAAATGATCAAAATTTGCTCTAACACTTCTAATATTTTGATGAAGTATTTTAACTTGCTTATAGTTTTTGTTCATTTAAGAGTTTAATATAAAAACATTGCTACCTTAATAAATAAAACAAATATCAATTTTTGCTTTACTTTCAAGCATTAAGACAAATAATAATTTCGAAATTACAAGGAGAAATATAGATAGGCATTTGTAATAATAAAGGATAAGTAAAAGTTCAAAAAAAAATAAAAATAAAATTAATATAAAATAAGCAATTAGCTTTAATACTGCCGACTCTTTTTTTATTATTTAACAGACATAATGAACACAAATAACTGTGATATTAAATTCATAATGTTGATAACAAAACGTGAAAATACTTATTCATCAACGATAATATATTCTTGTTTGTAATACAATCATAACTAAAATTGAAAAGCAATTTTTTTATACTGAACTAAACATTGAATTTTTTCTTTAATGTTGTTTTGAAATTTATTTGTAAATAACCATAATTCTGTTGAAAGAAAATATTACTGCAATATATTCTCAAAAAAGGATATAAAACTAAATTAAATTCTTATTGATCAAATATAACAGTTAGAAGCATATTTACATTTTGTCCAGATCAGCTTGCGAAGTGACAACTATCACAGGAGCATTCTCTTCTCGCCGGAGAAAAATCTTCCCGTTTCTTACCCAAAGAAACTTGCAATTTTTCTGTTTTTGGGTCACCTTCGCTGCTGCCAGGAGCCTCCTACGGGATGGTGCCAGGGACTCATTTATGTAGACTGGACGATCGTCATTCCTGCCCATGTGTCTCGTAGATAAGTTACGTTTGACGCGGCGCTGTTTTAGAATTTCATCTTTATCAAACCGGCGCACGAACTTAACTATTATTCCTGGAGGATGTTCACCACTTGACCGCCTACCTAGCCTGTGACAAGCGTCTACCATCTCATCGGATATGTTCATGTTTAGAGCCCTTCCCACCTCCTTTACTACTGCTAAGACATTTTCATTTGGCTCCTGTGGAACACCCTGAATTTCAACAGAATTGCACCTGCCATATTGCTCTAAATCATCTAAGCGATCTTCAAGATTTTTCACTTTTTGTCTTAGCTGCTGATTCTCAATTGTTAATTTCTCTATCATATCGCAGTATTTATCCATTTTTTCATTCTGTTGTCTGATGACTAGAGTATTTTCTTCCACGGTTTTGTTTAAACTTTCAAAAGCCACATTAAATCCCTTTTCATACGACTTCTGACTGTCCCTTACTTCGTAAACTGCTTTCACTAAGTCATCTAAACTTAATTTACCTTCACTGGCTTCCGATTCAAACCGCATGCTTTTTCTTCTATTCACACTACAGTCGGCACACCTCCAGACAAGACCATCAGCAATTATACAATCCACGTCCGCTTTACTCATTTTCAAGCACACTGCATGAAATTCTCCATTGCAATCGCAACACACTAACTTAACTTGTTTCGCTGTAACAGCTTTAATACATACTGTACAGTTAGGCATTTTGAAAAGAAATTAGCAATAATTTACACAAACAATACTTCAACAAAAAATAGTAATAATAATAAAATTCCAAACTTATTACGAAAAAAGTACACTCTGAAAGGTTAAGTAAAACGCATGTAAGATCTTGAAACTCGTTCAGTGTAGGAGCACGCACCGATAACGATGTTGACTGCCTGAGCGCTGACTCATCACTCAACATTATAATTTATTTGTATCAAACTGAGAGTCCCATGTATAATAGTTTATTGTTTTATTTATTTGTTGCGTTTTATTTACATTTTAAATTTAATAAAAGTAAATAGTAAGCTATGTTTAATCATCATTTAACTAGCATTACACGAAATGATCTGCTTAGTAATTATAATAATGCTTTGTAAAATAAATAAATTTAAAAAAATATTATTCATGTGCAAAAATTCACTTACATCTCTCTATCTTTATCAAAATGTATACATTTGTAAATAAAATTGTGTGATTGATAACAGATTGAAAGTGACTTATTAACTAAACTTGATTGTGAACATAATAATTTTGAAACTTTATAATTTGAATTTTATTGTTATTATTCGTTTTAAACCAATGATTTACGAAGCCTATTGCTTCAAGTCGGGTTTCAATCTTACGTTAAAGAAAGTTAAAAAGTTAACATTTGCAACAACATATCCATCGTGATTGTAGCAGTTATGAAGGGGACATTACCATTGAATTGCCATCTGTTTATTTAAAGTGTGTTTAGTAATAAACATTCAATTCAAATATAAAAAGATAATTAGTGGTAATTGTATTCCTAACCGAATTGACTATGTATTTAAATGATCTAATTATACCATTTTAAATTAAAATATATGGCTGTGCTCTTTGTATCTAGAGAAGTAAATTTGATTTAACAGACTAAAATACCTGTCAAGATATAAGAATCGATAATTTGTACTTTCCTCTCCAGCATATGCATTGATAAAGACTAAAATAAAGATAGGATGTCTTTATCTTTTATCATTTTACCAGGAGAAGTTAGGGCTGAAAATCTCTCTCTATTTAGGGGATCCCTCACTGAAACCTAAGAACCAACAGTGGACGACTTTCAGTGACCGGGCAGACGGGCATGCAAGGACGGGATCGCTCAGGCGGTCGCCCATCCAAGGAACAGCCACCCTCGATGTTGCTCGGTGCTGTTATCTTGCAATAACGCCGCAAGGTAAAGGCCACTGGCAACCTAAATTATGATCACGTAAAATGAAATCGTAATCTAGTATCTAAGTACACGTTACGAATATAACCGCCTTCTTCGTGCCCTATACCACAACTCCCACCCACCCACACAAGAAAAAAGGTAATAAACAAACATACGACCCAGGTTTTTTATTATTCTGGTATTATTTAGTATTAAAATTAAATTCTCCCTTTAGACGGAGTGTCTAATTTGATTATGTAAGTGAGTTCCAGGTATATTTACTAAAGGGAAAAGGGACATCGTTAAATGTGTTCGCGAGAGTGGAGCGAGCGTCCTCAAGTGTACCCTCACTAGTACTGGCACTTCCCACTTCACTGCTGCCAAAAAAGGTAACGACTCCAAGATAATAGTGATAATTCCCTCCTTATCCATAAGTTTAATTGTATTTAATCATCAATATCAGTTTTTATTCTGTTTCACAAGAACTAGTAATGTTTTATACTAAACTAAAAATTTTTAAAACTCAAAATGTTTAAAACCTCAATGCAGGTCTACCAACAGTTTTACCCCTAGTCACATATCTGTTATAAATTATATTTGTAGCCAAAATATATAAATTATAGCCTAACTCCCCTTGAATTCTAATTGGGCTTTAGCGTGATTTATGAACATTTTTGGCTATACAATATTTCATCAACTGCAGTAGAGTTTCTATAAAATGTACTGATAAATGAGGCATCAATCAATTACGTGAATTTTTTTGCTTCTTCTTGATGTTTGTAGACATGTCTACAATTTTATAAGTAAATTTATTGCAGCCATATAATAGTAGTGTCATAAATTGATGCGTAAATCGTAGCCTGTAGCACACGGTAACGAAACTATATCAAAATGAAATTTTTGTTTTGGTTATTATTCTAATTATTTCATTTTGATTTTGATTGCAGTTGATTTGTGATATGGCTTTTAAATTTTAGGGATCAGGATACTCCCACATACTGTGGATATTGTGCTTACTCAGTTTATCTTAAGTCCAGAGAAATATCATTGGCATAAATAAATTTTCAAGGTACTGTAAATGGGATTGTACACATTGAAAAGTAAAGGACCAAAACAGAACCTTGAGGAAGTCCATCGGTCAGTTGCCTAAAGAAGCTTTCCTTAAGCCCTAAGCAAATATGTGCGTGTATGGGTGGGTGGGTGGGTAACTGCTAATGTACGTGTATGGGTGTAATATCACTAGCAGTTCAATTATATATTCAATTATATATGGTGTATAATGAACTAACGGTAACATCGTCCAAAAAATTCAAGTCTTCTATTATCCGACCCATGGTTGATGGTCTGCGAACAGCGCATGTCCGACAAATTTTTCCCCCATCATGCACTGTCTTATTTTCATAGTACAGTCACTGCTAGAAGTATGGATCTGTCATAACAACAATGATCCCACCTGCCACAGTGTTTACATTGGATCTTCTATTGTGTTGTTTACATTGGATCTTCTATTGTGTTGTTTAGTAAATTTAGTTATTATTGATCTATTTTTAATGGTTTAAACTATATAATAATTGCCGGTTTCACCAACATAAATAAATTTGTTCTAATCATAGTTAAAATATTTTACCACAGTTAATTAATTATGTTTTGAACGAAATTGTACCTTGCAGCTCACTGCCACTGGAGGGAAACTGTGGTAGGAGAAGTAAACATTCTCTCCCCTCTATACGCCATCTAGTTTGAGTTTATGAATACTTAGGATGAGGCATTACGGCATTTAATAATTCTACTCCAAAGCTGATAACTCCTCAGTCTTTCATACATAAGCCTAATTTAAACCAGAAACATGATGTTTAACTATATATTTTGTGACCTTGGAGTAAATAAATAATGATTTATACTACAAAAAGTATAAAAGTTAAATTGACTAGTTAATAAACTACTAAATAAATTAAATTCTGGTAACTGATACAAAAATAAAATGTGATCCCACCAAGAGTTATATATTAAATTAATTTATGTAAAATCAAATGAGCCATTTTATATCGGTGACACAGAACTTAAGTGGTTAATTTCTTATTTGCCACTAAACAACAAAACAGTTTCAATGTGATGTGTTTTCGAAAAAAGAATTCTCGAAATTAAAGAATTAGCTAAATAAGTACAGATTCTTCTCAGCTTCATTGGCACAAAGTTTTATTGAAGAAAGTTGCTGTTGCGGTCTCTTATCTACTTAATTTCCATGTTCACTAATTTATCTTAAAATATGCAATTTAGTGATTGAGGTAGAGTGTTTCCTCTTAAATTTTTACAGATTGGATAGCCATTTATTCCATCCCATGTTACTTATATTAAATGTTTGAATGACTGTTTTTTTTTTTTTTTTTTTTTTTTTTTTTTTTTTTTTTTTTTTTTTTTTGTAAATAACGTGTTGTTAAATAATGTTGTGATGTTTTAAGAATTTATGGAAGGTAAGTGAAAATTAGTGGCATGCATTCAATAGAGCAATAGCTATTTAATCAAAGCCCTTTATATTCTAAAATATAATTTAAGTTTTAGGGATACAGCATTTGCCGTGATACGTATTTAGAACGTGAATTACCAGAATTACACTATTGAAATGTTTATTTTGTTATATATCTATTTAAGGGAGTTTTAAAGGGCCCTATTGTAAATATTTAATATGTCAAATTTTGAATATTCGAACATCGAGTGGTCATTTCACTGATCTATACTTAGTATGAGAAAGGTAAGTCCAATAAAACGTTGAACCTTTTCCGTTACTTCACTACCACTACTTTTTTATCGCAATTACGATCAGGTTAGGTCAGGTTAGATTAGGCTAGGTGGCTATTGAAGGTGATCACAAGCTGGTAAATCCAATTATTGACTTACTGCTGAATGTCCTCTCGGTGTGTAAGTTCTTGGAAAGTGATAAAATAAAGCCAGCGATATTGGAGTCTTAGTGGATAAGGAATACCACAATGGGTGTGAAAATGAATGGGAACATTTTTTAGAGCAATATAATATTTATCAGGTAGTAGTGAATTAACGAAAAAGATCCAAAAATGTTAATAATTTTCATATTAGAAAGTGACTAAACCTTTCTATGGATTACCATAGCACGTCGTTAACATTGCTATCAGAAATAATTTTAATTCAAAGAAGTGTTACATCTGCACAGTTTACTAGGTATTTCAGACTGATTGAACTAGGAGTTTGGTGAAAGAACAGAGAAGAGGACCTCACTAAGGTAGCAAGTTGGAACAATAACAACCTGATGTTACCTTAGTAATTCCTTTATTCCTGTCGCAGTTTACATTTCATTAGAATATTTATCTTCTACGAGAAAAAGAGATCTTTACTCTTTGCCAACCGTATTTGTATTTGAAATTAGGTTGTTAAATTTAAAACTTCTGAAACGAAAGATAATTAACAATGTCTACAAACAGTTTGCGTTCTCCGAACTAAACTGATAAAAATTTACTTCAGAAAATTAAAAACTCACATTACTAAAAATCATGATATTTTATAGCTTATATTGTAGATATTATTATTAATAATTCAGATGAAAAAAAGCTAAGATTTGTGATTTTAATGTTATATATGTAATTTTACAAAACTTCCATAAAAAGCTTATAATTGGATTTAATCGGATTTAATATATAATTATTAGTTTTTTACGTCAAATACTTTATTTTTAACGTACGTTTGCTATATGGCTAGTAACCAGACATTTTCGAAAAATAATCTTAGGATATTTTCCGTTAATTCACTACCACTATTTTTTTCCGTCAATTCACTACCACTTGATAATATTCTATTGCTCTAAAAACTGTTCCACAATCATTTTTAGTCCTCTGTGGTATTCCTTATCCACTAGAAATCCGATATAACTGGCCTTATCTTATCGCTTTCCAAGGACTTACATACGGAGAGAGCATTCGGCAGTAAATCAATCATTGGATTTACCAGTATTTGATCAACTTTAGTTAGTAGCCACCTAACCTAGCCGTAATTGTGATAAAAAAAAGTAGTTTAGTGAAGTAACAGATAAAGTAGAGGTAATGAATTAACAAAAAATATCCTAATTTTAACTTTTACACAGTAAATTAGTTGTATTTAATGGTTATGGTCACAGTCCAGCTGGAAACATTTATGGTGTAAAAAAAACTTTGCATCACAATACGTCTAAAAATTTATTTAATTGCCATGTATCATATTATAGTAGTATGAAACATAGTAAACATGAAATAAATTAAAACAACTCAAGTTATTTAATTTATGTGTATATTTTTAAAAGGCAAAATAAAATAAATACTATTTGGTTATAAATTGGGAAACGGTCACGTGTTCTACGAAAGTTGCGTCTTAAAGTTAACAATCATCAATTTTGTACTTGTTTGATAAAATATGTTACTTAACTTTTCAGCAAACTGTAAAACTATTCATAAATAATATGCCAATAAATTTTAAATCATCATTATTTGTTCTAAAATTATATATACTAGGGGACACCTCTGCACGCATCGCGTGCCAACCCAGTCACTCGCTGCGCTCGTTACACCTCGGCCTCCAGCTTCGGCTGTGAATTTTCACTACAAACAATAGTAGGTTAACTTTATAACGTAAAATCAATATATTAAATTTATTTACAATATCTCACTCACACTAATTGCGTTGCTACCTACTTATAAGTATAAACACCTAATTATATTCCTGAGCCTATTTCAAACATGTTCATTACATCCTTCCCTGGTTTATCATTATGAAACATATAACTTCCTCATTATAACAAATACCATCGTTTACACTCCAACACTTGTTAAAACTGTTTAGAAATAAATATTTACATTTGAAGATCTGTTCTGTTCATTTAAATCTCTCCCCATGTTATTCTTATGGTCAAAAAACGTAGTTTGAGGGCTTTTTCTTCAAGGTAGAAGTATTGAAGAGTTAATACCGTATTGCACAACTACGAACTGAGGAAAGTTTTTTGATACCTCAACCGTTTAAATTGGCCAAGAAATAAGGGAGGAGTTGCGTTGACAAAAAACTGCTTCACGTATTATATATAATGATATATAAAAAACAAAGCCCTCACTCAATCATCACTGATTCTCAAACTTCTCGTGTTTATAGAGCTAAAATTTTGTTCACTGTTTCTTTAGGTCTTAAACAAGACAGCTAAAGTATTTTCATCTTGATAAAATACTCCTAAGGAGTAGAAACCATCCCTAAAAGACTGTTCCATAAGGATAACATTAGGTTTATTTTAGTAAATTAATAACAGTTGTTTTGCAATTAAATAAACATGTTTATTTTGTATGTTTGACATTTAACCTATTGATGCATTCACAGTTTACAATAATTTATTACATTTATCTATATATCTTCCAGCTGTAAAATAAAATCAAATTAAATAAACACGTTTGAAATAGGCTAAGTAATACCATTAGGTATTTATACTAATAAATAGGTAGCGACGTGAGAGATAGTGTAAATACATTTAATATTACGATCTTACTTAATACAGTTTTTAACTTCAAAAATTCGTTGCCAAAAGTCACTTGCCGAGGCCGAAGGCCGAGGTATCACAAATGCAACGAGCCTGGCGTAGTGCAGGGGCGTTGCCTAGTATATATATATCGTTCCCTAGTATACATCGTTCCCTAGTATATATATATAGTTCCCTAGTATATATATATCGTTCCCTAGTATATATATATATATATATATATATATATATATATATATATATATATATATATATATATATCATTCCCTAGTATATATATACATATATATATATACATATATATATATATATATATATCGTTCCCTAGTATATATATCGTTTCTTACAGTATTCTTACAGGGTGTTGATGTGAATAAACATAATATTAACGTTATTAAAGTTTTCGGAGACACTAACAATCTTTACATTGTTTCTTTAGTTACAAAGGAACACCCGAGCAACAGATACCCACAATAGTTAGAAGGACCAAAGTCACGGAGACAGTTCCACAATAGTGACGGAGTGAAAGCGGCAATCAAACCGCTTTGTAAGGAGAATCTACTGAGATGGGCCTTTATACGCTTGAAACATTGCTTTCTACTTAATGAAGTTGATAGAAGCTGTTTACTAAGACAAATTATTTATGTGACTTGTCCCTAAACTAATAAAACTAATATTTTAACTGATATAATTGTTATTTAATCTATCGACAACGTTTTTAGTTATTATTGTATACACAGAGTCTTTTAATTAAAAGCGCATAACGATTCCCCAAGTTTTTCAATCCTAAGCATATAAATTAGTTTTATTTTTGGTATTGCCAATATTTTAAAATTTAATTTTAACAAGATTGACAATTTAAAAATATATTACATTTTGTTAGGTCTATCCGAAAATGTAAACTTGTATGAAATTGTATCATGAGAATAAATACTTATCATAAATATGATTATTAAAACATTAGGACACAAAACACTGTCATAGTCTACAAGTCATAAGACATTTAATTTGCATTACATTATATGTTGAGTTTAATTTGTTTGTAAGGACTAGGAATATGACTGAAAGACAAAATACGTTAGTCTCTTTATTTTTTTAAGGGACTTTTGTGAGACTGTGTTTGTTTACAATGTTTTATCACCCACATTTATTTCAAAGTATCGTAATCACGCCAAAAACGTTAATTTATAATATGATGATTAATTACACTGTACATCATATGCTTTGTTGTCAGCTACTGTTTGTTCATTTTAAAAAGCTGTGATATATATTTGGATCAAGATCCAAAGGTCGTTTTAATCCTGTCATGTTCCCAAGTTAAGTCAATTCGTACGTTTCAATAAGAAAATAAATGCAAAGTGATCTTCTGTCACAAAGCTAAGTCCAATCCATCGAGCCATCTAACACCTGCCCCACTGATTCTGTGTATGTTAGCTAATCTCTCCGTAAAAGAGCGCAAGGGGCACTCTGTAATTATGTGATCTATTGTTTGGACAGACTCCCCGCAATCACATGACTGATCTACTGTCAATCCCATTTATACTTCCAGTAGTTACACCTAGCAGTTCGGAACCGATTCAACAGTGTACACTCCCTACAAGTAAGGTTCATCCCACCTACAGGTATTGACGAATGGTTAGTAAGGAAATTATTTCATTCATCAAAACTGGTCCACGCTACGACCCAGCTGGTATGTGTGGCAGCTACTACACAAATGAATTAAACTGATTTTTATGAAAAATATATAAAAACAAATACTGTACATTTTTATACTCATAATAATATGTATAAAAATGTATTTGAGCTTGAGACACTTCTAGTACAGTATTGTTGATGGCTTTTATGTTTTTGTGACTCCTAGGAATGTTAAAATTAATACATATTTATTTTTTTAAGAATCGTTTTTGTAACTAAAAAATCTTTTGATAATTATAACAGCATAATAATTCAACAACAAATAAAATTCAAAAAATAATTTTATTTTGTTTTGCTAGGGAACTTCACACAACACAATTAGAATATAAACGCAAAATGCGCAAATGTGTCACAATACAAGTACAATATGCAAAAATGTATTACAAAATGCACAAATACTATGGTGATCGATTCAGACTTCAGATAAGTCACAAAAGAATGGAAACTGCTGTTCAAATACTCTATTTATATGGGCCTCCAATATGTGATTCGGCTACAACCGTCAAAATGGATACTACTGAAATAGTATTTACTGATTACCATTGGTTGTCACTTCTGTTATTTTTTCGATGAAAAAAAATTATTAAAAGCTATGTAATAATCAAAATTGACCTATGGATTCATATGTTTAGCTGGATCCTTACTTTTTTTAAATTAATAATTCTTACCATACGTTCACAATCCTATCATTATTACAAACTGTGGGATATTTACAATTTAATTGTTTCTTTTGTTCAATTTGTCTAATCAATATTTACAGATGCATTACCAAGCAATTGTTTTAAAATCGTTGTTTTTTTATGTATCTTGAAATAAATAGAGTAAGAGATATATGTACTTTAATCAAACATAAAAACAAATACACATTGCAGCAATCCCATTCTACAAGACTAGTGGGGCAAGCTTCCAACTCTGTACGTGTTTTGTTGTATTCCTTATAAGATTATTTCGCAATGTTGTGTAAAATCTTTAGATATTTATTTAATTTTATTATTTTTTTGTGAAATGTACAACGAGAGACATTTTATTCAAAACTATACTATAGTAGAATTAAAAAGCATTGATAATTACAATACACTTAAACATATGCCTAAGTGAATTAATATTATTTCAAATCCTGTCCTTATAATGATCGCATATTCCAATAATGACAACTAGTATCTTAACAAATATATATATTATTTTGTGCTTTGCTTTTATCATTTATTTACAAAAGTATTTTTATAAGAGTATTTACAAAATAAATCTTGAAAGTCGTAAAACGTGTTAATAATTCTTGTATGTTCTCCACGAAACTCTTAGTAAAAAAGCTCCAAAGTTAACAAAAGATAAAATTAATAAGTCTGCAGCATTATTTTCCAAAAAACGATCAATATAAATATCAAATCATGTTCAATAAAAATGTAAAAAAATTTCAAAAACCAAATAAAAATATAGAATTTGCCTGGTTCTAGATTATGTAGGTAGGGGAGACAAAGAACAGAATTAAATCCATCACTTAGATAAATTATCCGATTATCGAAAGAAGAATTTTAGTTTGCATTGATCTGAACCTCAAAGCTGCAGCTTCAGTTGCACAACTGGAGCAAAAGCGTAAATAATGATAAAGTAAATACATAATTACTCCAAATCAATCCAGTATCTGGTGGTTATTGACTTCTACACGTAAACACATTCATAAATGGCGTGCGGACTGCGCATGCGCAACAGATATTGTCTCCCAACCACGCACCTGATGATGTACAGTCTCTGCCAGAATTCCCAATTTTCTTTCTACTGTCGGTGCAGAAATTATGTGCACCCTAGTTTGTATGATGTTTACTAAAAAACTAATAACCCTATGAAAACTCAATTTCCTGAACACTGTTTCTTAGTTTCGAAAAGTCGTAAATTTAATTAATCGGTCTTAATGTAATCCCTATGACATGTATTAATGATACATATTATTGATATATGTGTAATTAAATGGAGAGATGTTAAATTTATTTAAATCGATTTTAATTTATAAACTTAAAGTTATTTTAAATAGATTTAAATCGAATTTAAACCACTTCATTTACTGTTTAGTATGTAAGTAAAATATCGTAACTATACATTTCATAAAGATTACAACGTGGCCATATAATTAATATTTAGACCTCTAGAAGCCAAGAAAACGATGCTTCAAGGAATTGATAAGAACGTTCTTTTCTTGAAAATTATAAAAAATTGTCCCATCAACCACGTATTAAAATATAATTGCAATACATAAACGGGTTTTTTTAGTAATGCCTGTGTAAATGTTATGTACAGTGAAAACTAGTTAACATTCCTGTACTTTTTTGTTCCAACTAGAATGAAAACTATATGTACCTAAAGTAAAATTTTAAAATGCGTGAATCATAACGCAAAATTAAATGGGAAATTCAATGGTGTGATTGGAGTTTACATAGACCACTTAGTTTCTTGGTAAACAAGCTTCAAACTCGGGTGCACATTTCTACACCGACGGTATGTGTAGCAATTTTATGTTTGATCTGATATTGAGCTGTTTAATCAGTCTAATTTAATGATTTTAATTTATCATTCTAATCTATTAATAGAAAATTAAATACATTATAAACTTTAATGCACATATTTAATAAATCATAATGTAAATAAAATTTAATGAAATGAATACACATATTTTAAAGAAAAACCACCCACAATTTAGCACAGCAATCATGACTTTTAATGAGAGTGAATTATGAACTGGACAGCAGTCTTGTGTAATATCCAGATAATACAGCAGTCTCGTCCAATACCCAGATAATAAAGCAGTCTCGTCCAATACCCAGATAATACAGCAGTCTTGTGTAATACCCAGATAATACAGCAGTCCTGTGTAATACCCAGATAATACAGCAGTCTCGTCCAATACCCAGATAATAAAGCAGTCTCGTCCAATACCCAGATAATACAGCAGTCTTGTGTAATACCCAGATAATACAGCAGTCTCGTCCAATACCCAGATAATAAAGCAGTCTCGTCTAATATCCAGATAATACAGCAGTCTCGTCCAATACCCAGATAATACCGCAGTTTCGTCCAATACCCAGAAAATACAGCAGTCTCATCCAATACCCAGATAATCTAGCAATATCGTCCAATACCCAGATAATACAGCAGTCTCGTCCATAGCCCAGATAATACAGCAGTCTCATCCAATACCCAGATAATACATCAGTCTCGTCCAATACCCAGATAATACAGCAGTCTTGTGTAATACCCAGATAATACAGCAGTCTCGTCCAATACCCAGATAATAAAGCAGTCTCGTCTAATATCCAGATAATACAGCAGTCTCGTCCAATACCCAGATAATACCGCAGTCTCGTCCAATACCCAGATAATACAGCAGTCTCATCCAATACCCAGATAATCTAGCAATCTCGTCCAATACCCAGATAATACAGCAGTCTCGTCCATAGCCCAGATAATACAGCAGTCTCGTCCAATACCCAGATAATACAGCAGTCTCGTCCAATACCCAAATAATACAGCAGTCTCATCCATAGCCCAGATAATACCGCAGTCTCGTCCAATACCCAAATAATACAGCAGTCTTGTCCAATACCAGATAATACAGCAGTCCTGTGTAATACCCAGATAATACAGCAGTCTCGTCCAATACCCAGATAATACAGCAGTCTCGTCCAATACCCAAATAATACAGCAGTCTCGTCCAATACCCAGATAATACCGCAGTCTCGTCCAATACCCAAATAATACAGCAGTCTCGTCCAATAACCAGATAATACAGCAGTCTCGTCCATTACCCAGATAATACAGCAGTCTCGTCCATAGCCCAGATAATACAGCAGTCTCGTCCAATGCCCAGATAATACCGCAGTCTCGTCCAATACCCAAATAATACAGCAGTCTCGTCCAATACCCAGATAATACAGCAGTCTCGTCCATTACCCAGATAATAGAGCAGTCTCGTCCAATTCCCAGATAATACAGCAGTCTTGTCCAATATCCAGATAATACAGCAGTATCGTCCAATTATAGGCTTTCTTACAGACTTAACTGTACTTTTCAGCACGATTCCACCGAAGGGGAACTGTGGTGGGAGTAGTTTTCTGTCATACTACACATCCTACGCTATATATAGTTTGGGTTCAAATTTATTATATTTCTGAATATTAACATTCGAAAATTTTAAGTTGTAATATTACCTTAACAGCTGATATTACAAGTAAAAAATTAATAACTTATTAAAAAAAACAATCGTCTACAAAAAAGTAAGTAATTTAAAATATTTAGGTGTACTTTTGATGCAAAGTTACAAGGAACTCATACATACATTTTCTTCATAATAAGTTGAAATTCTCAATCAGAAAATTCTATTTTCTTAGAAATAATTGTGACACCAGACAGTTGAGGGCCCTGTATTGTGGCTTCAGTGAGCTTGTTTGGGAGGCGCATACAAATATCTAATTGATACATTCCGAGTCACACTAAATCACTTTTTATGAATAATTTTAAACAAAACAAAAATAGAACGCTCTTTTCCCTTGTCCTGCATCCTGAAATGATTACCTATTCAACATATATTCACTTTCCAGGTGTTAATAATTGTTTATGTTACTATTGGAAATTGAGGGAAAGATGTTTTTGTATATAACCCAAAAAGTGATCAACATAGAAGTTTTAAAGTCCCTATGGTAAGAAAAACACATTTAGGCAGTTATTTCAACATAGTAATCAATTACCATCAGAAATCTAAAAAAACCGTTCCTCTGAAAAGATTCTTATTAATAGTCAAAACATGGTTATTCAACTTGAATATGCTAACTTCCTTTCAAATGGATTACTAACCTATTACTTTAGATCAATAGGTTAGTGGTTAAGTTTTGATATTGTATTTATATAGATAATTATTTAGTTTTAAAAACGATAAACTTTTGTGTATGATCATCTATTGCTGCAGATGCGATTTGTCATGTTTGTAAATATATGAACTGAACTCTGAACTTATCAGTACCCTTGTATATAATCTGAAACACTGTCACACAACTTATTAATAGCAATGATATTCCTAAAAGTGTAACTTGTTTTCATTGTGCGTTTTGTGTAAGGAATATATTCCATTATTCCATTTTCATTATTTCAGTATGGTTTTTTGAACTAATTGAGATCTAAAGATATAACTGTAAGGGTACTTCTTCTAGAATAACTGAATTCAGAAGGAAGCTTTAGCAAGACATATTTTTAATGGAAACTCTTTCTTGTACGTTTTTGGGACATGACATTCAGTAAACACGACTCTTAATTTAATGGAGCTTGACAGTGACACGAGATAAGACTCTTGGCACAGCAACTAGAGGGGGAAGGAAGGGTGAGGGAGATAAATATTGTAAATAATACGTTAAAAATGTATACCCTCTTATCATGCCAACTCTTAACGTTATCTTCTCTCACGAAAAATTCTGGTTGAGTATTCATAGATAACATATGATGTAAACATAATCATTGTTAGTCTTTACTTAATCTCGTAAAATTAATATTTTACTTATTTATACAGATAAACTAACAAAGATAAACTTACAAAAAACCAAATAAACTTACAACAGAAGTTAATTGATTCATCATAAAGCTTACAGAAAACAATATACAAATATGTTGCTTGAAAAAATAAATATAATAAATTAAAGATTCGTCTAATTAAACAATACTAAAAACCCATAAACATGGGTTTTTGTTGTACACGAATTTGAGTATAACAAATACATTGTAAAATATTTTACGATTTTTATATAGATAATAATTTTTTAATACACTTACTGTAGTTTTTTTTTTTCTTTTTTTTTTTTATCTTGTAATAAAACAAATAAATTCAATGTTGTCTTGTATAAATTTCGCCAATTAATGCTGCTAGTTATTCGTTATTCCAACCTTAAGGTTCTTTATATTTTAAAATATACTTTTCCTATAAAATATCTATTTTCAAAAACACAGGCTGTAATTCAGAAAAACTCATGTAATTAGGTAGATCAACAATTAAATTCAGATCCTCATTTATTCATACACATATAGATCACTCCACATCAAAGTAATATGGTTGCTATTTTTGTATTTATTCGTAATAAACAAATAAAATAAATTGAATAATCAAAAGAGACCAACGACTAAATTTAATTCTGTCTTTACGATATAAGGATACGGTGTTCTTTGTCCAATTTTAACATGTGTTTTTAGTATTCTTGTCCGTTACGACTCCCTTACGTACGGCGTGGAAAATATAATACTCCTGATTTGATAGTAAATATTAATAATAATCTAAATTTTTGATTACTTATAATTAATGTCTACTTATATACCCATAAACAGGGCTATCTAGTTGTACCCCGAATGCGTTTGAATACATTTTTAAAGTAATTGAAACAAAATTGAAATGGTGATATAAAGTGAGATTTTTTTATTTTTAAGATATTTATATATTAACAAAGCCATCGATTTAATTTTCCCTGGCTCATAAATCAGACGAGTTATTTACACATACGAAACATCAGTGAGATCAAAGAAAGACGATTAATATATACATTTAAGGTGGAAATAGGGGATGTCTTACACACGTTTGCTCACAGAGGCAATTTAAAGTTTGCTCTTTCGTATGTTTTCTATTTGTTTTCCTGATTCGTTTTCGATGGTATGCTCTTATTCTGTCTCCAGTGATGGCTCAATCCATCCTTTTCTAGACAGAAGCTATGAGAAACGTTTGATATTAGTCTAGCTTATACCAGTCCAAGATCTATGCTTTTTGACGTAAACTGAAGAAAGTACATTTTTTATCTAATTTCATGCAAATTTTTTTCGTGAGTTCTTATTTAGCAATAACTATTAGTTAATGGCCCTCTAAGGATCAGTTTACCTTCTGACCCACCCTCCCAACCATACACATACATTGGTATTGACCCACCCACTCACCCATACACGTACAGTGGTATTGACCCACCCTCCCAACCATACACGTACAATGGACATGTACAGTGGTACTGATTCACCTACCCACCCATACACGTACAATGGTACTGATCCACCCTCCCACCCATACATGTACAGTGGTATTGACCCACCTAACCACCATACACGTACAGTGGTAGTGACCCACCCTCCCAACCATACATGTACAGTGGTACTGATCCACCCTCCCATCCATACACATACCTCTGCACTCTTTTATCTATACTTATTACACTCATTCGTATCCAAATTTACCCACATCTGTGAGTCAGTATCTTGGAAATAAATTCAAAAATAACTTTTTTATTTTTCAATAAGTTATGAAATTTGGTCTGAATACCCTATTGTAGCTGGACCATATATATAAAAATAATATGTTAAAAACCAACATATTTTTAATTTACTGGAAATGCTTGTGAACACATACTTTATATGTTACCTTTTAAAAGAAAGAATTTCCAAAATGGAATAAGGTAGTACATGGTAGTTAAAAACAACGTATTAGTATTACATAAGCATAACTTACTATGGATAAGTCGCTTAGAAAGTAACCTACTGAGTTCACTGGAGCGAAATATATGTACTCAGTCGTAGAAGTGAGATAGAGAATTACTGTGGCATTCCATTTAAATGTTATCATGACAACTAGGATGATAGTAGGCCGCGTAATGGCGGTGCAAAAGCAAGTCCCACTCACTACGTCATGAGCAAATGTTACTATTGGTTGTTTTGATTAGAAAGATTAAATTAATTGTTATTTAATATTTAAAAGCAACTAATAATAAATATATCACAGTGAACAATAATGTAAAGAATAAAAAGCAATTAATTGAATGTGCACTGTTCATTAAATTATTTATGTCAACTAAACACTCACTGTTGCGGAAATTGAACTCTTGAAGGCAGAAGTTAGTCACGCCCGTGATATACGGCAGCTAAGTTGTGGGACAATTCCCCTCCACTGCTGAAACCCCTATAGCGCTAAATGTAAAACGCAGGTCACTATATGTCCGGCCCAAGTAAATGACTAATACAATTTATTGCAACAAAATATTTACACTTTATTTAAACAATTTCAGTTTTAAGAATTGCTATAGATTTTTATTTATAGCTTTCCAAGGTTTATATGCAATATTTATGGGTATCACTTTTGGAATAAGTAAAAAACACAGCCAATAAATAATTTCTAATGTAATATTTACTATCATATTCTTACCGGTATTAATTTTAATTACTTGAAATCCAGTCATGATAATTACACAAGAGAGGTTGCTTTAAGATTTTATAGTTCGTATATTAAAATTTTTTAGTTGCACGTTTTTCACACTCAAGAGTCCAATATCCTGAAACTGCTACTTCAACAGAAAGGCATAGCTGTTAAAAATTATCAAAATTCAATGTGACGGCGTAATGACGTGATTTAGGTACAGGCAAGTGTTGCATTTATTGCCTCACTACCGCTGAAGGCGCTAATGTACAGAACTCTAAACTCATTATCTATTAAAGAGCTGCAGTAAGGGTGCCAGTGCCAGTATTGCATCAGTGCCAGTGAGGGCTTAATGTAAATTGTAGGTAAACTTTTAAAGTCAACAAATATATGAGCATTATATATTATATACAATTAATTTATAACTACTTGATTGATAACTAAAGAAATCTTGTTTGATTGAAAAGTGTCCGTAATCAGTAGATGAATCCTGTCAGGGTGTGCTGGTAAGGGGTGTGGGAAAAATATTTTATAATTTTAAGATTGTTTGTATAATTTGACTTATTTCATGTAACTCATGTTATTAACGAAATAAAATATTCTGATTTTGACTTTTAAGTTTCAAGTTTTTCTAGTCTGGGTTAGTATTTCCCCAATGTTGAGTTTTGTTACTGTTTTTGAGATGAGTCGTTTTGACACTCTAATAGAATTCAAAAATGTTTAATTATTAAAGTGTATTTATTGTTTACACATGTTGGAGGTTTAGTTATAAGTCTATTATTAATAGGTTTGGCATTGTTCACAAGGCTGAACACGGTCGAAAATTGCATATTGAACTTCCAGGTAATGAATATATATATATATATATATATATATATATATATATATATATATATATATATATATATATATATATATATATATATATATATATATATATATATATATATATAATCTACGTCTTTTTAAGTGTACGGAATTCTCTTCCGTACACTTAAAAAGACATTCTAAAATCCATGTAGTGCTTATCTGATTTTCTCTCTTTGAATGAGAAATTGTAATCTTTTGCTTTTGTGTTTTCCGTAATTTACAGTCTTTTCAATATTAAAGACTAATTAATAAACACTCACTTAACCGGCTCCTGAACACGGATTATGGAAAGTTTATAAAAAATTGTAATTGACGGATTAGAGCTTCTCTCTAGTTGAACCCTACAAAACAAAATGTTGAAATCTGACAATTGTTGTATAACTATTGTAAAATATTACGCTTTTCAATATCCATTAAATATTATAAACATTGCCTTTATTAACTTTTCTACCCTAATTCTAAATTCTAACTTGTCATTTTTTTACATAAATTACTATTAAGACACCCAATGTAACGATAGCGTAAAGTGAACTTTTTTATAAAATGTTTACTGAACACTTACATTTCACTTTTTCCGTGCTATTTCATATGTAACTTTCTTCATATTTACAAATTTAACTTTAAATGTTAACACTATATTAGCTTTATAAAGCAGCATTATTACCAGTCAATGATATGTTAAACTAATAACAACTCAAACTAACTTAAGTCTTGCAACAACTCACGGAGGAGTGAAACTTGTTATAAACTTTCTAACTTTTGTTGAAGCCTTATTACGCATCTCTCGATCTTACAGGACTAGCTTGAAATCAATTTCCTTATAGTGGGGGAAAATTATATTGAAATGTATTATTTTAATAATATGACATAGGCTATATAATTGTTATGTAATATCTAGCTGAGTATTTTTCTTCTTGCACTTTTCTTCTGTCGGCACTGGTGGCGCAGTGCTGTAACGCAGCTACATAGGGACAAAGTGTTTGGGAGATTGTAGGCGATAGATTGGATGCTCGATCCTCTTAATACCGACATGGCATCCACTCAATGGTTGCTATCGGCGTGGACACTACTAGATAAGTCTGGGGTGTCCATGTTGGGTGGTAACCATTGTATGGATGTTGTGTGCGCGAGATAACTGAGTATCAGGTTTGTCAATTAGATGAAAATCAGACCAGCACTACGCGGTTAGGATTCCACGTAAAGTTGTAGGTCCCTTAGTTACCCTGGCTGTTAGGCTATTAATAAACTGCCCTTTCTGAGGAACAGTTGAACTCAGTTAGTAACCATACTACACTCATCCACACTCATCCTACACTTATATCTATTTTGAATTGTAATCATTCATGTTCGCCTTAAAATACCAACAACGTTGTGTCGGTGTCTCATATATAAGAATATAAGAATATATCTGCGTATAATTTCATATTTTACAAGAGCTATGTATACAAATCAAGTTGATGAGAGAAATGGTGCATCAAAGTGTGACCTCGTTACATGAAACCAATCAAATAAACCATCTAACAACAGCAAAACAACAGGAACTCGTGCATAGCAGACTACTCAATAGTTTTCAATCGATGTTCTGTTTGTTCCAAGTAATATAATTTTCATATTTTCATATAACACAATTGTTGTTTGTAAAGAATAAACCAAATTGTAACTATAAATATGTATTGCATAATTAATTCTGTAAGAGCTGAGAAGCGATATTTATAATTTAAAATATATATATATAAATTTACCAGCGTGGTGGCTCAGTGGCTTAGGCTTCGGACTGCGGAGGACAGGGCCAAGGTTCGAATCCCCACTGAGCCAACGGTCGGTACTTCACTCGTTGAATAAAGTTCACGCACATGCTTGCAAGCCCGTGTGAACTGGCGAGTGAAGTTTTTTTATTAAAAAAATATATATACATAAATATATATATTGTATATATATATTATATATATAATATATATATTTTTATATATATAAATATATATATATTGTTATGTACGGTAAAAAAATTAAAAAGAATATAAATGTTGCGTTTGTTTTAGTTTGTAATACAAAATATAATAAAGTATATGAGGTTTAATCAATTTTTTTAATCTGTATGAAAGAATTCATAAGGTCTTCTAATTTTACGCAAAAATCTAACGTTTTAATACATTTTCAATATCTAAAGTAGCTAATGATGTCATAACTTAAAGGATTGTTTTGTTTGATGACTGAAAGCTTTTCTATACATCCAAACTATGGTTTTATAACAGATATTTGTATGTATTTAATCATTTATTTGTTATTTATATCATTTATTTACTGTTCATATTAATTTAATCAACAAATTTAATTGTTAGCTGATAAATATTTAAAATTGTAAATAAGAACTTCCTTTCACAACTTCAATTAGACAGTAAAATTTATTTAGTTAGTATTTATTTTCCAGCTGAACGTTTAAACATTAGTAAAATATATTGACTAAAAATACTGTCATTAGCAACTAGTTTGTATTTTTATTGTGTTATATACAACTATTGTAAATTTAAAATTTTAATTTGATCCAAACATAAAGGTATAACAGTTTATTATCATTTAATACCTACTTATAAGGGTTTTCATCCCCTATCTATAATCCACCAATATAATATTTATCATTCAGACAAATACGTCCAATGTGGTTTTAGTGGATAGTATGTTTTTTTATTATGGTAGTTTTAATTTTAACTAACTTACGAGTTTTAATTTTAACTCGTACGTTCGTTATTGTTTATTTACCCTAGAAATAAAAAGTTATTTATAAAAGTATATATTTATAAATTCTTTAAGTCATACTTATTGTTTATAGAAATATTTAAATTAAACTTTGACATTTAAAATACATTTTATTTATTTATGAATCTGTTTACTAATAAAAAGCACTTTGGGACATAACTCGTAGATGACATACTTACAAAGTTAACATTTTTATTTCAAGCAACTTGACATGATAATTTTATCTTAAACTTGGATAGTTTATATGATTGTTTTTTAACTATTATATTACCTTACTCTTAAAGTAAGTAGTTATAAAAATAACATAACGTCCAAAATTTACAATATTTATACATTTACTAATAAAAGCACTAAAAACAGTTGAATTTCTGTTGTTTTCCTGTATAATGTGTAACTTTTCCGTTAAATTGTTTTATTGTTTTTATTGTTTAGTGGTTTTCTTAATTAGTTTCACGTAATCTATTGATGTTACGGTTAAAACTCTAAAAATATTAAAATATAAAGCTATTTTAATTTATTAAACAATTATATACATAGAAATTAGTAACTCTGTCTGGTATTATTATTTTCATTATGCCTATTTTTATATATTTGGTGTTACAAAAAACTTAAACGATATGATTTTCTATTTACGTATCAGAATCCAAAGCTTTAAGCATTTTTTGAGTAAAAAGATGAAAAAACATTAACCAACATATTACTAATACTAATACAATTAGTAATAAGCATCAATTTACTACTATATATTAAAAACTATTAATTCAAAATTTCCTCTCATTCAAAGTGTTTACGGCTGTAGTGATATATAAGGTGTCAAACACAGACCCACGGCTTTGATGACTTGAAATAAAACTCTTTAATGTGTCGATCGGAAAATAGCTGACCTCCATTTCCTCAGGATTTTAAATCTGAAATAACCAACGACTTTATTTTTTTAAGATACATAGTTTTATTAAATTAAGGTACATGTTTAGAGAATGTTTTTCAAGTCTCGTTTACCTTACGTTATTTCAAGCAATCTTGATGAGATAATAATTATTGAAATAATTTATATTTTTAGCATATAAAAATATAAATTATTTCAATATCTATTACCTCATCAAGCTTCCTTATATTATCTGAATAACTATCAATTACTACTGATTTATGTTAAATAGCTACACATCATATCGTTTATTTTAATATTTTTTTTTTTACATATAATATTTTCAAAGTCTGAAGCCATTTTCAAACATTTAACAACATAAATAGTGTTTAATAAAATACAAATAAATAGTAGATCATATGTTTCTTAAAATATTTAACATATGATTTGATCAATGAAAATAGTTGAATATATACTAAATAAATTTTGATAAAAATTGTTTAGTCACTTATTAATTTTGAATTTTTATTTAATACTTCTGCTTTAATAATAGGCAGGGCATAAGGTGGCACTCGGTTACAGAATGCATCTTTCTACAGCCATACATCTGCTTCTTTTATTGTTCTTTCTTTCCATTTACTTTCTTTATATTAAATTATACTTAATGCTATCCATTGTATTATCAATATTATTAAATCAGAAGTGTTAAATAACATTCAAAATTAATAAGTGATTAAACAATTCTTATCAAAATTTATAAAGTATATATTCAACTATTTCCATTGATTAAATCATCTGTTAAATATTTTAAGAAACATATGACCTACTAATTAATTTATATTTTACTAAAAACTATTTATTTTGTTAAATGTTTGAAAATGGCTTCAGACTGTAAAGCCGAAATATAATATTTTTAAAAAACTATGTGATGTGTAGATATTTAACATAAATCAGTAATGAACACCATAAAAAAAATACATACCGTCAAGAATTAATACTAATCTGTAAGACTTGTAAGAGTGATACTTACTAATAATTTAAAAAAAAAAAAAAAAAAAAAAAAAAAAAAAAAAAAAAAACAATAAAGTAACCCACCAGTTTCTTAAAGAAGGCGAAATATCCACCAACGCCTGTGTGTTCCTTTGGTCAGGTATTGTATCCCAAAGCCTACATCCTATCGTGGAAAGGCAAGACATATAACGAGTCCAATTTATATTTAAACAGGCATTTATTTGATATTGGTTAATTTTTTATAATGTTTGAAAAACAAAACTAGTTAGAACTAATTTTTTTTTAATATTACATAACAGCGATATCGAGGGCAATATAATGTTGCAAAACGCAAAACACAATAAATTAATATACATAATAAATGAAAACGCACATTAATGTGTGTATCTTATTATCATTTTTTCTAAATAAGCAGATAATTTCCTAAAATTAGTAAAATGACAACATTTATTGAATTAAAACATTAGGGTAGTAAAGTAGATAATACTTTTATAACTTAAGATTAGTTTGTAGTATGAAGTTAAGGGCGTGTTTTGATATTATAATTATGAAAATATATGATAAGTGAAAAATATACAACCCCCATTGTATGTAAAAATAAATAGCATAGATAATCAATATAAGTGATATTTTGTAACTAAGTGTGTACTTTACAATAAAGTAAAGGCGTTCAATAATAGTACATGTAGAATAATTTACATAGTTAGTTATTTAATTACCAAACCGTTGGTATTAGTCCTGATTTACTTACTCAAAATAAGGTTAAAAGCCCCTTACGAATTATTTTTAATTGTTGAACATTGTGTTTACTCTTTTTTAATAAGTATTGTAATGTCTTTTAATGGTCATATGTAACATGAATTTCAGATTTTATTGGTTATTAAAGACATTTACTGTTTTTCTGAGAAAATATTGTTATTTTATTACTGAAATTGTATTCTACGAAAAATGTTCCCTTTTATATATTTTTTACTACATGTCAATTATAGTGAGAAAAAAATAAGCATAGTTATTTTACGTACAAATTCTAATCAATTATGCTGTACAAGATCAGTAGAGTGGAGCCCTACAATCAAACTCGATTAAAACCATGATTATAACCTTTCCTGGTTAAGCATAATAATAGATCTAACCTCCTCAATATTATAAACACCATTGTTTACGTTCCAACAGCTGTTATAACTTTTTGGAAAGCATTATTTACATTTGAACAGCTGTTATTTAACGACTCATTTAAATCTCCTTCCATACTACTCTTATGGCCAAAAACGTGCTTTGAGGGCTTCCCATACCCTTCAGGGTGAGAATACTGAAAAATTAAGACATTATTGTGCAACCACGAACATAGGAAAATTTTTTGACAACTCAACCGTTTAAATGGGTCCAGAAATGATGGATGAGTTGCGTTGACAAATAACTGCTTCGCGTATTATATATAAAGATTTGTGGTTGAAAAGTTGGGAACTCCATGTTAAAATCATTCTGCCTGACGGTACAAATGTGCGGTCTGTTGTTTCCCACACACTCATCAGATAACTAACTCTCTACCAGGTAAATTTCTATGACAGTCTTAATTGTATGACTGATTTTAACAGTTCTGTATTCAGCAACAATTTGAAAAAAAAATAAAGAGTAAATCCACTCTTTATAAATTTATTTATTATGTTTGTCATGAGGCAAAAAATACCAACTGATTTTTTCCTCAAATAATGTATTAAAAATGTTAACATTGCATAAATGCATTTAATCAATTTATGTTGAGAAGTAAGTTATAAATTTTAACATAACTTAAAATCGTAAATTTTTTTTAATCTAATAAAATAAAAATAAAATTATTGTTGGCTGTAAATTATTTAGATTTATTATTATGCTAAACACTACCTAATTATGTCATTTTAGAAGCTGGACTCAAATAAAAGAAAGATACAGAAGTGTTTCCTGTTTACTTTATATGACTCAGAACATTGTAGTTTGATCGGTTTAATGTTCAGAATAACTCAATTTGCAATAATTTAATAAAATGTTTTTATTCGCAAGTTATTTGAGGCTGTATTTTGCACTTAGGATTTGTGATATCGAAATATAATGAACCTTGTTTGTCTGTTTAAGTTTTCGTAAAAAGAATATGAGAAAATAGAGGAAATTTGCAAGCAAAGTGTTGTTTAACGAGTTCTATTCAGCAGTCTTTTAGCGAACTTTTCTTTCTGGCAAACGAAGTTATGGGTGAAAAGAGTGATAGAATATTAAAATTAATGCACCCACAAATGCTTTTACAATTTCTTTGTAATCAAACATTTAAAATACTATCTGAGTTTTGCCTCGATTTTGTAAGAAAAGGACGTTGCATTCAGTTATTTTTTTTATTATTCTTTGTATTATAGTAGTTATTATTAAAAGGAATTTAAAATAAAAGCATATTTAAATATTGAATATATTTCATATCAAACTGTAATGATAAGTCTGAATATTTCATCAGCGTTTATTTTAAACAAAATGTGTAATATAAAATTTGTGAGTAGTGTGATAATAAAAGCATTGTTATCGAAATTTTTACAAATTAATTTTGATTTATAATTGTGTTTGATATTACTATACCAAAATCATGTACCTTGCCGGCATGTTGGCTAAGTGACTGTATTCGGACTGTAGAGGGAAAAGTCCAAGGTTCGAATTGCCACTAAGCCAACGGTCGGTACTTCACTTATTGAATAAAGTTCACGCACAGGCTTGCAGTCCCATGTGAACTGGCTATTGAAGTTTTATTTTTTAATTTTTTATTATTATTTTTTTTAAATATATTTAAATTAATTTATTCTTTCGATCATATTTTTATGAACCACATTTTAATTATTACTCGATCTGTATGTATTCAATATTTTTTTGGACTGTTTCTATAAAAAAAAACACTAAACCTCCTTTGAAATATGTGTTTATTTTTCGGTCACATCAGGTGGTAGGCCTGTCTGGCCGTAGTCTGAAATTTATTTTAAAGTATAATGTTAATTGTTTGGTCACTTACTAACTCTTCATTTGGGGCAAATCCATGAGGACAAATTCAACGATATAACTTAAATTTGAGGTAAAATTAAATAACATATTAACAGTTGATTACTATAACAGATCAATTACAACTCATATTGATTACAAATAACAAACTATAAATATCAAATAATTAAGCTATTTTAAAATAAAATGAGTAAACAAATTACTTAAAACCAGGAAATGAGATATGGTAGGAGTGGTTCTAAATTTAGTTTTATCTTTTGGTGGTCAACTTTTCATAAATGTTTATTATTACAGTAAGGTTGATTGTATTTACTGCACAATTAAATATAATCAACCTGCACTATTGTTAAATACGTGAAAGAACTTTATTATTTCGAGGTTAAATAGAACAAAACATATAAAACGTGAAGCCGTTTTTTGTCAAGGCAACTCCTCCCTTATTTCTCGACTAACTGTTAAAGTGTCTAAAATTTACATCTGTTCGTAGTTGTGTAATGAGGTATTAAATATTTAATATTTTAACCCTGAAGGGCACGGGAAGCCCTCAAAGTACGTTTTTCAGCCATAAGAATAACTTAGAGAGAGATTTAAATGAATCGAAAAGTAACAGCTGTTCAAATGTAAATAAAGATTTACAAACTTTTCAACAGCTGTTGGAATGTAAACATTGCTATTTTTAATATTGAGGAGGTTAGATCCTTCATAATGTTAAATAGTAATCTAATGAAGCTATTTTATTTATTTAATAAATGTTTGGCTGTTCAACACAAACAAATGAAATTGACACGTTTGAAAAAATAATATAATTTAATGCCCATACCAATAAATAGATAGCAACACAATTAATGTGAGTAAGATAAATAAATTTAATATTGTGATTTTACGTTGAACAGTCAACCTACTATTATTTGTAGTTAAAAGGCACAGGCCGAGGTGAAGGGGTTGGCACGCGAAGCGTGCAGGGGTGTCTCCTAGTTGAAAATAATTAGTTTCTTCAAGTTATAAATTTATCTTTTCCTACAGGATACAGAGCACTTACTGGTCCGGAAATGGAAGGGACCGGAAGGAGGTTAGAAGTCTCCTGCGTAGCTCTCCTCCCACTTCTTCAGTTTACTAAGTGGAGACAATAAAACTTATCGGCAAAGTTGTTATAATACATGTAAACTAAACCTTTTTAGACTTATGTTATATTAACAATGAGACATTAAGACGTTGTGTTTTAATGAAACTATAGGCCTTTGTAAAATGTTAAATGTTTTATTTATAAAGTTAACATTTCTTGGTTGTCAAAGACGAATTTCACAACGCTGTCTAATATAATAACACAGATTATTAAAAATCATATAAAATTATGATTTAATGAGATTTTTTGCTAAGCTCAGGTAGAGTTGTTTGGTAGACTAGTAAACGTAAATAATAATGCATTTGATTTTATTGCTATTAATGTTAATAGCAATAATATTAATAGTATTATTAATAATATTAATGTGTGTGTGTGTTTGTGCACGCGCGTGTGCATGTACGTGCGTGTACGTGCGTGTACGTGCGTGCGCGTGTACGTGCGTGAGTGCGTGCTTGAGTGCGTGCTTGAGTGAGTGCATGCGTGCGTGAGTGCGTGCGTGAGTGTGCGTGCGTGAGTGAGTGCGAGCGTGCGTGCGTGCGTTTGAGTGTGTGTGTGTGATCATCACCACTGTACGTGTTATGGGTGGGCGGGTGGGTCAATACTGTATGTGTATGGACGAGTGGGTGGGTCATTACCACTGTACGTTTATGGATGGGCGGGTGGGTTAGAGAAGTCTGGGGTGTCCATGTTGGGTGGAAGTCAGAGTCCGGATGTTGGGAAAAGAACTGAGTATCTGACTTGCCGTCTAGCTGAAATATTAGCTATTTTTACATGTTACATGTTAACCCATAGAAGAACAGTGGTATTGACCCACCCACCCACCCATACACGAACAGTAGGTGTTGAACAGTATTTTTTTTTTTTCATTGCATAGATAAAAATGAATGCAGTGATGATAATTTTAATGAGAAATCACGAACTAGTGATCATTGAAAATAGCTTTCAAGACACGTCCATAATCTCGGTCCATTTTAACTATATATTCAACATTCTCAAATTTCAGTGTTAACAACTGTTTTGTGTTTCAAATTTATTATTATTATTTTTTTTTTTTTTTTTAATTAAATCCATATAGCAACTCGTTTCAGTTCCTCTTCAAAGTTAGTCTACTTATGTCATTTTATTTACTTTTGTTAATATTTTTTATTTTTTATACCAAAAGCTTTGATGTCAGGAAGTGCCTTATACTGTAGTATCACCATATGTACCGTATTTTTCTATATTTATTAATCTTTTGTTTTGTGACATTTTGTTTGTTTGTGATTTTTACAAACACGTAATATGCTTATTACGAGATAATTTTTTAAATGTACGTTTCTTACATATACTTTTATTTTACAAAAACAAATCTGGATTCCTTAAGTTTACACCTAGAAAAATAAATGTAACGACGTGTGTGTGTGTGTGTGTGTGTGTGTGTGTGTGTGTGTGTGTGAGTGTGTGTGAGTGTGTGTGTGTGTGTGTGTGTGTGTGTGTGTGTGTGTGTGTGTGTGTGTGTGTGTGTGTGTGTGTGTGTGTGTGTGTGTGTGTGTGTGTGTGTGTGTGTGTGTGTGTGTGTGTGTGTGTGTGTCTGTGCGTGCGCGCGTGTGTGTGTCTTTTTTTAAATTCCATCAGGCCACCGTCCCAGGGGCTCTAAGAAGTATCAATGCAAGCCCTATGACAGGCAGAAAAACTTTGGTTGTCTTTACTTTTTAAATAGGCTGAACCTAAATGAGTATTAGCATGAAAATACTGTTAATTTTGAATGTTGAGTATTGTTACTTAGATAAACTGTTTCGTCTTATAATGCTTACGATTTATTAATAACGTTTATACATTTAACGTTTATTGGATATAATACAGAAATTAGTTTCTTATTTATCATTTCATATTAAGTACATGTGCTTCGACATTTTATTTGTATTTATAGCCTACATATTTTATTTAGCTGATAAAGAGTATTCTAGTCAAATCTTCAATACTGTTCTGATACATCATATGGCTTACATTTAATAAAAACGCCATGATTTTTTTGTGGGTTACATTAAAAAAAAAAATACAATCTACCGAAATGTTTATAAAACTTGCCTTTATCGCATTTTATATTATAAATAATCCTATTTGGATAAACATGATCTTAATTGAGGAGTAAATGGTACGATTTTTCAGCTTCAAGGATTTGCCAAGTCATTTCAAGAGGATCCTTCGGACAGAGAGAGGAGCAAATAGTCCAGTAAGGACTCAGCATGATGTTCTTCCTATTTACCAGAACAATGAAGGGTATATATACCAATAAATTAATGGCTTCACAAGGGCATTCCTCAAGGATTGCAAAGATAATCGAAACATAAATATTTGAATGTGAGAACTCATAATCCTGCATGAAATATGTAATATGAAGTTGACTGTTTACTTGATTTTGTCTTAAATAAAGTAATTTGTGTTTTTTTTTTTCATTAATAAACAATCAGCTGGTCACAGTAATTAACTTACAGGATATGATTTAGATATAATATACATACAAATCAGCTGGTACAGAAGCACTTTTTCAGCACTGGCATTTGTTTTTATTTGTGATTTGTATGTAGGTCAAGAAATGTTTAAAATGTCATGTTCCCGTTTACAATTACAGGGGCTAAATATGTAAAATTTAAAATAAATCCATTCACTACTTTTCAAAGTTTAGTTAACAAAAACATACGTAAGTTGGACTTTTTACATATAAATAGATTACTTCTATTAAAGGTATTTTTAGTTAGATTTTATTAATTAATTAATATTACAATTTAACTACTATGAATTGGAATTTAATTCTCTCTATTATAAGATTTAGTTTATATTTATATATATATATATATATATATATATATATATATATATATATATATAACGAAAGTCAAAAGTAATATTTTGTTTAGAGTTTTGTAAAATAAATATGTAATATCTGTTCCAATCAGGTAGTAGGGTAAATAAATCTTATACAACTATATTCATGAACCATTCGTTTATTTTTCAAAATGTCAACGTACTTTAGTGACACTTTATTGTAATCATTTAACAACTAAGAATTATATTACTATATTTAATGATGGGAAATGCTAATACTAAAATAACAAATGAGATAAAAATAAACTTTGTTGTATTGGTATATTAATTAAAGATGCACTATTGCTCATCTATACGTTCGTAACTCCAAAAATAGTTGTTTTATTTGTTGGTTTTTTTGTGATTAAGTGGTGTTCTGAAAATAAATTAACGCTCAATACAAATAAAACACAATATCCAGTATTTTCGTTGGATAAGAAACCAATTTAGAGAACTGAAATGTTTAGGAGTAATGATTGACTCACAAATTACCTGGAACACCCATACCGATTATAAATCCGAAGAAATATCAAAAGGAATGTTTGTTCTACGAAGAATTAAACGCCATGTAAATACAGATCTTTTATAAATAGCCACAATAAATAATTAATCTAATTCATTCATCCAAAGACACTTATCTTACTGCACTCTAATCTGGGGTAACAGTCCTGGTGTTTTATAACTTTTTAAATTACAAAATAAAGGTCATCAGAATAGTAAAAAGTGTTCCCGAAAAGGCAAGCTGTAAACCGTTCTTTAAAGAACTTGAAATTATATCTTTACCTTATTTATATGTTTTTAACTGCTTATTGTAAAATAAAATATTTATAAATTTACACTGCAAAGAAGTATGCGTAACCACTCTCTTGTTAAGAAACAATATAAGAAGAAATTATTATAGTCATTATAAATTAATACATATTTTTGAAAACAATTAAATCAAAACGTTTAATAAATTACCAACCTAAAAGAAGATAATTATCCTTAATCTAAAAGAAGAAACTTTCAAGAAAACGTTTAAAAATTACTTGACCAGAAATTGTCTATATCGAATTGACGATTTTAAATTTCAAGAACTGTAAGAATATGATCAACAATTTTTTCTCCTTTTTTAATATTTTATTTAATTTTATATTAATTAACTATATTAATATTGTATGTCTAATACTTTTTTATAAAATGAAGGCAGTATAGATTATAATTATTTTTATTAAATTACATATTTAAAACAATAAAAAGCTGATATATATTTTATAGGATACTTATATGACATTCGGTGAATATTATTGGATTATACTCTCATTTTCAGTTGTTTAAGAAAAACTAATATAGACGCTACTTTAAAACAAAGCCTCGACTGCTATTTGGGGATTAGACTTGCCATGATGCATGAGTTTCATTACTTCCAGCTTACATAACGGGGCTTACGTATTAAGTTCTGCTATTCATAACGGCAATGTAATAGAAAATTGATGTTGCAAATTGTAATATAAATGTGCTTTTTGAATAGTTAATCAATTTACTCCACCTCGATTGCACTTGGTACAATTTTATTTAACCATACAAATTTAACATCTTAGTAATTTGAAGATTGATTTTCCAATCTGATTAAATTCAGTAACATATCTCTGTAAGTTACAAAAATGTGATACGATTGCAAATTTATAATTCAAGATTTGTACTTTTTAATCTTTTTTGTAAGTATAAGCTGATTATATATTTACTTGTGTTAAAATGTTTTTAATTTTATGCTTTGGCTCAAAATATGTTTTGTCCTTGGATCAAGTATACAAAGGACTGTTTCGGTTGACGGAATTCTCGATCCCACGAGACACATATCAGACGTATGAAACTGCACAGATGGCTTTTACAGTTGATAGAAGGTAGAAGGATATCTGATTATGTAAAGTAATTTTTCGGTTAACAGAATTCTTGGTCCCACGAGACACATATCAGACGTATGAAACTGCACAGATGGCTTTTACAGTTGATAGAAGGTAGAAGGATATCTAATTATGTAGAGTAATTTTTTTGTTGACAGAATTCTCGGTCCCACGAGACACATATTAGACGTATGAAACTGCAGATATGGTTTTTACAATCTAAAGATCGTATTGGTGGAACGAAATCTCAACATCTGAAGCAATGTTTCGGTTGACGGAGTTCTCGGTCCCACGAGACACATATCAGACGTATGAGATTGCAGAGATGGTTTTTACAATCTATAGATCGTATTGGTGGAACGAAACTTCAATATCTGAAGCAATGTTTCGGTTGACGGAGTTCTTGGACCCACGAGACACATATCAGAAGCATAAGACTGCAGAGATGGTTTTTACAATCTAGACATTATATTGGCGGAACGAAATCTTAATATCTGAAGCAATGTTTCGGATGACAGAGTTCTCGGTCTCACGAGATACATATCCACTGTATGAGACTGCACAGACGGCTTGTACAGTCTAGAGATCGTTATTTGTGGAAGGAAATCTGAATACGAGTTGTGACGTTTCGGTTGACGGAGTTCTTGGTTCGACGAGACAAATATCAACTGTATGCGACTGCACAGACGGCTTGTACACTCTAGAGATCGTTATTTGCGGAAGGAAATCTGAATACGAGTTGTGACGTTTCGGTTGATGGAGTTCTTGGTCTCACGAGACACTTATCAGATGTATGATACTGTACAGATGGCTTGTACAGTTTATAGATCATTTTATTAGCTTATAAAATTCAATATCACGTAAAACTGTAGTTACTTCGGTTGTCCTGGGATATTTAATAAATTGCTGGGTTGGAGCACAAGTTGAACTTCGTAAGTAATCGAACTACTCACTAATACTACATTGGTGTAATAAGTATATACACAATATTCACCTGATAATAAGTATAACTTATTTTTAGTATCAGCATATAATATTTATTAAAATCCATATTTTCTAGCCCCTGAGCTGCTTATAAGACTAAATTAAATAATTACCTTCGTCAATCAGCTCATAAGTTCGTAACAAATGTTACGGCCGTTTCGACATCAAAGTGTCATCTTCAGACATTGAAGTTCAGCCATAAGGCGTCGTTCAAATATAAAATAAAAAACTGACACACACAACACACACATTACGCACATTACGAAAACAAATATTACTTAACAGGCCTGTTCCGAGACACACATTTCACGCACTCGAGCAAGTAGCTGACTCTTGCTGTACATGTATGTGTGGGCGGGTGGGTCAATACCACTGTACGTGTATGTGTGGGCGTGTGGGTCAATACCACTGTACGTGTATGGGTGGGCCGGTGGGTTAGTACCACTGTACGTGTAGGGGCGTGTGGGTCGGTGAAGGTTATTCCAATTATCATAATCCGCTATTTTTTAAGAAGGTTTGTAAAAAGCCTAAATTGCAGATCACAATTTTGACGACTCATGGAGATCGTAGAGATATGGGTGAATATGAGTGGCAAATGAATGTGATGAGTGTAGTCATTTTTAGTAACTAAGGTCTATTGTTCCTCAGAACGAGAGTCAGCTACTTGCTCGAGTGCGTGAAATGTGTGTCTCGGAACAGGCCTGTTAAGTAATATTTGTTTTCCTAATGTGCGTAATGTGTGTGTTGTGTGTGTCAGTTTTTTATTTTATATTTTAACGATGCCTTATGGCTGAACTTCAATGTCTGAAGATGACACTTTGATGTCGTAACATTTGTTACGAACTTATGAGCTGATTGACGAAGGTAATTATTTAATTTAGTATAATATTTAATTAGGTGAATATTATACCTTCTTATTTTCTGTTAGTTACAGAACATTAGTAATAGTAAAATAAATAGTAATGTTGATCTGTTGCAAATAAGAAGTAACAGATGCTAATTCAACTACCATATTATTAAGAGCGGCCCTAAGGGCGCATAGTGCTTTAACCCAGCTAGCAGGGGCGAAAATGAAGTGAACATTGTAGCCGGTATGTTCTATGTTTGATCCTATGAATACCAACACGGCGCCCGCACAATGGTTTTCATTGGCGCGGACACTACTAGAGAAGTCTGAGGAGTCCGTGTTGGGAGTTGGTCAGGGCCGGATGTTGTGTAGGGTATATAACTGAGTATCAGGCTTCCCAATTAGTTGAAAATCAGACCAATACTACGTGGTTGGGATTCCACGTGTAGGAGCATGCAACCGCTGGAAATATATGTAGAAAAAGGCAAATGATTATTCATGTCATAGTGGAACCTAAATTCAATCCATGGTCACATAATTGAGGGTTGCATATTACATTCTTTAGAGGGGGGGGGGGGTAGCCTGTCTTCATTTTATCGGTAGTTAAATTGTTGTGAAACCTGGAATCAGCTGAGACGATAGGTCAATATTTAAACACTAAGCCACAATAACTGTGTACTTTTGATTTGATTTTTTATATATATTATTAATTATTCTGTAATTTTTCTTTGCTCCTCCATTAATGTTGGTACCTGGCATTGAGATTCATACCACATATATAGTTAAAAACCAAACGTCAACTGACGCGCTAGTTACTAATATTTATTGAAAATATTACATATATAGGGTGTTTCTTTTGAAACGCAACCCACGATTTGAAAAAGAAATTGCAAACAAACATATATCTATAACACATTTTATTATTACTAACATTTATTACTACTACTTACATGATTTTAATGACATATGTGTTCGAAAGCATCTTGGCATAAAACAAACTATTTTGTTTTAAAATATTCTTCCACAATGAACACTCTCTGGTCTTGGCTCAAAACTGTGTTGCTAATATCAATTTAATGACTCCACAAAACCCAAATAAAGTGAACAAAAATGCAACAATGTAAATCAGCCAAGCAAGAGGAAGTACCAGGGCTACCAACCTATGAACTTGTAATTATCTTAAACCTTCATTTTCTTTCTGTACTTGTAAATAGGATTGTGTTTTAATAGAAACACCCTGTACAATAGTCTACCCTAATTTTCGACCTTCCTGTGGGATTTTTTACATTATAGCTACAAATGGATTTTATGTCAAAACAGGGTTGTATAGTAATTAAGTAATGAATGGAAGTACCAAATTATAGTATATAACATAAGCGCCTTATTTCAAATATTATTCAATTGTTAGTAAATTAAATGTTTTAAGAATGTTTAAAAATTATTAAAATTGTTAGTGTATTTATGTAAACAATTCTGGAAGTAGATAATGTCTTGGTACAGTATCTACCATAGTTGTGTGTTGTTTGTAAGTTCCTTGGACAAAGTTTCTCCCACATCGCCTCGAGCTTGGCTAAGTTTTGCGGGCCGAAGCACACACTTCAAGCTGTATTACATTATTAGGTTTACGAAACTCAAACCACAAACCAATTATTACTGTAAAGCATATTTCTGCTTCGACTTAAATATGCGTAATTAAGTATGTACTTAAATGTATTGTACTTAATTAGTCTACGCTGGTAGTGTAATGTTTCTTTTTTTCTAGTGGCAGATGCTAACATAAATATTTGCGGTGGGGTGGCTTAGTGGTTAAGGCTTTCGGACTACGGAGGAAAATTTCCAAGGTTCTAATCCCCATTGAGCCTTGGAAGGGGAATAGATTGGATCGGTACTTCACTCGTAATAAAGTTCACGTACAGGCTTGCACGCCCATGTGACTGGTGAGTGAAGTAAAAAAAAATACTCACAAATTTGAACTTAGTTCTATGTAAATGTAATTTTTGTTCTTTTACTTACATCTCTTTAAATTTAGTAAAGTATTTATTAAATTTTCATTTTATTTATTTATCTGTTTTCATATATTACAGCATCAAAATAAAATAAATAATTAGTTTGAATATCATTTAAATATTAATACAAGTGAGTAAAGTCCATGCAGCAATTATTGTCCACTATCTTATACCGTTTAATATAAATTATTTCAGAAAAATAAATAAATAACTAGAATCATTAAATTACGAAAAAGCGTTATAAATAACCACAAAGAGAGCAAAAAGGAAACCATGAATGTGAATAAGCTAATAATATGTTATGCTTCGACTCTTTCAGGATCTTAATGTATGGATGTTGTTGTAAATTGAAGTTTTGTTTGATTGTCTACCACTTACATATATTTACATGAATGTTATTACTTTGTTTACCTAATTATGTTGATATTACGTTGTTATTATTGTAATTTAATTTATCATAGATATTTATATTTTGTTGATCATATGTGTTTTTGTTATTATCTTCTTTGTTAGGTGGTACACTGGGTGGTAGTGAGGTTACACAAATTGTCTTATTATAATTATCTTATTATTATTGAGTTATGCCTTGCTGGTTACTTAGTTGTATTAGTATGTTATGCTTCGCCTCTTTCCAGATCTTAATGTATGGTTGTTGTTGTAAATTGAAGTTTTGTTTGATTGTCTACCATTTACATATACTTAAATATATTCACATGAATGTTGTTACTTTGTTTACCTGATTATGTTGATATTACGTTGTTATTATTGTAATTTGATTTATTCTAGATATTTATATTTCATTGATCATATGTGTTCTTGTTATTATCTTCTTTGTTATAATTTGTAATATATCTCTTTTAAATTTAAGTGGACATTTACTGGCACATATGAGGTTAAGTTTACCATTAAGCCATCTTTGAATATATTCATTTGTATAATGGTGTTAACCGTTTATAATAATAATAAATAAATAAATAAATAATAAATAAATAAAAGTATTGAACAGTGACTTAGATAATAACTTAATATAAATATTGAACTACGAAAGCAGCAATACCAATACGAATAAACATCTGAATAATTTAACGATATTTAACAATACATTTAAACAATAACAAAACAAAAAACGTACAAACAACTCACTGTAGGGATTATTATGTAAGAATTATAAATTATAAAAACCTATTGAGATACTACGTAGCTGTTATGCTTTTATATTACGTAATAGCTACGTAAGTGAAGTGAGTTACGCTGTAAAAAATAAAATATTACACTGATTATAATTTAAATTTAAGGTCTTCAAAGCTAAACCTATGCTTAAAAAATGTTAGATGAGTTTATAAAGTAATTGTAAATACCAATAGTAATATTTTTTTTTTAATAATTAAAATTTTAAGGTAAGTATAAATGCAATTACTAGGAAAACTAATTTTGCATTTAGTGGTTATTCTTGCTCGTACATTCTGCTTTGTTACTATAAAAAATATTATTACAATTATCTTGGACTTTTTTTGTAATTACCTAATATACAAAAACCCGATACAACACCTTTTTGTCTATTAGTTTTAAGATTGTTTTATGTCAAAAGTGGTAATACTGGCACTACAAATTTATTACATAATACGAGGAGTGGGGCAAGTAGAATATTTAAACTCCCTAAAGTCTGAAAAAGTGTTTTTAAACAATATTTTCATTATATTGGACCTAAATATTTTAATCAATTACCACATGACATAAAAAGTAGACAAATTTGAAATTTATTTCTATGAATTTGAAGAATTGGCTATTTACGAAACAAGATCTAGACTATTTGGAATTTTGTTTAATTTAAATATTGACACTTCTTGCAATTAATATGGTTTCTTGTTATTTTAGTCTTGTAATGTATTTTATATAAGAAATTTTAAGTTAAGTAGCAATAAATATAGTGTAAGATGAATTTAAGATAACTTTTAAGTGTTTCATGCGCCACAGAGAGTTTTATTTTTACAATGTAGAAGCTGGACTCATGTTCCATATTTATAATATGTTTTTATTAAGTTATATTTTGTGTTTTTTTTTTTTTTTTTTTTTGTATTTTGTAAATAATTTTGTACTGGCCACAAATACTTGTAAGTGTGGTCAGTTTTTTCCGAGCCATATATATGTTTTATATGTTTTAGATATCATTATTATCATATATCTTCCAATAGTTGAGTGATGTTTATTGATGACCTATAATGTTTGTGCTTCCCTTAGTAAAAACTACAATCATGAAAAGCTGGGGTTAAGTATAAGAGACGACTTAGGGCTGTGTTAGAGAGGACTTGGGGTTAGGTGTTAGAGAAGACTTGGGGTTAAGTGTTAGAGAAGACTTGGGGTTAAGTGTTAGAGAGGACTTAGGGCTGTGTTAGAGAGGACTTGGGGGTAGGTGTTAGAGAGAACTTGGGGTTACGTGTTAGAGAAGACTTGGGGTTAAGTGTTAGAGAGGACTTAGGGCTGTGTTAGAGAGGACTTAGGGGTAGGTGTTAAAGAGAACTTGGGGTTGAGTGTTAGAGAGGACTTTATAGTCCTAACTTCACCCCTTTAATAATGGCACTTTTTATTACATTTTAAAATAATAACACTAATATCATGTCTCTTTAATTATGCAAAACGTTTTGTTTACCTCGTATATCAAACCATTGTTGTACATTTAACTACAAATACTCACTTATGTTTTACGGTTGTCAATGTGTAATCAAAGGTCAATGTGTAATCATAATAAATTGTCAAAAAACTTAATATTAAGACAATTTTATTTCATATGAAATATATCTGTGTATATTCTTAAGTTATAAAAATATCTAAAAACATGTATAGGAAAAGTTGGGCCTGTCGATATATACGTCTGTTTTAAACAACCAATTAAGGACTTAAATAAGATCCAAAGTAGAAGAAAGATTTAAGCAGTCACATGTACCTTGGGTTTTAATGTGAAACTACATCATATGAATATGCAAATGTTGTCTAAAGACAGTCTAACAGCTCGAGTAGACTTAACAATATGTATTTATTTGTTTCCATTGTGTTAGTGTTTAGTGCTTTGAGGCTTATGTGTAGTTAGGAATGCCAGTCGTGATCCTGGAGGAAGTTTTAAACAATCAAATAATCAATTGATATGAAAAAACTTTAGGACTGATATTAAAAAAAATACATTTTTGAAAAAAAATTGGTATTTATAGTTAATAACAAATGTTATTCGATTTCCTTTAACTATGTTTCCTTGGTGCTTATTGATTTGTTTATTTATTTTTGTTTTGTTAGTTAGTTAGTTAGTTAGTTTAAAAGGGGATATGTAGTTGGTCCAGCCAACCCTTGCAACGAAGCCTAAGGCTTTTTGTGCCAATCCCGGTGCCCAATCGTCGTAAAGCTGACAACCCTTGACCAAGTCAAGGAGCTTCTTCACTAGATTAGTAGTTTCCCACTGTCCCAGAGGTGAGCCTTCAAAAAGTGCTCTTCTTCTGGCACTAAGGGCCTCACACTCCAGGACAATGTGTTCTGCCGACTCTTCGTCCTCCCCGCAGAGGCGACAGATGGGATCCTCCATGAAGAGTCCCACCGTTCTTAGATGCCTCCGGAATTTGCCGTGGCCGGTGATGAGTCCCACCACCAGCTTAACGTGCGGTTTACTTAACCCAAGAAGTGACTTTGTCAACTTCTGGGAGGGATTCTTGACAAGAACCTTGCCAAGTCTTTGCCCTGGGAACCGCCGCCATCTTTCCAGATGTCTGGCGCTGACCCAGTTTTTGATTGCTGTTTTAGCAGCTGCAATCGAAACGCCGCAGGCCGGCTCAGGACCAGTGAAGGGCTTGAGAGCACCCTCCCTAGCCAAGGCATCGGCCTGCTCGTTGCCTTCTAATCCCCTATGTCCTGGGATCCATTCCAGCAAGACCTGGTTTCTTGAGCCCAGGATGTTGAGGGACTCCACACATTCCCAGACTAGACCCGACGAGACCTTCCAGGAGTTAAGAGCCCCCAAGGCCGCCTGACTGTCTGAGAGGATGTGGATATATTTCCCGCAAACCCCTCTCTCGACCGCCTGGGCGGCACAATGAAGGATTGCGGTGACTTCAGCTTGGAAAACGGTGCCATACGCTCCCAGGCTCACGCTAGCGTTGGTCCTAGGGTCGCCAGTATAGACAACAAATCCAGCTCTGTTGCCCATTCTTGACCCGTCTGTGAACCATACAATTCGGTCGTGAGAAGAAACCGGGCTACTAACACCGTCCCAGTACTCCCTCGACCTGAAATCCACAGTATAGGGTCTAGTGAAAAGGTACTTAGTCCCAATGAAGTCAGACTTCATTGAGAGTACCTCATCGTTTACTAGATTGGCCACTGAGGAGTGACCTGTACAGGACCCCCTCCAGTGGCCAGTTAGCTGAAGCCTATAAGCCGCCGCCCGAGCCTCCCCAATAATGAAGAGATCAAGGGGCGGCAGGTTGAGAAGAACCTCCAGTGCAATAGAAGGGGTCGACCTAAAGGCCCCTGTCATGCACATGCAGGCAAGTCGTTGTAGGCTAGAAAGCCTACCCCGGACAGTTACCTGATTGACCTTAGGCCACCAGATCAAAGCCCGTAAGTAATTTGTGGTCTGATGACCGCTGTGTAAAGCCAGTGGCAGACATGGGGTGACAGACCCCATGTGGAGCCCACGCAGCGTCTAGTGGTCACGAAGGACCACTTAGCTCTGCGGATGACTTTATCAAGATGCAAGTTCCATGTCAGTTTCTGATCAAGGATTACGTCGGCGTCTCATATGTAAGAAAAAAAACTCCCAGATACTTAACCGACGATAAAACAGGCAGAGACACTCCCCCAAGGGCCAGGCCTCTGAAGGAGCCCTGAACCCTTTTCCTGGTGAAGGGAACTATTACTGTCTTGGAAGGGTTTATTGCAAGCCCTTCTCTTACACACCAGGAGTTCACTGCTTCCAGACTGTCGTTCATGATGTCCGTAACAGTGCCCTGGTACTTGCCACGGACCAGTAGGACGAGATCGTCCGCATAGCCCTGTATGAAAATGCCCTTATCCGTGAGGCTAACTAGGAGATCATCCACCACCAGGTCCCACAGGAGGGGTGATAGAACTCCCCCCTGCGGGCATCCTCGGCTCGCAGAAATCTCCACCACCTCACTTAGAAGGGTTGATTGAATTCTTCTGCCCCGTAACATGTGGTCGACCCACCTACAGATGGTAGGCTCTACACCACGTTGTCCCAGCGCACGAATAATTGACTGATATGAGGTGTTGTTGAATGCCCCCTCAATATCCAAAAAGGCTCCTAGAGCAATTTCTTTGTTCTCCAGGGAATGTTCAAGGTGCCTGACCAAACAATGGAGGGCAGACTCACAAGACTTCCTCGGGAGATAGGCATGTTGATTTCGATGTAAAGGGGAGTCTTTAAGCGCCCCTTCTTGAATGTGAAATTCTACGAGTCTCTCCATGGTCTTCACCAGAAACGAGGAAAGACTAATTGGCCTAAAGGATTTGGCGTTTGTGTAGTCGCCACGACCCCGCTTAGGAATGAAGACTACTTTGCTAACCCTCCAAGACTGAGGAATATACCCGAAGGCAAGGCTCGCCCTGAAGATTTCGCAAAGTAGAAAGTGGAGGTTCGGTGGGCCCTTCTGCAACAATGCAGGAAAGACGCCATCGCCTCCTGGGGATTTAAATGGATTGCCCATTTAACTTTGGAAACGGTGACTATACGTCTAGCTTGCCTCCAGTCCTCTCGAGTTGCCCTAGGTATAGGGCTAGTCTCTCGAGGGCCAGAGACTTCCAGAGCATCGTCAACGAGATTCCCTGGGAAGTGACACTCCAGAAGGAGCTTGAGCGTTTCACCAGGTAAAGTTGTCAATTCCCCTGAGCTGGTTCTAAGACTGCCCATGGGGTTGATAGGTTCGCTAGCCAAGATTTTCTGGATTCTGGCTGCCTCTTTGATGGAGTCAATGCCCCTACAAAAGGTTTGCCATGAAGCCTTCTTGGCATCACGAATGGATGAATTGTAGTCGTTAAGAGCTAAACGATACTCTTCGCGACAATTTGCCACCTTAGAGCGATTAAAAAGCATTCTAATGCGCCTTTTCTTAGCTTCCAGGGATTTTGACCACCACCCGATTTTTGATCTAGGCGGTGTGTTTGAAATTGGACAGTTGTCGTGGAAACTTTCAAGGATCGCATCCTGTAAACAGGATGCCGCCTGCTCCAGTTCCACGACAGACCTTATACGTACTCTACCCCCCCCCCCCCGGGACCCAAGCCCGCAATGGCCGAAAGTTCCGCAGCATAGGACTCCCAGTCCGTCCGCCTAGGATTTCGGTGAGGAGTGGAAAAGGCTGACATTTTAGCTTTGATATCAAAACAAATGTGCAGATGATCAGAGAGAGAAGGTTGGTCAGAGACCCGCCAGTTGTCAATTAGGCCTAGAGTGACCGCATTGCAAAGAGTCAGGTCTATGACTTCGGCTCTAACCCTATTCCTAAATGTAGGTTCATTGCCTCGATTTAGAATGAATAGGTCGTTAGAAACAATGAAGTTTAAGAGGTACTCACACCTCCTGTTGGAGTCGGTTGATCCCCATGCTTCATGATGGGCATTGGCGTCGCAGCTGACCAAAAGGTGCCGCCCCCCAGTGGATTGTTTCTCAACCAGGGCTTCTAGTTCCCTGGAAGGGGGTGGGTCCTGAGCGTCATAGGGAAGGTACACAGAGCTGACGGTGAACTCCCCATGCCCTTCCTCAGTGCTCAGTGTCATTCTCACTGTCGTGATGTCCCTGGAACAGAACTCAAACAGGGGAAATACTTCCATACCATTACGTACCAAGATACATGTCCTAGCATTATTGGTGGAACAAGAGGAAATTATCTTACCTTTTGCATCGGCCAGTCCTGCGATTCTGCCCTTGTGTAACCAAGGTTCTTGAATCAGGGCCAGGTCGATGTTGTGTGCAGTCATGGACTGACATAGGGCTGCCGAGGCAGCCTTACTGTGGTGCAGATTGGCTTGAATCACCCTTGGCATTGTCCCTAGCCAGCCAAGTTGGAGTCGGAATCGGAGAGAGACATGTCCCCCCCCCCCCGACGTTGATTTGGCCCGAGCAATAGAAAACAAGGGCTGGCCGGTGTGGCTGCCCTCTGCTCCCATGCTCGGTTAATTGCCTAAGGACTCAATGCGGTCCTTAGTTAAAGATTTTGTTGTTTTAGTTTTATCTGGGTCCATAGGATTCCCACGATTAGCTAGGGAAATAAATGGTCTAGCCCCGACAGAGCCCCGCATGCCAGGGTAAGCCTATTTGAAACTGGATTTCGGCAGGTGTCCAGAGTCCGCATGGTATAGACTGGTCTACCACCAGCCATTCAGCCCTCGGCCCACGCTGTTCCGCCTTGGCTTGGTTGGAAAGGTTAGGTAGGATAGGGAATTAATGGGATAGGAGTGCTCTCAGCATCGGAATCACACTGAGAGCTGTGGGAAGGTACCCCCTCCTCCTCCTCATCGGTTATGGGAATGATGAGACGCCGGGCTTGGGACCGGTACGAGCGGAGTTTTTGTTTTGTTTGTTAGTTATTTTAAGATTACCAATATATTAAAGATATTTCATTATGATAAAATTATTAGAGAGAGATTAAAAAAAGACACTGCAATGTTATATCAATTTAAGAAATAATAAATGATTTTGAATTTGAAAAAAAAACGCAAGTAAGCAAGGATTTATTTACGCTAACAACAATGCCAGGATGTTGGAAGTCATTGTTTAAAATTACAGCAAATGACAACAGAAAAATGCAAATAAATAAATTTTCCCCTTACATAATAAGTTGTAATATACTTGTAATATTGTACATAAGAATAAGTTGTATAATATATATACAAAATGATTTTCATCATGATAACAAAACTTTAAAATGTGAAAATTTTTTTAATTAACTGTACAAATTGAACAAATGATAGACTTTTCTCCATTAATTCCTTTGCTTACGAGTTTAAAATATTTCATTAGGATAAATAAAAATGCTAAGCTACAAAATATTTTGTGATGTAATTGAATAACCTCTTAATAAGCAAAGAAATATTTTCTAACTTAAAAAAACATATTTAGATGTGTATATGTATATTTTAATATTATCCGACTGAAATCCCAATGTGTACCAATAATAAGGTTGACGAAACCCTCGCTCCCGTGAGGCATATATTGGATGTACGAAACTGTACAAATGGTCTCTCAAATACAGTCTGGGCTGAAGGTACAGGAGCATTGTGAGTTCTTTGGACATGTTATAGGCTGTGAAGAATTTTTATTAACGTTATGCCTACACAAATGCAGACATTTGTAAAGTGTAATCCTGTAAAAAATAGTTGTTTACAACGAAAATTCCATTAGAACAAAAAAATCTTCTGGTAAAATTTTTTATCTAATGGTTAGAGCATTTGAGTCAGTATAAAATAAAATGTTCTGGTATCTTATGCCATATAATTCATTCATTGAATGAGTTCGTAATTTTAAATATTAATTGTTAATATTAAAGAAAATTATAGTTGAGGGATTAAATTCGAGTTTTAGGAAATTTCAACACCTATAATTGCAATTATATTGAATTTATACTTCTAATCATAGTATTATTTGTATTTTAAATTATTAAAATATACTATTTTAATTGTGTTTTACTTTTAATAAATATTAAATTACTACTCTATTTCAATATTATATTTTCTTATGATCTTGTTTAGTGTTACTTATTCTATGTACACTACTGGAGGACACCCATGCATGCTTCGTGTGCTAACTCTGTGACTCACTGCACTCGTTACACCTGGGCCTTCGGCTGTGACTTTTGATTACAAATATTGTAGTAAATATTTTAGGTTAACTGTATAACGTTAAATCACAATATTACATTTATTTACAATATTGAACTCACAATGCTTATGTTCATTTCATTTTGTTTTATGTCTAACAGCTAACAGATTATTTTATTCATTTATTAATTTATTAAGTAAAATAACTCCATTCGGTTATCATTGAAACCTTCACGTCCAGTAGAGCGGAGCTTTACAGTCGAACGTGAATACTTACAACCTTCCCTGGTTTAACATTATGAAAGATCTATCAACGGTGTTCTTGTTACCGTAGATATTACCTCCTTATCAATTTTACTAACCTCATTGTTTCAGTTTTAACAGCTGTTAAGCCTTTTTGGGTATCATCATTTGTATTTGAACAGCTGTTACTTTTCGATTTATTTAAATATCCCTCCATGCTATTCTTATGGCCGAAAGACGTTCTTTTAGGGTTTCCCATGCCTTTCAATATTAAAGAATTAAGACCTTATTACACAACTACGAATGGAGGCAAATTTAAAATAACAGTTTAAATTAGTGAAGAAACAAGGGAGGTCAAGAACAAGAATTCTCTGTATACCAACCAAATAACGAACAAGTTCCATTGGAATGATTTTAAGTCATAAATTGCTTAACTAATAAAGTAATATTAATAGAATAGAAAATTTAAAAGTTGAACTATGTCTATTAACGTTATAATATACAGTAAAATAAATAACTTTCTATTTATTTTAACAATAGTTATTTAATTTTAATAATAGTTTGTGTATTAAAAACATTTTTATGTATATCAAAATTCGGCCTTAGCAATGTAAAAACATTTAATACAATTGTAAACACTTGAAAACATTTTAACAATTATATTGTTTTTGGTGATAAATTATTGAGGTTCACGTAAAATGAACAAGACTTAATCCTAAATGATTTATGGTAGGAATTTTATAGTAACTTATTTTTTTATTTTTACAAACTCATGTATAGCAACTACAAATCACAACTATTATAAATAATCTTAAATAAATCCTCTAAATATGTAGATTGTGAAATGTAAGGCAATATAAAGAAAATAGTGACGAGCCAAAATATGTCACATACAGATTGTTTACTAAAGCCATCCCTGTACAGCTGTTGGCTGGTCAGCTGTGAATCTGTATTCCGTATCAACCCCCAGCTGTGTTCTATTCAGTTTAAACCAGGACTGATCAAAGTTTTAATGCCGAGTATGATGTTGTTTCTCTGAGTTATAAACACCATTTGTGCGGACGGAGGATATTTTCCATTAATTCACAGCCATCACCATAACTTAGGTTAACCGAACATAACCAAACCAAACCTACAATAACATAATAAAACCTAAGATAACCTAATTAAAGCTAACATAACCTAACATAACAGTTGGATTGTAGACAGGGTTCAGATCTTGTATAGGGAGAGAACTGAGTGTCAGGTTTCTCAATTAGCTGAAAATCAAACCAACACACGTGGTTCGGAGTCTACGTAAAGCTTAGTCATATTCACCCACATCTTGACGATCGGCGTCTTAATATTGAATAATGAATGAATAACCAAACCTAACTAAACCTAACCAAAGTAGTGGTAGTTAATTAACGAAAAAGGTCCTGGACTAGTGTTAGTTTAGTACTTTAAGTATCGGGAACAATGGTATTTTATTGTAGTACTTTTATTGTATCATCCTCAATGGCCTAGGCCTAGTTGTGTTTCATCTATTTTTGACTAAGTGTTTTGGATCTGTAAGTTATTAATTGTATGTACAAAAGCGTTAATTTAATTATTAATTTAATTTAAACTTAATAAACTTAATTTAAATGTGTAATTCATCTTTAAAAAAATAAAAATACCTACGCTTTTCAAAACTATAAAAATTACAGTATTCATTAATTATGCAAATAGAGTTATCTAAAGATCTTATGGTAGGGCGATTGATAAAGATGAAACAGACCAAATGTAAAATGAAACTAATATTATATTTAATTTTGTAAATTAGGATAACTGGTTTTGATATTACACATACAATCAAAGTAATAGCTTTTTCATTTACTAACAATGCTATTTCCTACGTAAACTAATCAGTGTTGGGTGTAATAAAATACTAACCAAAGTTAACTTTAGACAAACTCACTAGATGTATTTTAATATGGGATATGTGAAGTTTACATAAAATATGTGTACATGAATAAATAAATAATAAATGAATAAATGAATAAATGATTTATTTTCCAATTAATAAATATATAAAAAATCAACATGTGCATGGTTTGGAAAATGACTGGCCACGTTTACTAGTACTATGGCCAGTTCTACAAAATATAAAACATTTCAAAAACATAATTTACAATGTGAGTCTAGCTGCATGGAACTTAATAAAATGACATATAAACGCCCATGTGGTATGTGTGGCATCTTAGGAGCATGACAACATGAAACAGTATTAATTAATGGTAACTAAAAACATATTTACAATTTAGTACATAATTTATAAGAAATTCTAAACAAATAAAACGGTATTTTTAACATCTAGTTATATATATGGTACTTATAAATTGTTATATTAATAGAAATTTAATATTTAAATGATGCCTACAAAGTGAATTAATACAATAGAGAAGAACTTAACAAATTTAATTTTTTACAAGTCAATATCACCAATACAATCATTACTGCAAAACATCATTTAGGAACTCTATATTTTGTAGAGGAAAAAGCCAAGCAATAAGATTTTTACAGAATTTTTTCAGATTATTGGTGCTTTTTACCTCATCTGGTAATTGATTGAAGTATTTTGGACCTAAATAATTGAAAGAATGGCGATAAATTGATCTGTTAACTTTAGGCAATCGGTAGTTTCGATTTACGTTAAAGCGAGTCTGATAGTGTAAATTAAATCCCTTATCTCCACTTCTAATAAAAAATAATTTGAGTACTTTGAAAATGAAATGATGCTGAACAGGCAGTATCTTAAGTTGTACAAATAAGGGGAATGAACTATCTCTTGCGTTTTTCTTTAATATTATGCGCAGAAAATAATTCTGAGTGACTCTGAGTTTGTCCATCAAGAATTTGTATGTACCCCCCCAGCAAGCACAGCCATACTGCAATTTTGAATTTATTAGTGCACAATATAAAGATCTAAGAAGCAATGTATTACAAAAGTGTCTTAAAAAATAAAATTTTCTTATTGACAGTCTTAGTGAGTTATTTAACTTGACAATGTGCTGCTCAAAAGTTAGCTTTTCATCAAAGATGATTCCCAAATATTTTATATTTTTAACTTTCTCTAGCGGTACACAATTGCAAAAATCCAGATTACATATCGTGGAATGAAATTTCACAGGGATAGGTATGTTGAAACCAATGAAGTCAAAATTTATGTATTTTGTTTTGTTTACATTTATTTGCATTCTATTAGCTAAGCACCATTCCCTCAAAGTGAGAAGGTCTTTGTTCATTTGTTCACCGATTATGAGTTCATCTTTATGTGCATAAAAAATGGCAATGTCATCAGCAAATGCATTTATTGTACCATTAAATTTTAAGTTTAACAGATCGTTGATAAATATCAAAAATAAAATCGCAGAGGACGCTGATCCTTGCGGGACACCTGCCATGACGACATGTATGCCACTATAAACATTACCAACCTTAATTTGTTGCCTTCGGCCCACAAGAAAGGTTTTAAACCAATTCAATGCAATACCTCTTACACCCACAGCTTCTAGTTTTTGCAAAATAATATCAAAGTCGACCATATCAAAGGCTTTTCTAAAGTCGATATATAATCCTGTAGTTTTTTGCTTTGAGTTTAAATTGTTGTATAGTCTATTCGATACATCCAGGAGTGCATCTTCAGTTGATTTGCCTTTGATAAAACCGTATTGACATGGATTGAAGAAATTTAATTTGATTAGATACTCCTGGAGTCTTTTTATCATTGTTTTCTCAAACAATTTAGAGAAAATGGACAGTAAACTAATTGGTCGTATATTGTCTAATTTAATTGAATTACTATTTTTTTTAATAGGTACTATTGAGCTAAGCTTTAAACTCTCAGGGAAAATTCCCTTACTGAAGCTATTGTTTATGAGAAAGACCAAAACTGGAGCTAGCTCATCAGTTACATGTTTCAACAACGTACATTGACATCTGCTGCTGTCAAACTTCACTTATTTAAATTTCTAGGAGGAAATACTTTGACCAACAATTATTGAAATAATGACATTTATTTCATATATAATACTATTTACAATGCACACAAGAAAAGCAGGAAATATCTCTGACCACGGTTCTAGTAGTGTGGCCAGAGTTTAAAACATACATTTTCTATACAACTGAAAATAACATTAGTCCAGTCCATTAATGTATTAACACCTTAATCTGCCGTTCGATGTAGCGTTACTTTGCAAAATAATTCAAATTCAAAATCATTTACTATTTCTTAAATTGATATTACATTGCAGTTTTTTTAATCTCTCTAGCATATAGATATTTGAGAGATCAACTAATTTTATCATAATGAAATAGTTTTAATATATGAGTAATCTTAAAGTAACTAACAAACAAAACAAAAACAAATAAACAAATCAACAAACACCAAGGAAACATAGTCAAAGGAAACCAAATAACATTTGTTATTCGTTATAGCAGTTTTTTTTTTTCAAAATTTTAATTTTTATTTTATTTTGCAGTTTATCTTAAAATTGTTTTATTGTTTAAAACATCCTTCTGGATCACGACTGGTAGTCCTAACTCCACATGAGCCTCAAAGCATTAAATATTAACGCAATGGAAATAAACTAATTAATAATATACATAACTATATAAATCAAATATACTATAAATTGGCAATAAATAAACAATACTAAATAGTATAAATGTTAACTACTATATAGACTATGAACAATTCAACATATAAATAAAAACAAGAAATAAATGAAATAATTACTGATAAATTACTGAAAACATTAATGATATATTACTATGGTTTGATACATATTGAAAATTATTAAAAGTAACCAACTATAACTAAAAATATTCTGTTTACAAACTAATTATATTTTATAATGTTTAAAAACATAATAAAATATTAATAAATGCAACTAAAAATAACAAAAGAACTGATATCATCTTATTCATCCTCTCTTAAAAAGTTTTTACATTAAATCAACACACTATTAAGAAAGTAGATACCAGAGTGAGAAAACAGCCATAGCGTAGTATTCTTACAGAAAAGGTTGAAATTGTTGCACTCTCTTAATTATTTTTTTGGAAGCTCATTAAAATATTTTGGCCCACAGTATTGAAAGGATTTTCTATAAATTGATTTATTTACTTTGGAAGTTAAAAATATTCTTTGGTTATTTCGTCTTACATTATTAGAAGTACCTAACAAATAATTGACAATTTTGGAAATAATAGTTTACATATAAAACTTCTTGGGTCTATTTTTGTATTTATAAGGCCTACGAATTACACCACTGACGTTAAAACTCCCTTCAACAAAAAAATTATGATTATCAAGATTACAGTTTCGTTTATTAAAATAATAAAAGTCTGGTTTGAGTTGTTCAAATAATATATTAGCATCCAAAAGGACAGCTTAAAGTATACTAGGGAAAATATTGTTCCTTAATATCAAAAGTTTAACAAATGAATAAAGGTGTCCATATAACTTAATGTGAGATATACAGAGCGTATTTTATTTTACCATAAAAATAACCATATTTAATTTACTAACTATGTACATGAAGTGTTTAACAAGTAATGCAATAACAGTTTTACGGATGTTCGTAGCCAAACAATGAAAACCATTAGGTGGTGGACTTCAGAGTAACCCCCATTAACACATCTTCTCTAACAACACACACCCCCCCCATCCCCTTAACTCCAATATTGAGGGTTTTCTGTACCTGGGTCCCAACATATTTACTACCTCAGCTATTCCGTAATGGTCCAAAATAATGCAATGATTATAATTTATAATTGTTGACAGTTCAATTTAAAAAAAATGATTCATTACTACATATTTTTAAAAAAGTGTATGTTTTTTTAATCAAAACAAATAGAAGAACAATCTTAATAAATTTGTTGGACCATTTTCCTTAATTCACTACAAATACTTAAGTTAGGTTATGTTAGGTTTGGTTGTGTTATGTTAGATTTGGTTAGGTTATGTTATGTTTAGTTGTGTTGGGTTTGGTTATGTTAGGTTAACTTAAGTTATGGTTATGGTAGTGAATTCAAAACAATGTGTTTGTTAAGCTGTTAATCAAAACAATAATTAGAAGAACAATCTTAATAAATTTGTTGGACCTCTTCCCTCAATTCACTGCCAATACTTAAGTTAGATTTGTTTAGGTTATGTTAGGTTTGGTTAGGTTATGTTAGGTTTGGTTAAGTTATGTTAGGTTTAGTGAGTTTAGGTTTGGTTAGATTATGTTAGGTTTAGTTTTGTTAAATTTGGTTAGGTTTGGTTATGTCAGGTTAACTTAAGTTATGGTTATGTTAGTGAATTAATGTAAAAGATCCAATTGTTTGAAGGGCCTTTTTTATTTTAATTATGAAAATATCATACTTTAGAAAAATATTTCTGTAGTAGGTTTTAACATGTCTCTTCTTACCATCAATTATCTTGAATGAAATATAATTTTTGGTTTAGAAACACAATTAGATATTGTATTTTGTAAACATTTTGGTAAACATCCCATTTAAAAATTACTAGGATAGAGCTGATGTCTTGCTGATTTGTTATTCTGAAAATATTACTTGTTTACAAATATTTTACTCAAAAATAATTTGCTACTTTATTATTTGGTTAAAATCAGAAACTTTCCATCTCTGTTTCTCAAATAAATAATTGTGGCTATTTAATGTTGCTATTTTTGTGTAAATAACTTGTAATCACTGTTTTATTAAGCAGTATTACCTATGTATATTGAAGCAATAATACACTTCTTTTTTATAAATTTGAAGAAAATATTTTTGGTATAAATACTCTATTCCTTATTTTTTAAAAGTCTTACCATTTATTTTTACCGTTACTCTTGTTATTATTAAATACTTATATATTTTATTTTATTGGTTCTACAACATGAAGGCAAGCATGGGTCAATAAACTATATCCATGAAATTTAGTAGTAGTCCAGCATGGACAAAATTATTGTGAAACAGACATGACATTGGTGGGTAGAAGAACTCCTTAATTTTAGTGCATCCTAGGTAATATAAGAGTAATTTATTTTATTTTTGTATGTTTTGTGATGTTAATAACAACTCTAACAGCTGTGTTCGAAAAATAAAATATAATACACTAGAAGCCACCCCTGCACGCTTCGCGTGCCAACACCGATTCTCGCTGCGCTCAATACACCACGGCCTTCGGCCTCGGTATATAACTTTTGACTACAAATAATAGTAGGTTAACTGTATAACGTAAAATCACAATATTAAATTCATTTACAACATTTTACTCACATTACTTGCGTTGCTACCTATTTATTAGTATAAATACCCAATTGTATTACTTAGCCTATTTCAAACGTGTTCATTTCATATGTTTTTGTTTAACAGCTGAAGAATAAACTCTTAATGCATCAACAATATAATACAAAATTAACATGTTTATTTATTTACAAAATAGATTTTAATAATTTACTAAAATCAACCTAATGTTATTCTTATGGAAAAAATTCAATTTTGAGGAGCTGTTCGAACCCTTTAGGAATGGAATTTCCAAAAATCCTTTCTTGGTGAGTCCTTTCGATACTATAGCTAACTTTAAAATTTCGTTTTTATCCGTTAGGTAGTTTTTGAGATTTCGTGGTGAGTCAGTGACTCAGTGGTATTTGGCTTTTATATCTATAGATAGATTATTCAAACTTTAAACTTTTAAATTACATTAAAATTAAACCGTAAAAATAACTTAAAACCTCTCCCCAATAATTATTAAAAAAGCTTTATAATAAGAAAAATTCAAAGAATCATGATTCATTATTAAATTAATATTCATTTTGTTAACGTGTCTTGAAATAAATAAAAACACACACGCAAAGAAAAAAACAAAAGGGAGCTACAAACTGAAAAGTACCGAGAAGTTTTATCCGCCGCTTACATTGCTTCTTTCATCTCTTTGTGTATGAAGTATCGGTTAGCACGTGATGCATTGTGGGTAGGATTGTTGCTCACAAAGGCAACCTCTTTTTCAAAAAATGGAATACGTGATTCATTATGCCAGAAAGAAAAAACTATTTCTAAAATATGTATGTTTCATAAATTAAATATACTAATCTATATACATAAAAGGCAAAGCCCTCACACTCATCACTAATTCTCCATTTTTCCATGTAGGTAGAGAGCTGGAATTTTGTACACTCTTTCTTTAAGTCTTTAATAGGACAACTAAAGTATTTTCATCTTGATAAAACACTCCTAAGGGGTAGAAACCACCCCTAAAAGATTGTTCCATAAGGATAACATTGGGTTTATTTTAGTAAATTAATAACAGCTGTTTTGAAAATAAATAAATGTGTTTATTTTGTATGTTTTACATTATCCTACTGATGCAATGTGAGTGTTATCTTCAGCTGTTAAGCAATAGTATATTTCATAACAAGAGTGGAAAGTGGGGTTTTGCATGTTCGAGACCATATGTTTGAAGTGCGAGACTTGTCGAGCACTTCAATTGGTCGAGAACATGCAAAACATTTTCACTTGAGTTTTGAACGATATTTTTCACAATACTACTGCCATGAACAAAACTTCTTGTACTTTTCATTGTATCTTTCCTTTGATTTTTTAGAAAGAAGATCATGTATCACTTCCTCCACTCTACTTTTTAACGACAATGGCACAGGCACTTCCATTTCAGTTGGTGAAACGATAACAATAATGTTTTTAAAAGCTTTTGAAGGTTATTAAGTTGTTGATAGTGGAAAATTTTCGAACGTAAAGAATGTTACTTTCGACTATCAACAATAGACAGCTGTGGGAAATATAACGTTTCGCTGGTTATAACCACTTAACGAAAACAGCTGAACTCATGGTAGTGTTGAGAAAAATAAATTAAATGAACTCATTTTAAATAGTATAAGTAATACCACAGTATAAAACAACATTTGGTATTTATACTAATAAATAGGTAGCAACGCAAGTAATGTGAGTGATATATTGTAAATTTAATGTAATATAGTTATTTTACGTTATACAGTTAATTTAGTATTATTTGTAGTCAAAAGTCACATGCCGAGGCCGAAGGCCGAGGTGTATCTAGCACAGAGAGCGGCGGGATTGGCACGCGAAGCGTGCAGGGGTGCCCCCTAGTTGTTTAATAATTCAGTATGGTACATTTGACATATTTAATAATTCAAAGTTTTATTTTCAATATATTAAGCTCGCATAGCAATAATTGATAACAATAATGATTACTAAATATGTCAATAATTTTAAACGTCTTTTTTAACGATAAATACCTACTAATATTAAAAATTCAAAATATTGTGATTTACCTACTGTAAAAATAATGTTTAAGTTCTCCAAAACTACCTCAATCACTCACGAATGTACTCAGCATTATTTTTTATCTTTTGTTTCAATCGATTTCCAAATGAGTACTTATTATATTATATTTGTTCGTGATTAATGTCTTAGGTCATTAAATTTAAAATAACACTAACTATTACAATATACGGATATTATGGTGATTTATTTCGGTAAAACAAGCTACTATCATCAGACCAAAGGAACTCACAATAGAATTTCGAACACTTTTGTTTGTATTGTAAGCCCCTCTGCTCTGAGGAGAGTAGGCATCATTTGTCGAAATCGATCTCCATAGTATCTGTACATGTATTTGTACTTGTAATAGTTTCTGTTGTGTGATTTTCGTCTGTATTGAAATTCAACCAGTACATAATGTGCTTTACAAGAAACTGTTAAATTTAATTGTAGATTGTATTACAAACAAAATTTGTGTTTATTTACGTGTTTTTATGTATTATAGAAACATTTTAATCAAACCAACCAATTATCACTTCTGCTAATGACGTACTGGACGGGGCTTGCTTATGCACTATCAGCCCGCGACCTAGACTTTCTGGTTACCATAACAATTTTTAGGAATGATACAGTGGAAGAGTATTTTTCTGTCTCACTTCCACCAGTCACTGCATTTCTCTCGCACCGGTGTTTTCAGTAAGGCACTTTTTAAACGGTCTACCTACAGTCAAGTCAGGTAGTCCATAACAGTTTAGGATGATATTGTCAGTGTATCAGGTGATGAATGAGATTCTTAAGAATAATTTATAAGATTAGCAGAAGATACAGTGGACAATAGGCAGCAGTTAATAAACACAATGGAAAGAATAAGGATACAGTAGATGGGGTATGTGAACAGGATGGAAAAATAGATTGCCGAAGAGATCCCTGGAGAGAGAGAGGAAAGAGGAAGAAGGTGGAGAGGAAGGTGGAAGGTCCAAGAGTGCAAGTATGTAGAGGAAGGAATGTAAAAAATACAAGTGGAGAGAGAAGAAAACCTGGAATGTTAGACAAAAATGGAGGAGGATTTGTTGGACGACTGTGAAAACGGAAATGTCAAGGGATGAAATGAAAATTGTCTTTATTATGCGGAGTTTAGGACTATTAAGTCTTCTCTTCCACTCAAGCTTAAAGGGATGATAATGATCAGTGTATCAGTAAAGGAATTTCAATGCCTATAAAGAAGTAAAGTTTCTGATAGTGTAGTGTAATATTTATAACAGTTGTTACCTTATGAGTTGAGTTGGTACTACAGGGATATTTTTATCATTAATGGGTTGAAAAACTGTTTATTCATGATTTAAACACCATACTAATGGTTCCGTCACAAATCATTACTAGTGGTGCAGTGCTGTAACCCAGCTACTTAAGGACAAAGTATTGTGGAGATTGTAGGTGATATGTTCTGCTTAGTCCTCTATTAATTGTTGCCGTCAGTGTGGACACTTCTAGAGAAGATCGCGGGTATCCATGTTCGGTGCTAATCAAGGTCTGGAAGTTGAGTAGGAGGAGAAGTGATTATAAGGCTTGTCAAATACCTGTAAATGAGACCAATACTATGTATGTGGTTTGGATTCCACGTAAAGCTGTCGGTCCCTTAATTTCCCTGGCTATTGGGCTATTAATATACACTACACTCGTTCATCTACATTCATTACACTCATTCATCCCTCATGTTCACCCATGTATTTACAATCGGTGTCTATGTAACGAACTTTGTAAACAAAAAAGACTTGGTCACATCACTTTTAGCTCAAGAATAAAATTAACAAAATAAGTAGGGTGCAGTAATGAGTCCGGATTATTTGTAATATTTCCTCCCTACTTTACAATATCAGAAGATTTTACAGTACTTAAATGATTAATCTAGAACTTACAATCAATCTTCAGGGATTAAGCCACCGAGAGAAACACGAAGTTGTGCAATAAGACATCCTGCCAGCTGTAATAAATCATCAAGGATTCTGTCTAGTTCGTTTTACGCTAACCTCAACAATATATCACAACAAAACAATACAATTTTTCCCATTTTACGAGTCTTATTCGGTGGTTTTACATTAATTGCTAAAGCCAAATTTCACTAATCATAAAAGTGTTTTTAATACACACAATGTTTTGTCATTAAATATTAAATTAATATTGTTAAAACATAGAAAAACTTACTATATTATAGCCTAATGTTAATGGACATATTTCTACTTTTAAATATTCTAAGGTTGTTTACTATTTCTATTCTATTTATTTGTTTAGCAATTTTATGGCTTAAAATATTTAAATTGAACTTTTCTGTTATTTGGCTGTTATTCTTACAGATAGTTCTTGTTCTCTAAAAACATTATAGGTTCAAGTTAAATATTTAGCAGGTTATGATTCGAATACTGTTTTAGTTCTTTTATCGACTATAAAGGTGCAGAAGAACACCAGTATGTAAATAATGTATTTGTAGGCGAGCCTGCGGTGAATTTAAAATTTATATAATTATTTTAAACGGTTTTTCTGAGGAAATGTTGTATTTTCGTAGATTTTATCAGAAAGTAAAATTATGATAGGTTTGAAACTTTTATTTCAATTGCAACAGTTCTCTGTTTATGAAGATAAATTTATGAATTAAAATTAATTACAGTATAAAATGTCGTATTTAAAGTGGGATTAACTTGAAAAGTGTAGCAATCATGAACTAAAACATGTTTCATATAGTCTAATTAATTTTTCATTTTACTATCACTGAAATGCATATTTTATCATATAAATCAGTAAATAATTAAAGTACTTTTGTAAATAATTTTGAACTTTTAAATTAATTTCAAATTTGAATATTGAAACATTTTACTTGCATACAATTTTAGTTTCACATACGCAAGTGTAATTATTCGTTTGTGTATTGACAAATAGTTCATATCCATTTCTAAGACGCCGATCGTAGATATATAAGGAGTGAGTGAGTGTGATGAGTGTAAATGAAAGATTGTAGTCATTGTTTCTATATGATTTCGACTATTTATTTATTTATTAATAGCCCAATAGCCAGGGCAACTATGGGACCTACAAATTTACGTGGAATCCGAACCATGTAGTGTTGGTCTGATTTTCAGCTGTGACAAATCTGGCACTCAGTTCTCTCTCCACACAACTACTGAACCTTGACTACCATCCAACATGGACTTCTCTAGTAATGTCCACGTCGATGGTAACCATTGATCGAACGTCAAGTCGGTATTAAGAGGACCGAGCATGGAACCTATCACCTACAATATCCCAAACACTTTGTCCCCAAGTAGCTGGGTTACAGCACTGCACCCATCAGAGATACATTTTCCAAGATATTAGAACTGATTCTGTACTAAATAAAACTGAAGAATTGTTAATTAGAATAGAAACTTTTTTTAAAAAGGCTGCTCTAACCAAAAGTGTAGAGGTAAATTTCATTTTAAAAAATGGAAAATAAAAAATTATGCTAATTAAAGTTAATATGCTAATCATATCACAACTATATAATATAATTTACTAATTTTTAAAGCCTAATGAAACCTCCCCTAATTACATAGGTGTCATCACTGTGAGCTACTCCTAGTAATTTACTTATTATAAAATACGCAAGTTTACATATTCAACCACTAATTATAACAAGTAACCGAGGGACAACCCTACCCCAACCGTACACTAATTAAATATGGCTGAGATGGCGGGTAGTGTGAGGGGCATGTGGTTAGTTTCACGACCCTCCCTTCCCCAAAGTTGGGCATGTTCTAACAGACTTGATAAGTAGTGAGTAGCTGTTTCTCCTGGTACATTATAACATCCAATTTAATTTTAAAATCAAAAATAACTTTTCATAAACTATTGCAAATAAAATACGAACAGCGTTAAATTTTAAGTACTGGATGAATTATTAGGTACACAACATCCCAAAACAAATACAATAAGTATCCTTATATATAATACAGAGGCTGTTTCTTATTAACGTCACTTTTCCCTTATTTCTTTTAAACGTTTAATGATTGAATGTCAAAAGATTTGCCCTTATTTTTCGATAAGGTATTCATTGCTCAATGTTTACCCGGAAGACCACGGAAAGCTCTCAAATTACGTTTTTCTGCCATTAGAATAACATAAAGAGAGATTTAATTAATCAAAAAGAAACAGCTGTTAAAAAAAATTATATTGATATTTATGAAACAGCTGTTGGAATGTAAACAATGATGTTTATAATATTAAGAGGTTATCTATAGATATTTATTATTAATAGAGAGAGTTAATTTCATTGATTCAGTGGAAGTTTTATTTTATCTATAAATAAATGGTTCCAAAGAATTGGCACAAACGTTCCCCCATATTAAACAATAAAATATCAAAACTTTGAAAATTACCAGTTTGATTCCCAAATATGTTTTTTGCTATTACTCAAAAACTAGTAAAGTTAGAGACATGTGATTTTTACTCAAGTATTTTAAATTGTAATTCACATCTTTCCTGAAAATTTAATCAAAATCTTTAGAGCTGTTTTTGAGAAAATTCCATTGTTGTACGTTTTTTGGCAATAAAAAACTGAAATTTCGAAAGTGACAAAATGGTCGGGAGATATTGGCTAAATACACCTACATACCAAATTTAATAAAAATTTATTCATCCGTTTGGACTGCAACGAACTGAACATACACATAGACAGACAGACATACGGACATACACTAAATTTGTTCGAAAAAAACACTTTTTTGGTTCAGGGGATCCAAAAATCGATTTTTAGACCAACTTGTAAAAAAAATGTATGCCTGTGTGTGTGTGTGTGTGTGTGTGTGTGTGTGTGTGTGTGTGTGTGTGTGTGTGTGTGTGTGTGTGTGTGTGTGTGTGTGTGTGTGCGTGCGTGCGTGCGTGCGTGCGTGCGTGCGTGCGTGCGTGCGTGCGTGCGTGCGTGCGTGTGCGTGTGCGTGTGGGTGTGTGTAATTATCAGATGTTCAATGGAAATCAAAACCCTTGAAATATTCTAAGCAATAAAGTTAGATTTTATGTTTACTCTTGTATATATTTTAACTTATTAATATAGGTTGTAAATTAAGTGCAGTGAGAGATACTATAAATAAATTTACATACTGTATTATGATTTTACTTTACACATTTTAACCACTAATATTTGTTATTAAAAGTCACATGCCGAGGCCGAAGACTGAGGTGCCATGTGTACGGCGAGTGACAGGGTTGTTAGCAAAGCAGGAGTGTCATCTCGTTAAGTAATATTAACAAACGCAATTTATAGTTAGTTAAACAATTAATTATTTATAAAAATCAATATCAGATAATCGGTTTAACAATGGTCAAACTGCGAGACAACACCTCCCCATAAGAACTCAGCACAAAAGCGACTATTCAAACTTCACAAAGAGAGACATAAGAGGCTTTTCTCTTTGAGACCAAGCTTGATTGCTTTTTCATTTTGACTTTGTAAACTTCTATAAAAGTGATTTCCTTCAGTTTAAATTTTAAATGATAATGCTCTTATAAACTTTCCCTTCCAGATGGGCATTAGTTCACTGACAATTGTTACTTGGAATAAAACAGAGTTATAAATATTTACATCTGCTATGGACTGTTTACTAACTAGTGGAAGAATGATGTTTTTCGTATGGATCCCATTATAACGATAGCTTATTTTCAATCCCATCTCTGTATATAACAGAGTCAATATTTACCAAATAAGATAACTTTCTGTTATTCGTTAAACTATCAACTAGCTATTGCTGGTTTTCTATTGATTGATCAAAATAAATTTGTAAATTAAAAAGTATTGTAATCAGTTTAATAACATTACCCTTATATTAATAAAATATTTTTAACTAATCTTTTATGTAAGCTTCAAATAATTTGAAGTTTTTTTTACAAAAATATCAATATGCAAGTTTTTAATGTCAGCAAAAAAATTGTTTTCATAACATTCTGAAATAATTTACTGAATAATTTACGACCTATTGAAGTTTTCCTAACACGCCTTGAACACAGCCATGTATATAAAATTTTATTGGTGGCAGATTTTTTTATATAAAGTGCTTGTCTTCTTCAGTACTAAGGCTAGTAAATGAATTGATGAAAATTTAAAAAATGTTAGATTTTAAAATTAATAGTTTTGTTGGAAACCAAAATATAATATAAATCAATGTGTATTTTTATTCCTTTATCAGTGAGGTATTAGTAATTATAATAAAGTCTATTAATTACAGTCAGAAACCAATCACCTACTACATAAGGCCGAACATTCCAACCTACATGTAATATTTAGCACATAAAAAGATTGCCAGCAGCGGAGGGGAAACGTTCCACCAATCTACCGTAGTACATTACAGGCGTGACTAACTTGTCTCCGGTTTGTGTTCAACTTTGACAACAGTGCTTGGTTGTAAAAAATAACTGTGATGAACTGTTGAAGTTTGTTTTATCATTGTTAATTATAATTCACGATTTTATGGTTATTATTGATTGTTGTTTTAAAGCTAAACAATGATTTAATTTCATCGTTCTAAGATTCATTTTTTGTGCTAACAAATCCGATCAATGTTGCAACTGCACTAACACCATATGGCCAACATCAACCTAGTTTCCATTACAATTTTTAAATGGAATGTCCAACTAGGGACAGAGTGGTGCTCTATCTCACTTCCACCACTCAGTGAATTTCTCTCGCACCCATGCTTTCAGTAGGTCACCATCTCAGTGGTATATTTGATATAAAATCTACATCACATATGTCAGTTAAGAGCACTTAAATAACTATATCAACATTATTTACATAATACGATCGGATTAGGTTAAGGACATAATATCCCTAAATAGGGTTGAGGTAACGTTGATATCAATACGTATTTATTTATGTATTATAAATATATCTCCCCCACCCCTATTGAAATCCAGCTGTTATATAGAAAGTAAAAATGTAGCATGGTCCATGATTAAAATAAAATATCTTCTCATAAGTTTTTAAAAAAACTTATATCGTAAAAATTTTTTTACGGCATTCAAAAAAAACTTTTACGGAATTTTTGAATTCCATAAAAATTCTATATTTTCTAAATGCAACCTTTCAGGGATAACCTTACGTAGGTAATTTGGGTATTAGACAATACAGATATCTCATGCGCTAGAATATTTTTACCTCCATAATATGTTAAAGGGCAATTCAGGCAATAACGGTCAGATATTATGTTAACCACGTAATCTCCAAAACGTACATGTGTACATGAATAGCCTCATACACAGTGGATAACATTGAAAAGCGTTCAGCTTGAGTGGTTTCGTGTTTCAACAATGTAATCAGAGTTAGAACAATCTGTTACAGATTAAACTCACGATATGTTTCACGAAGGTATGTACTACATACACGAGAGACACAACTGTAGTAACGAGACTGTCATATACAGTTATACTACATGCACGAGAGAGGGAACTGTAGTTTCGGAACTGTCTATACGGATGTACTATAGCTACGAGAGAGAGAACTGTAGTTACGGAACTGTCGTATACAGTTGTACTAAATCCACGAGTGAGGGAACTATAATTACGGACTGTCCTATACGGATGTACTACATGCACGAGAGAGGGATCTGGAGTTACGGAACTGTCGTATACGGATGTACTATAACCACGAGAGAGGGGACTGTAGTTATGGGACTGTTCTATACGGATGTACTATAGCCACGAGAGAGAGGGAATTGTAGTTACGGAACTGTCGTTTACGGATGTACTATAACCACGAGAGAGGGGACTGTAATTATGGGATTGTTCTATACGGATGTACTTTAACCACGAGAGAGGGGACTGTAGTTATGGGACTGTTCTATACGGATGTACTATAGCCACGAGAGTGGGAATTGTAGTTACGGAACTGTCATTTATGGATGTACTATAACCACGAGAGAGGGGACTGTAATTATGGGACTGTTCTATACGGATGTACTTTAACCACGAGAGAGGGAAATGTAGTTACGGGACTGTCGAATAGGGATGTATTATAGCCACGAAAGAGGGAACTGTAGTAAGGGGATTGTCGTTTACGGATTTTCGTGTGTATTTTAGTTCATATTAGTGTTTCTAGTGATTTGCCACCATTCAAACTGTTATATTCTGATTTAACTATGGGATTTAACTATGATTTAACTATGTTGATTTGAAAGCAAGATTAAGGAGGGACACAGAGAAAAAAAACAGAAGTCACTTCTTTATGGCAACAGCGAACGCCTCAGCGGCCGTTAAATAGAGATTACAGCTAATTTTAATCTTTATACATTTGTATTAATAATTACTATGTTTATCACTGTGGATTTGGGGGCAATAACGAATATATTGGCCCTGTCATCACAGGACATACTGGAGAAATATCTGCTCGACGCACATTTAGTGCACTATTGGATGCAACCTCAGTTATAGAAAGACTATTGAAAAGAACAATTTAAACTTTACAGTATACAGATATTCAGCTCACCCACCTATACTACACATACATGTGATATTGACCCACCCACCCACTTATACATGTACAGTGGTATTGACCGACCCACCCACCTATACAGGTACAGTGTCATTCCCCACTGCTACACATGTTTACAACTCCTTTAATAAATACCTTTTTTTAAGGAGCTGCTGATCTCTACTTTAATCTTGCCCCACCCATTCCCCGTAGTCTATTGACTTGTGTGGAAACTTATCAGACAGAACTACTACAGTACACGGTAAATATTACTGATAAAAACTAACAGTGAAGGACATGATTTGAAAATGTGCTTTCTCTTAATTCAGGTACGAAGTACTTACCGCTCGGCCACTAACTCTCCTAAAATCAGTGAACTGTTTTGGTAAAAGTCCAATGTTTGGATCCCCAACTATGCTGAAAATGAATACTTCACTATTTAATTAACCACGTGAGTATAGTTTTAAAATAAATGAAATATAAATGTAAAATAAATGTTACATACTTCACATAATAAAAACTTTAAAAATATTTTAACATTACATGTAATAATTTAGAAACGGGTAAAACTTCTACTTCCAAAAATTAGTTACATGAAAAAATAGTAACAAGATTTCAACTTTAGTTGGGTTGTTGGTCTGCGTAAGGGGTCTTTGTCATTTTGCTTTGTTAAATTCTTTCCAGAGCAAAGAATGTTGCCAACACAAAGAGGATTTTCTACAGTTTTGTTTCTGAGTGATCCCTTGTAACTGAATATGGCAAAATGGAACAATACCCCCAGGATTTTTAGTATTACAATAATATTGTCTGTTTAATGTGACTTCGGTGCTAGATAATTATTTTGCTGTAGCTGACACAAATTTTACAATCAGATATGGTTACATTGTTATTGCTGTTCTAAAGTGATATTGAAAGACAGCAATGCTTGAGGCTGTTCTAATATAAACCATAAAATATTCGCAATATAATGTTCATATCTGCAGAAACCAAATATTTAGCTAAAGCTTATGAAAGTTAAATGACCTTCATGACTATGTGCTACAACGTGATATGTTTTAATTAAATTGTATAATTTATATGTTTAAGTTCAACGCCCATACACAAGACTATATTTCCCTTAACCCACACTAAACACAATAAACATTCTGTATTTTTCCCCAACTTTGGAGAGTAACTGAGCCAAGAAAGTTACATATTTTGTCACTGTCATGGTTCGTTAGCGAGAAGCTCGTCTACAGAATGTTACATCACTTAGCCCGTACTAAACAGAATTTCACAAGCATTCTGTTGTGTTATTCTTATTCTGTTATTCTGTACAAGTTACAGAGATTCCTACAAGCCCTATTTTAAGGAACTCAACATTCTAACATTCCTTAGCCTTTACATTTTTAATAACGCAAAAGCACTAGTTCGGGGGTGAGACATGCATGAACATAACACAAGAGGCAGAGATAACTAAAGGACTGGGATGCGTAGAACAGTATCTTATGAACACTTGCCTACAGAGGCAGGTGTTCGATTAATCAACAAACTGCCCAACACAATAAAATACGCCATAACGCCCAAGGCGTTCAAAACTCTCTTAAAAGGCTTTTTTGCCTCACACACTTTTTATAGTGTAGATGAGTTTATGGCGAATAATTGGGAGACCTTATAACCGGTGACTGACACCGTTTCTGAAAGTGGGAAAGATTGGAAAGAGTGATTGTGAGATCTTTGAGTAACCTTCATTGTATGTTTGAAAGGGAATTTTGTGGGGTGAATGTGACCAAATGTTATATATATATAAAATGATGACGTTTGCAATACAATGTATTTGTATACTGCAATGAATAAATTGATTTGATTTGATTCTGCATTTTCTCCAGTTCTGGAGAGTAGCTGAGACAAGAAAGTTACGTCTTTTGTCACTGTCATGGCTCGTTAGTGAGAAACTCGTCTACAGAATGTTACATCACTTAGCCCGTACTAAACACAATTACACAAGCATTATGTATTTTACCCAACCCTAGAGAGTAGCTGAGACAAGAAAGTTACGTCTGTTGTCACTGTCATGGCTCGTTAGTGAGAAACTCGTCTACAGAATGTTACATCACTTAGCCCGTACTAAACACAATTACACAAGCATTATGTATTTTACCCAACTCTGGAGAGTAGCTGAGACAAGAAAATTACGTCTGTTGTCGTTGTCATGGCTCGTTAGTGAGAAGCTCGTCTGCAGAATGTTACATCACCTAACTACACTAAACACATTTACACAAGCATTATGTACTTCCCCCACCACGGAGAGTAGCTGAGCCAAGAGATTACTACTTTTGTCATTGTCATGATTAGCTAGGGAGAAATTCGTCTGCAGAATGTTACAAATCTTAGCCCGTATTAAACATAATTTCACAAGCGTTATGTTATTTTGTCCTATCCTGGAGAGTGGCTGAGCCAAGAAAGTTACGTCTTTTGTCACTGTCGTTACCAACACTAAATGGTTCGGATTCCACGTAAACCTGTAGGTTCCATAGTTGCCCTGGCTATTGGGCTTTTAATATATAGTTCTTTCTGAGCTAATTCAAACTCAGATAGTAACAATGACTACACTCGTTCATCTACAATCATCACACTCATTAGAAATCTATATTCTCCCATATCTTAAGAATAAATCTTTTTTACTTTAAAAAAAATGTTTTTTTAAATACATCACTTAACCCTCACTAAACAACAATTTCACAAGTATTTTGTATTTACCCCACCCTAGAGAGTGGCTGAGCCAAGAAAGTTACGTCTTTTGTCGCTGTCATGGCTCGTTAGTGAAAAACTCGTCTACAGAATGTTACATCACTTAGCCCGTATTAAACACAATGTCACAAGCATTATGTATTTTGCTCAACCCTGGAGGAGTGGCTGAGCAAAGAAAGTTATGTCTTTTGTCACTGTCATGGCTCGTTAGCGAGAAACTCGTCTACAGAATGTTACATCACTTAGCCCGTACTAAACACAATGTCAGAAGCATTATGTATTTTGCCCAACCCTGGGGAGTGGCTGAGCAAAGAAAGTTACGTCTTTTGTCACTGTCATGGCTCGTTAGCGAGAAACTCGTCTACAGAATGTTACATCACTTAGCCCGTACTAAACACAATGTCACAAGCATTATGTATTTTGCTCAACCCTGGAGGAGTGGCTGAACAAAGAAAGTTACGTCTTTTGTCGCTGTCATGGCTCGTTAGCGAGAAACTCGTCTACAGAATGTTACATCACTTAGCCCGTATTAAACACAATGTCACAAGCATTATGTATTTTGCTCAACCCTGGAGGACTGAGCCAAGAAAGTTACGTCTTTTTTGCAGTCATGGCTCGTTAGTGAGAAACTCGTCTACAGAATGTTACATCACTTAGCCCGTATTAAACACAATGTCACAAGCATTATGTATTTTGCTCAACCCTGGAGGAGTGGCTGAGCAAAGAAAGTTACGCTAGTGAGAAACTCGTATACAGAATGTTACATCACTTAGCCCGTATTAAACACAATGTCACAAGCATTATGTATTTTGCTCAACCCTGGAGGAGTAGCTGAGCAAAAAAAGTTACGTCTTTTGTTGCAGTCATGGCTTGTTAGTGAGAAACTCGTCTACAGAATGTTACATCACTTAGCCCGTATTAAACACAATGTCACAAGCATTATGTATTTTGCTCAACCCTGCAGGAGTAGCTGAGCAAAAAAAGTTACGTCTTTTGTCGCTGTCATGGCTCGTAGTGAGAAACTCGTCTACAGAATGTTACACCACTTAGCCCGTATTAAACACAATGTCACAAGCATTATGTATTTTGCTCAACCCTGGAGGAGTGGCTGAGCAAAGAAAGTTACGTCTTTTGTCGCTGTCATGGCTCGTTAGCGAGAAACTCGTCTACAGAATGTTACATAACAAACCTCTTACTGAACAGACTTTCCCGAGCTTTTTGTACTTCCTCAACCCTTGAGTAGGCGAGTTTATCTGTAACTATCCATGACAAAATATGTAGCTTTTTCAGCTCAGACAATGTGAAAGACGTGATAGCAAAATACGTCTTGTTGATGGAATACTAAAAATTATAAGTCATCTTTACCGTCTATACCTATAAAAGGCAAATACCACTGACTAATTCACTCATCTCTGTAAGTAAAAAAGTACTAAGCCTACGAGGATGTAATTTTGTAGAGTCAAAGGTCTTATGTTGTAGATGTGCAATAAGAAGTGATTTTGAAAAAAATGTAGTAAATCGAAGATGGCAGCCTTTTTAGTGCCAAAAATTTTAATTTCCAAAAACAGCATTTCTCCAATTGGACAGTAGTGGCTAAATGAACGGTTCTACAGCAAAACTAACACCATCTTCTGTACCTTATTTGAGATGATCAACAACTTTGGTCCTATGACTTTTTGCTCCATCTGCTCTACCAAAGGACCTCCTTCATCCTTAGGTAGAGCTAGATTTTAAATTTGTGCGTGTAAATCAAATTGGTTAATGTACGGCTTCTAAGAGTAGACTTACAGATTATTTTAGACTATGAGACTTTCTTATCTAGGAGAACGAATTGTTTTCAATCGGAAAATTAACAATTTAGTTTTAAAGCATGCATAGCCAGATCATAGAACATGGCTGAATATGGCGAGAAACACAATATTTTATTGGTTCAGAGTAAAATATAGTGCTTTGTGCCCTCTTAAATGAGACTTACAGATTTCTCTAGACTTTGAAACTTTTTATCTAAGAGAACAAACTGATTATAATCGGAAAATTTACAATTTAATTTGGACAAAAGCATAGCTAGTTCACAGGACATGGCTAAATATGACGAGAAACCCGATATTTCACTGATTCATAGTCCAACTACAGTAATTTGTGCCCTCTAAAAGTTGACTTGCAGATTTGTCTAGACGTTGAAACTTGTTTATCTAAGAGAATAAACTGATTTCAATCGGAACATTTTTAATTTAATTTTAATAAATATATAGCCAGTTCATCGGACCTGGCTAAACGTGGCGAGAACCCCTAAATTTCATTGATTTAGAGTCAATTGACGTACTCATCGGCCTCTAAAGTGGACTTTCAGATTTTTTTAGACAATCAAAGTTTGTAAACTGCAAGAAAAGTCTGATTGAAATAGCAAGATTACAATCTATATAATATATATAAAAGCCATTTACCACGTATCACTATTTCTCCAAAACTATACCTCTAATTGACTTTAAAATTTGTACATAGCTTTATCTTGGCCTCTAGAGGCTCTCTAAGAAAGGATTTCTTCTCCGACCTCAGGACTCCCTCCCACTGGCCTCCAAAATTGCCATTGTATTCTTATGGAGCTATATTAATTGATTTATTTATTTGATTAACAGCTGTTATCTGTCAAATAAAAACAAATTGAATAAAACTGTGGTAACTTAATTATTTGTATTAACTTTTAAATTATTCTAAATTGGATGGTATTTAAATAATTGTTTTTTGAAAACAAAGTATTTATTTTTATTTACTTTAAATAATTGTTTAATGTTTTTGGATTTGTTGGAATGTTTAGTTATATTTTTGATCGCAAGTCTTCAAACTCAATATTATGACCGGCGAAGCGAGTGAGTTCACCTAGTTCTATTAGATAATAAAACAACATTGACATTTTAGTTTTCTTTTATGGATTTTTTTAAATACAAATCAAATTTGATATATAAGTAAATAAATGTAAAAAAGAATTACTACAATTTTAATTAACGTACATTAATGGGGCTATCGTTGGTTTATTTGTTTTGAGTGAATAACCTCATATTTCAATAAATAATTTAGACCTGTTCAGTATGTAGTGTTGAATGAAAAATCAGTAATACTATAATATATTCTAAAATTACGTGCATGTTTAATGATGTTATGTAATTATCTAATTTATACATTTTTTCGTAATTTATAGTATATGGAGATATTTTAAACAATGAGAAGTTAATTTTAGTAAGTGATATACAGATGCACACAAAACCTGATTTGGAAATTTCTGCTTGGTACTTGAAAGATTTCTCTCGTCTAGCCATTGATTGGGACGTATTTTATCGTATTCCGTGATATATGCCTATTTTCTCAAACAAAAGTTTCGTAGAAAATCAAATTTAAAGAGTTTCCTATGGATAAATCCATGTTATGCAGTTTCAATCTATGAAATCATGTAAAACTGTTTTGTACACAGTGCATGTAATGAAATGTTTGACACAGCAGTCTAATGTATTTTTTTAACATTTCATTTTATTCAGAGGAGGCTCTCTCCTTGAAATAAGAATCCCCATTTGCAGTCCATTCCGGATCCCTCCACTCGGCTCTGGAAGGCGCTCACCCTCTAATTGCTGTAGCCACCCATCCGAGGTATTGACACTTAGGGTGTGAAGGGAGGGAGTGCGACCGCTGTGAAGCTCGCCCCACCACATTGAGCACAAATTATGAAAACTAGATAGCGATTTAGTGCTTATTTTGTGCTTCCGAATAATATAAATAACAAATGTTGTGCTCAGCCATAACACGTCATAAACACGTTTTATGATGAGCAGAAAATGTGTTACTTCTAATTTTATGGATAGTGCACAAAAAAAGCACTAAATCACTATGTAGTTTCCATAATTTGTGCTCATTGTGGTGGAGCCAGCTTTACGGCGGTGGGAGTGCGTCTTTTTTCCATTCTATCTACGCCAGAGGCATTTTACTTTGTATACATTTACGTTGTTAAGGGACAATGGTCCAAACCCATCAGAAAATTTCTAAGTGGATCTCCCGGGATTTGAACCCGTGACCATCTGCATATGAAGTAGACGTGCTAACCACTAGGCTAGCAAGAAGCCCAAAGGGATGCTGGCACTAAAGAACTGTTTTAGTATGAAATAGTGGTTAAAAAGAAGTTTTTCTGTTTTGTTTCTCAGTAGTAAAGTGTTATCTGTGTCCTACATTCACACCAGTGGTTATTTGTTTGGCCTCCTTATTAAAACGTAATTAATAGGGAAATTGTTTAATTGCTGTTAATAATGTGTTTTATAAGTAAAATTACAAGTCAATTTTAAAATAAATGTATATTGATAATAGTACATTACATATACTGTAATGTACACTTTATAGACGTTTAAAACCTAAGTTGAGCCTTTACAGAGACAATGTACATTGACGAGATATAAGAGTGGTAGGTTAATATTGATAAAATAAATTACAAAATAGACCCTAAACACATAAAAAGGCTTTTCCATGGTTGAAATAATGCGTCCTATAACTGATAAATTATAGCCTCCATAGTGTGTATATGAGAATAAAAATATTCTTATTATTATTTTTTATTTTTAAGAAGAGGTGACCTTCTTCTTTACTAAATATTCTTCTTATATAGTAGAAGATGAATTTTACTGAAGAATCTTCCAGTCTAGGCCGGATTCAAACCAGCGCTATATCTAACGAAAGCTCAAAGTCCTGATGACGTAGATCGCTCGGCCACCGGCTCACCCTACCTTTCAACAATTTTCTTCTATTTATTGTACTATGTAGATAGTAGAATGTAAATCAGGAGCATGCAGGGTTTTACAATCGTAAATGAATCAATGATCATGTTCAAAATGTTCACAGCTTAATATATATAATGTTAAATGTATAATGCATTGGATTGAATCAACCTGTAAAATTTTTTAAAAATTGAACAGTATATTTTTAGAAAGTATATCTTTTTAAAAGAACCTAAATTTACTATTGAATGAAAAAGACACACTTTCTAAAAGTTTACCTTTTGGTTGATTTTTAAAATGTACACATTTATTCCACCAAATGTTATATTACAAATTTAACAGGTGTGAACATTCGATTTATTTATGATTTTGTAACCTTGCATGTACCTATTGACGGTTTCAATGTAGTTTAAATGTACATAGTACATGTAAATACAAGAAAAATCTTGAAAGGCAATATATTATTAATATTTTTATTAAAACTTGTCAATTTAGCTAACTTCATGTATAAATTCTTTGAAATCATTTAATTTCCAGTAAATTAATACAAAATTAAATTTAGAAGAGTGATTATGAACATCGCAACATTGGAATTTATCGCTGTTCAGAATGATTATTAGAACTGTTAAGTTCGTCAGGTAAGTAGTAATGTGTGTATTAACCCTCAAGCTAAGAAACTCTTATAATGCAACTTGAAAGGAAAATGCTGTTAGCCATGGGCTGGAAGTGACTTCAGGCTTATTGGATTAACCATTTTATATAAAATAACCTTTGTTCGAATATGAAGATACTATTTTATACACACAACAATATAATATACATGTAATTTTTTTATTTATATATATCACACTTAATTAATTTTAATTCATAGAGAGGAGTTGAGGCTTTCTCATGTTAGATATGAGTTTTACTCAGTGTGATTCATCCCAAATGGCAGCTGACACTATTTTTGTTTGAAATTTTTCTTGCTATATAGCCTTAAATCCAATATATAGCTACCTACTGAAAGCACTGCGAGACTATATAGCATCTGCATAGAGTGGTGGAAGTGAGTTAGAGAGCTACCCTTACCCCACTGTATCATTCCATTTACGATAATTATGTTTTGAACACTAGATAGACGGTTGGCCACGTGCTGGCAGTTTTCTACTGCAAACCACGCCTACTTCGTCTAATATATATATATATATATATATGTATATATGGGTGGATACGTCAGTATTACGGTATGTGTATGCTTGGTTAGACGGGTCAATACCAATACAAGATAGGTCTGCTTTGGATTTTCATATATTGTAAATAGAGCAATGAGGACTGTCTATTTATCATTGCAACTGCTCCACCTGTGTAATATCAATGTTTACAAAATTTAAAAAATAAAATTTTACATGTTTTACCTTCTTCCAACAGAGAACGCACCACAATTGTGGTAGTGGCCATTGGTTGGTTTGATTAACACTAACAAATAAACTTTAGAATAATTAAATTAAATGATTATTTAGAGTACAAATAACATTTTAATAATAACAACTGAACAAAGTTTTCAGTTCATTACAGTTATTTTTTACAACAAAACAATGTTGCGGAAGTTTGAATGTATAAATTAGTCACGCCTGTAATGTACAGTGGTTGAGAATTGAAACTTTCCCCTCCGCTGTTGAAATCCCTATGTGCCCTGCAAATATCTCACATGTCGCAAATTTTCCGGCCAAATTATAGTCACCTACGACATAGTTAACAACAAAAATATTTTACTAGCCTTACTACAAGTTTTTCAGTTACACAAAACAAAATTAAACGAATATATGGTTTTTTGTTTCCTTTATGTAATCGATTTCCTCGGTGTAGATGATTGGCGCAGGAAACGCAATCTCGAAGAAATTGTGTTGTAAATCATATCAACTCTTCATTGGTTCTCCACCAGGCTTGGAAAAAAGTAAAAAAACATTTTTGGTCAAAATGAAACATTTTATTTCTTAGGTACAGTATATACTTAAGAATATATTTAAAATTTCGACTGAAATAATATATGTTTTAATAAAATTCTCAAATTAAATATTATCATTTTAACTATACAAATACAGTACTTCAATTGTTTGTGTCATTTGTATAGTGATTTTTATTTATGAAACCGTCTTCTGGAAAAACGTAAGCGTTTTTACACGAGATAGATCTCTTTGCACTTACGCTTACGTTTTTCCATGTATGTTCCATGTATGAGATAGTTCTCATGTATGTACTACGTGGTTCGGATTCCACTTAAAGCTGTAGGTCCCATAGTTTCCCTGGCTATTGGGCTATTAATAAATAGTAATTTCTGAGCTAAGTCAAACTCAGATAGTAAAAATGACTACACCGTTCATCTACACTCATCACACTCATTCGAAATCCAAATTCGCCCATATTTTGACGATCGGCGTCTTAAGAATAAATAAATGAATAAGATGATAACCTTGAATGGAAATCATTATCAATAATGTTCACCTTATATAATAGTGGTTCTCTCCCTTATTCTGAATAAGCTCCCCACAGATATCAATAATCTAAGGGAGAAAAGTAGACTAATATTTTTTTTACAAAATAAATTAAAAAATATTACCTCTACAAATTAAATCAATATTTATCCCAATGTATGTTAAAAACGTCAGTGTTTCCATATACTCATTGAAATGCTTCACTAATCATAGTGGTAGGAGGAAATCAAATATTTCTTTACATTTTTATCTGATACAAAGAATCTTGTAACATTCCTTGTACTAATAGAAGTAATGTTACAATATTTAAGTAAATAAATATCAACATCAGTATTTATTTAATGGAATTCCATTTTAAAAATACTACTGCATTTTTATAAAACGTTTTGAGCACAAAGAAAAGGAAAATTTACTGGTGCTCTCTCGGCATCTATTAAATTTGAAGTACAAACTACCATTATGTATGATCATATATTATTTAAATAAACTCCTTGAGTTTGAATTATTAATTACTATAAGACCAGTGCAAATACCAAGTGTCAGTCTAAATGTAGTGCTCAAGGAAATTAAAAGAAATTTAATTTATAAAAAGAATTATTATTATTCTTTCGTTAAAAAAGAATAATTGTAAGAAGAATTATTCTTTCGTAAAATTCTCTAGAAATGATACATAAAAATATTAAATACTCACTTTATGTTGATCGAACGGCCTAAAATATGAAAAAAATAGTTGTTTTTTTTTTTAAAGGTAAATGTAATTATGAATGATTAAATAAGTAATTGATTACTATTCTTAGTTGGACAAAGAACTAAATTAATGGTATATTATCACTCATACAAAATAATTAAAATAACAGAAAAAAATATGGAATATAAATATTGTATTAACCTCATAATATACATGAATACAAGTTTACTTTTGTTTAGGTTAGGTTAGGTTATGTTAAAGTGTAAGTAAGTGGATGACCCTTTCCAAAATAAAAAAAACATGATTTATATGCAGATCCAGTCTCCCATCTTTATACATGACAATAATGGACTTTACGTCAGATAATAGCCTCATAAATCTGTTTTTTCTTTTTTTCTGTGAGTTACTGGAAATACAATACATTTTTTTAATCAAAAACAATACAAATTGTTTAAATTCTCCTCCATTACGACATTTTTTTTTAATATACTCTTTAAAGGTTAATAACTAGAGATATCTTCTTTAAACTTTTTTAATAAGAGCAAAGGTCTGGATACAGTCATACCAACCTACTGACACTAATTACATCTTCATTACAAGCTTGCACATGATGAATTGTTCCTTTAATCTCCTAAGAAGAAAATCTAGTTCATTAGCGTGTTTCAGTCTTTAGTTCCGTAATTTCGTTTTTTTTCTTTCTTTTTTTCTCTTTAGTGCTATAATGTAATAGGCATTAGCTGTTTTGTAGTACTTAAATAGAATAAATAAATTGAACTACGTGATTACATTGACAAACACGCATTATTAACATAAATAATGATTATGAATAAATATTATTAACACTTTTATAGAGCTTAACATGAATAAAAATTTCAAATATATAGTAAACACATGAAAGCTTTTAATTAATAGCGTTTTTAACGATATTGTAAGCATAAAATAAATAAGTTATTTACTGAAATAAGTAATTTTGGAAATACATTAATAATGTATATATTTTAATTAGTTTAACTAATTTCCATTACTTAATATTTATATATTTATATATATATATATATATATATATATATATATATATATATTACACATATCATTTTATACACGGTTCTTAGCGATATTTTTAACGGTTTAAGTTAAAGATCGTTTTATTTTACCAGGCGTAGTTAGGGCTAAGAAGCCCTCTCTAACACTTAACCTGGGGAACCAACGGCTTAGCGTGACTTTCGAACCACGGGAGCGACAGGGCAAAAACTGGCAATGGTCATATCGGGAAACGAACCCGGACCGACTGCGTGGCAAGCTATCGCCTTAGCCCCTTATCTACGGCCGCTCCAGTCGTATATATAAATAGTGTATAATATAAAGTTAAAAATTAGGGCTACTTGCGTATTTTTAGGATGTTATAAAACTAAAAACTGAGTACCCTTTAACATTTTTTATTAAAATTGATTAAACACAACATTTTTCAACTTTATGGTAATTTTCAAGTGTAAATAAAATATTTAATTTTAATTTAATTTTATTTTATTCAAGTGTAAATAAATAAATAATTATTTTATTTACACTTGAAAATGACCATAAAGTTGAAACATGTTGTGTTTAATCAATTTTAATAAAAAAAGTTAAAGGGTACTCAGTTTGTAATTTTATAACATCCTAAAAATAGTGTATATATATTCGATTTCTTCGATTTAATATAAAATTTAAAATAAGTTCTACATTAATATAAACCTTTCCTTTACACTTATACAAGTCACAAAATGTTTTCCTACGTTTAGTTTAATACTCTTTGTCTCGTCCCTAAACTCTTTTCACGAACACTTTGAAGTCCTTATGGCTGCTTTACTTGGCTATTCACTTAAAATACTGAATAACTAAAAATTAATATATAAAATTATTATTAAATCTACACACCTTTCTAATAAACTCCCATTTTATGATGATAACTACTCTCGTATACTAGAGAATTTAATTAAATTTTTATTTTTTAATTTAAATTTATTTAAAAAAATTGGTCGGTAGCGTAGTTGGTTCAATCCCAGCTTCATTTGCTAAAGGTTCTCAGTTCGATCCCAATCAGAGTCAATACATTTTGAGAAGGATCAGCTGATAACCACCGGCTGTTCATTTGTCATTGGGCTATTAATTAATGACACTTTCTAAGGAATAGTCGGCCTTAGATTGTAACAATGACTACATTCGCTCATATACACTCATCACATTCATTCGAAATTCATATTCGCCCATATCTTGACGATCGGCGTCTTATGAATAAATAAATAAATTATTCAAAATATATGATACTCCTTGAGCAACGATCGTAAAAAAACGAATCAATTAGTATATTTTAACCCTTTTCAAACCAACCTTTATTAAATTCAAACAAGTTAATTTATTAAAAGTTATAACCACAAATTCACTTCTCGCGTTGGAATGATTTTGCCTCATCGTCATAACTATTGACGAATCACAATGTTACGGACAATCTTTTACTGTGTTATGTAAATATTTTCATATTCGTGAATACACAAATAATGTTTGAGTAAACGTCATTCCACGATAAGACTGACCGTAAAAGCTATTCCTGAAAATATTCTTAATGAATTGAATGAGAACTCTAACTGGACTAAGGAAGTGACATTGAGTTGAAGTTCAACTGGATAAATTACTTAAGTTTTAATGAGTTTTGAGGGAAATAGTAGACTTTCCTTCTTTAAAATAACAACATATTAAATACAGATGGTTCGTAATGGTAAATATCATGGTGAGAAACAAAATTGGTCGATTTGTCTGTGATAATAATAATACGTACTTTCTTAAAGCTTTCTTATATATAAAAATAAATATACTTAAGGGCAGTCTGACCAGAAAATATTTTATTTTAATCGATTTTCAGTTTTTGGTTGAATATTATTCTTTGAAATCTCCTCTTTAAAATGATATACAACACTTAATATACAAAAAATTGTTTATATTCGAAAAAAATAATTTGTAAACACATGTCACTCAGTTTTTAGACGAGATTTTGAGCCTCTTGTAACAATGTGTTTCATACATACTGATTATTCATGGAAATGAGACAATTTCGTTCTGTTGTAGTTTTGTGTTGGTCACACTGAATGACAGACGAAATAACAGCAGTTAGACAGTGTTTGTTTACTTTATTTATTTTGGTTATATTTTGTTTGAGTTTTGATGAAATTAAAAAGTGTTATTTCTATTTCCCAATAAATATTAGTTGAAGTGTGAAATTATGGGAAACAAGAAGAAGGTTGGATCTCGAGGTGCTTGTTATAAAGTAAGGAAACCTGTTGGAAAATCCAGAACACATCATAGCCCTAACACTCCTGACCCAGAAGGTAGGCCTAGTACTACATCAAGGTCCAAAGAGAAGATTGGCAAGAACTTTGATAATTATGACAAAAGAAATGATAGCCTTGAGTTCAGTATAGTAAACCTAGTCCAGTTTGAAAGTGTACTCAAGGAAGTAGCAGTATGCAAGCATTGCCATAGTTCCCTAAAGATCTCAAGCAAGTTACTGGTTGGGCTAGCAACCAAAATTAGCATTTCTTGCACAGCATGTGAACTCTCAAATACGAGCTTTGAAAACTGTTCTAAAGTATGCTTGCCCCAAATAAACAATGAATTAGGCCTAAAAGCTAGTCAAACATTTTTTGAACTAAATTTAAGGTTAGGGTACGGTATGCGGGTTATTGGTAAAGGAGAAACTTCATCGCAGTCCCTTTGCGGAATACTCAACCTACCTGCGCCTCCAACGAAATTCAATAAACACCAGGCTTTCTTAGGCCATATTTGTGAGGACATCTGCAAACAGTCCATGAAAACAGCAGTTGAAGAAGCTGTCAATGAGACTGATGACCCAGAAAGTAGGCAACTCTCATTCAACTCCGAATGAATCCCTCAATAACTTGATTTGGACTCGCGTCCCCAAAAGAACATTTGTATCCCTGGAAACACTGAAATTTGGAACATTTGAAGCTATATTGTCATACAATGATGGTTACTTTAGCAAGATTACAGTTTTGGAGCACTTGGGACTTCAAGCCGGCCGTTATATGGTGGATGCTATGAAAAAACTTGATAGTGATCGAGTACGCAAGTCAGAGAAAGCTGCGATGGACTTGGAAAAAAAATTCGTCAAAAAAGAAGCCTATCCAAAAGAAAACTGGAGGACTTGTATGATGGCCAGGAGGATCAAGATAACCCATCCTACAGTGCAGGACACTATTAGCCACATTATATTGTAAGTAATGACATTTTTTCAGTAAAGTTAATTTTGTTTTCACGATTGCGGAAAAGTTACTTTTTTAAACTTTGATGTAAGCTGGATCAATAACTATTAGAGATATCATCACCAAATTTGTTTTGCTTATACTTGGCATAAATATCTAGTTCTTGACACAGGGATATTGCAATATCTTTTTGTAGGGCTGAGTAAAAAAATAATTTAGGGAAAAAAAGTTTATTTTTTACAACCATTTTTAAATTTAGTTTTAAAAATACTTTTATTAAGAAAAACAAAAAAACCCTGTGTGGGGAACTAAATAAAGACCACACCTTTAAAAAAAATTAGGCCTCTATCTCTAATGGTTGCTGAGATATCTTACATTTAGTTAACATGGAGCTCTTATGCGGGTCGGACTGCCCTTAAAGCTATCAATTTTAAAATATTTAAGTATATTTATTTCAAAAACTGTAGTTTTTATATTATTATATTTGTTCGTGTTTTATTTTATACTTAAACATAATTTGTACGTATATTTTACAGGTCTTCCACTCCACAAATGTCATAATAAATATTATGAACTTCAAAACATTTAGACAGCCCAGCAGTATTGTACCAGGTCTTCTGTACCACTCGTTTTATAATAGATATTAGACCCCAAAACCTTATTAATTAATGAAGATTTCCGTCTAAAGTTAAGTAAAGACATTTCATACATATCGTAAAAAAGACAAAACTAAAACCACCTCAAAGTACGCAATGTGAGACAACATTAGTAGTTTGTTCTGTGAAGAAAGAGTGGCGTCACATCAACACACAGATCGTTAATGTGGCCTTTGGAAGAGTGGTAGGTGAAGGGTAGCTTGGGGGGTAACTGAAATAAACTGGACCCATCAATAGACCTCCCTTTTGGGATGTTAACTACATCGTATATTATATTTAAAATAATATGATATTTAAAAAGGAATTAGTGGAATTAAGCATCTAAGACATGTTTGAAATTTATTTTTTATTTTAATTTTAGAAAATAAAACCTTGCAAAATGTTTAAGGTTTATAAATTTGTTTAAATTTTATGTCTAAGGTTTAAATATTTTTTCAATATTGCCAAAAGATTTAAAATTTTTATATTTCTAATTGACCGATTCAATTTAATCTATATATACTGTGCATATAAGCAAAGACCTGGCTGACTGCCTCACTCACTCATCACTAATTCTCCAACATCCCATGTATGTAGAGAGTTGCCATTTCATACACTGTATTTTCATCTTGGTAAAGTACTCCTAAGGGGTAGAAACCACCCTTAAAAGATTGCTCCATAATGATAACATTGGGTTGATTTTGTAAATCAGTAACAGCTGTTTTTTTAATAAATAAACATGTGATTCTATATGTTTGACATCATCCTATTGATGCATTAAGAGTGTAATTTTTGGCTGCTAAACAAAAATAAACAAATGTGAGATATTGTAAATAAATTCAATACTTGATTTTACATTATACAGTTCATCTTCTATTATTTGTAGTCAAAAGTCACATGCCGAGCGTGTGTATCAGGCTCAGCGAGCGCCGGTGTTGGCTCGCGAAGTGTGCAGGGGTTTTCCCTAGTTTACTATACATTTAATACACCTCCATATAATCACAGTATTTACCACTAGTTAAAGAATCGTCCCCCTAATGGTTCTGGTTCCCTACGACACACACTTTTCCGTTACAAAATGGGTTTCAGGAATAAACATTTTTATTTAGAAATCATTTTTTATAGATTATTGGCTATTTAACTATTTTTATATAAGACTATGACCTATGTGGGTGTCTTTTAGGAATAAAACCAGTACAACAGAGTTACATATATTTCGTAGGTAAGTCATTGCTTTTAAAACTGAACTTGACAAATATTGGACTTGACAACTTGGAGAGCTATCAATTTTATTGAATGAAAAATGCTTCCAAATTTTAAGCGTTAGGTACCTATTCAAATATACAGGGTGGAAAAATATGGAAACGATTTAAAACATTCTATTTTTTCCATAGATAAGTTGTTAATTGAACTTTTTTTCTATAAAGTATCACTTTAGATCAGAATAATTTACTTTAAACCGTTATATAGTGGAGGAATAATATTGTAAAAATTAGTTATTTTGACATTTAAATGACCGCTACTCAGGAAATGATAAACCTTTCTAAGTCCGGTTTGCGGCAATTAATTTATTTTGAATAGACACTTCATTTGATGCCAAAATTTGACCTAGGATTACGATGAAGATTTTTCTTCAACTCCTCGTGGGCCGTCCCCCAGAAAAGATGAAATGTCCCTAATGACGTCAAAAAGTATGTTCCTTGTAACCATGATCATGTACATGTTTCACTTTTACAAATCATACAATCATACACAAGGTCATACAAAAATTGTGAAAGCGTTTCCATATTTTTCCACTTTGTATGTGTGCTAAAACTATTAAAAAACGTATACAATGCGATTTTATTATTAATTATACTTGGCGTCGACCCGGAAGTAACGCTTTCAATGGTGGATTGTACACAGTGGCTGATGCACTGCGGATAGTTCCTCTGGTAACAAACAACCTGTTTACTAAAAGGATTACTACCAAGTTCACTTGGTCCACATATTAGGAACTTATCTGATAAATTAAGTTTAAAATAAGCTAGTTTTATTAAGTATCATAGTTTTTATATTATTTGATTTCTTTTTATAAATATTCATATTTATATTTCAATATAAATGTTTTAGATATTTTGCCAACGTTCTCAAGGAAATCTGTAGCCCTTTATTTTTACTCTAATCTTAACCTGATAGCAGTAAAAGAGGTTTTGGTTCTTTTAATTCAAGAATGCTAAGCATCAATTTTGTTTTAGTAGTATATACCATAATTATTTTGAGGCCAAATTGGTCTTACATCAACGAATTTTATTTTTTTTTCTAAATTTTTACAGCTAAAATTTAAATTGGAAAAAGTGTATTATAATTTTGTGTCTTATATTAATAATATAAGATTACTCTCTTATTTTTATATATGCTAACTGTTTATGAGATAGAACCAAGCACTTCAATAATATACTGGTAAAATTCTATTCCTGAGTTTACTGTACAGTTATGTATGTCTAACATAACATGGATTACTTTAAGTTCGAGATGGTAGTGTTATAATTACTGATATAACTATTCAGGATGAGCTGGTGGCCGAGCAGTCCAAGCCGTCTGGACTGTGAGCTTGGGTTGAAGGTAGCGCTGGTTCGAATCCGGTGCAGAAGAGAAAGGAAACGGGGTAAATGTTACCCGAGATTTATGTAATGAAATATTACAATCAGTGACACCTGACCTTTAGCCAAAATGTGTCGAACATGTAATGAAAGTATAAGACTAGGAGAAAGAACATCTTTATGATGAAATTCCGCTAGTGCTACCAATTATTATTAATTTGTAAGAATCTAAATCAGAAAATGACGATGACGATATAGAAGTAGAAGGCGACTTCTCAGATTATGACAATTAATTTATTTGTAATACTTGTATCTCCATAAATGTTGTTTTAAATACAAAAAAGTTAAAATGTAAAAAACAAAAAACACAAAATATAAAAACAAAAAACATTTTTAAAGCTGCCTTGGAGGTCCAAAGCCCTCATGAAAAAAGCTGATTGGAAATGTTTCGTACACTTTTGTTTGTTTGAGTTAGTTTAGACTACGGTTACTGCCATAGTCATCAGGGTAGACTGTACTTCCACCCCGAGCGGCACGATGAGTTTACGCTTCATTGCACATTTACTCTGTTTCAAATAACACGTAATAACGCAACGAATTCTAACCAAGAAATAAATAATAAATAACTTTATATGTGACGAATTTATTCTTTAAAACAAGCTGAAAGCCAGTTATATCGGACAAAGGAGTGCTGAGATAGTTTTCGTTTACAAAATCTACAGCATATTCTATAAAAAATTAAATATAAATTTAAAACTTGATATTTACATTATTTATGAGGTGTATAATATGGTATAAAAATTTCACAAAGATTTGTACAGTTGTTTTAAAACAGTAATTGTTTAAAGTCGAACTTCAGTACAAAGGAGTGATAAAACGGGACTTTTTTCTACATACCTTCATATATGTTTTACATAAGTTATGCTTTATTTGAATATATTTATGAACGCAGAATTAAACACGCTAAGAATGGTGTAAATTGTTTTATTGTAGCACGAACGGTTCGCATGTATTTAAAGCTTAAACTCAGGGGACCATAATTTCTGCGCCAGCAGTAGACTGGTAGATTTATCAGTAATGTTCACCTTCTACTGTACTGGTTCACCCCCTTACTCTGTCTGAATAAGTTCCTCATACAGATCAATGGTCTATTAGGAATGGGCAGAGTAAGGTTAAGGAGGAGATCAGCCTCTCCTTTAAATATATATATATATATATATATATATATATACTAATTAATTATTAAAATTATAAGTACTGATTATTGTAAGCGTTGATACATCCAATAGATGTTTACTCCACTTTAGTAGTAAGGTTTTGTTTAATATAACACTTTTACTTGCATATTAATTTTGCAAATAAAGACAACAATCTTGAAAAAATATCGTATGTAATTCTATAATAATTGATATCAGCAGTTTTTCCAATCACAAGTTGCATGGTTAGTCGTAATACTTATTTTTTCCTAATCCTTCTAAGCATTATATAGGTTTAATATTTTATTAAGGTGAGCCTGATCTAAGTTGATTGCTAGTATCGGATTTTTTATTATAGACCCCTGAATTTGCGGCGCTACTGTATTTACAAAATGAACGATAAAAAATCTCATCACATTTTCCTGTTTCCTGTTTAATATACTTTATAACAGTACCAACAGGATTTAGTTTTTATTTTACGTGTTAAACTTTATATGAGTTACAACTAAACAAAACATGGGTTTTCACGTAACCTTTTGAAACTACTGACTTTGAATTCACATTTGAAAAAAGTAATGGAGATTTTTTTTTTTCTTGTTCACCAATTGTAACTAGTTTTATTAGGTGTAGTATACTGAAATTTCACGTTGAAACAATTAACCGTTACTACGTTATTAATTGTTTCCAGGCTCCTTGTATTTTCTTAATTTGTTCGATTACAGAAATAATTTTTTCAGTGAAATAAATATAACTACTGATTAAACACAATACACTATAAGAATGGTCACAATAAACCTTCAAAGTATTTTTATTTACAGTTTTAAGTTTAAAATTTTACGGCTCACCAGCTGTACAGTCTGTCAGTAATGGATCCATTTTTGACGAGCGTCAGACCTGTTTTATATTGTTTGAGGTACAAAAGTGAATCATTGCTTCTCATATTATTGATTACAGATGTCCATTAACAAAACTTTCGTTCATTATCAACTGAACCTGTCCTGTATTACCAGATAGAGTCTGTCCTTGTAGTTTCAGTATTTAATCAAGCAGCCCTTGTTTGAGAGTATCGTTCCAACTTTCAATTATTTTCGTTGTTAATCGTTTTCCTTCGAAAGTACATTTCAAATTACAGGGTTGTTTGCTTGAAACAAATAATAAATAATTCTGGGAAAGATATTAAATTAATTTGGCTACCTGTCGCTTGATTGCAAACTGAATACGATCGAACTGATGTGGGCATATTTTAAAAATGAGGTCAAAACAAAATAGGACATTTGTTAATGGCGTTTGTCAAATGGCATAAAATTTAATGGACAGCATTTTTGAAATTCTTTGGTAAACTACTACCGCAAAAATGAAAATATAGTGGACATAGCAAACAAACTTTTAATAATTAATCTAACGAATCTGAATCAGATTCAAGACATGATGGTAATGGTACCGACAGTGACATGGGTGATAGTTCTAATCAATATCAATAATTAATAAATTACAGTTCTTAAATTTAATGACCGAACCGTAGTTTGATAATATGCCATTTGCTGCAAGCAACGTCAAACTGAAGTAAGCCTTCTTGCAATTTCAGTTGTACACACACGCGCACACGCACACGCGCGCACACACACACACACACACACACACACACACACACACACACACACACACACACACACACACACACACACACACACACACACACACACACACACACACACACAGTACAGTAAATACATATAATCAGTTATACATCTGATGTTAACTTGTAAGCTCCAACTCAGAATCGTTTAATTTTTTGCTATTATAGCAACAGTGCAGTGCTCCATTGTTGTCGGCAACAGACTGCCCATCACCTGAAACATGCAGCCCGCACCACATCCAAAACATTTTAAGTCATTTTCGTAATTTAATATTCTTTTAAGTTCTATTAGCATTGACAACGTGTTATCCAATTCGCTATTAAGAAATATAATTGATGAAACAAGCCAGATGTAGAAATACCTTTTAGTGAAAAAAATAGCAACACCTATGATAAAATTAATAACGTAGTAACGATTTATTATTTCATCATGAAATTTCAGTATACTGCACCTAATAGCACTAGTCACAATTTGTGAACAAGAAAATAAATAATCTCCGATGGCAAAACAATATTTTTTTCAAATGGCAATTCAAAATTTTTGTTGTAACTCACATAAAATTTTACACGTAAAATAAAATATAAATTAAATTAAACAGGGAACATGAATATGTGATTAGATATTTTTGAGCGTTTGTTTTTTTAAATACAGTAGCGCCGCAAAATCAGGTGTCTATAATAAAAATCCGATAGTATCAATCTTGAAGTAGTTCGAGTTGAACTTGTTATCTTCAGTAACAGCTAGTGACGAATATGTCCGTTTACACCGGAAGAACTATACAATCTTTGTGTCTTTTTTTTCAACGCAACCAACGTTTTTTTCTTATTCTGTTGTATACACTTGAGGGAATAACGTTGTTTTTAAAGAAGAACACATTTTTAAAATTATTCCACAATTTTTTATTTAAATAGCGCTTTCGCCGGTTGTCATGACTAGACTAGACTACGCTCCAGCCCGGCACGCGTCGCGAATTTTTAGTTGTTAATTAATGTCAACGTTTTTAAGTGTTTTGTTATGTGTTCGTATATTCGTAGTGTCCGTATTCGTTATGTGTTCGTGACGACCTTCATATGAAGTGATCACATTTTATTACATCCTTGTACGGCCTGAAGATGACTCTCATGATGAGTTGAAACCGGTTGCAGAAGCAACGACTTGGATTACTTGAATGCAGGTATATAAACCACTTTAAGTATTTGAATTAATGTAAATGTTTTCAGTTTAAAGTATGTCTTATTTTACAAGACGAAGTTAGGGTTAACAAGCATATTCTAAAACTTAACCTAGGGGGGGGGGTCAGCTTATCCGGGCAGGCGGGCTAATTGCAAGGACGGGATCCCTCACGGTCACCCATCCGAGGAACAACCACGCTTGCGATAACGTCACAACCCTCTGGCAAGTGGATGTCTTACTTGTTTTTTACCGTTTATTTTATCAAGTAATCCTATTTTAGGTTGTTCTTGGTGTGTCAGTCATCTCCTTTAATTTACCTCTTGTACATAGTATTAATTTCAGTAAACTGAAGATGATATTGAAGATGCTGAAACGTTAACATTACAAATTCCCTGATTTCAAATGCTTCACTCCATTTCATTATTGATAAAAAAATAAAAATAAGAAAAAAGATACAAAAACTCATTAATATCTTTGTATGAACTTAATTTAGTTACTTTAATTAGGGTCATAATTAATAACTAAAGTTATAATACGACTAGTATTAATTAGTAATAAAACTATCATAACTAGATTTTATTGAAAAATAGTTTTAATGATGAGAGTTAACAAAGTAAAACAAAAAGTACTTTAATTAACTTTTCACTGCAGCTTTTTTTCTTCTCTGTAGTAAACAAAATAAACGTCTAAAGCAAAGCTCTTTTCAAAGACAAAACTCATTAACCCGTCTCGATTCATTCATTATTAGTTTTATACACTGTTTACCGTTGATGGCAAAATACTTTTGTGATTGAATTACTTATATGTTTAGTTATGTATGTTTACCCATAATTACAGGGTGTTTCTTTTAAAAGGCAACCCTATTTACAAGTAAGAAAAATTACGGTTTAAGATAATCACAAGTTCATAGGTTGGTAACCTTGGTTCTTCTTCTTCCTTGGCTATCAGCTGATTTACATTGTTGCATTGTTGTTCACTTAATTTTGGGTTTCTTGCAATATTATTAAGTTGAGGTTAGAAACATGGTTTTGAGCAAAGACCAGAGAGTGTTTATTGTGGAGGAATATTTTAGAACAAAATATTATGTTTTATGCCAAGATGCTTTTGAACAAATATGTCATAACAATAATGTATTAGTAGTGTTCATTGTGGAGGAATATTTTTAAACAAAATAGTATGTTTTATGCCAAGATGCTTTCGAACAAATATGTCATTACAATAATGTAATTATTAGTGTTCATTGTAGAGGAGTATTTTAAAACAAAATAATATGTTTTATGCCAAGATGCTTTCGAACAAATATGTCATTACAATAATGTAATTAGTAGTGTTCATTGTGGAGGAATATTTTTAAACAAAATAGTTTGTTTTATGATAAGACTCTTTCGAGCAACAATTTCTAGGTAATGGTAAACCTAACAAATCTACTATTTATAGTTTTGTAGTAAACAAAAACAAATCATGGGTTGCGTTTTGAAAGAAACACCCTGTATTTGGTCAGAGCAATGTGGTTTTTCTTTTATTTTGTTATGTGACATAATTATTGTTTTTCATTACCGATCATCCAGGAAAATAGCCCAAGCCACTAAATAAAACCTTTTGTCGGTAATTTCGTAGTCAACACCTTGTTTTTAGTAGGCTATACGTCAATTGTAGAAACCAAAACTGAGTTATAAGACATTTCTCAAACGTGACACAAAGTATTGTGATATTTTAAAAATCTCAAATTGTTAAAAATAATAAAATTTTTGTTTTCATTATATTTAAATTACACATTTTATACGAATTTAAATAAACGTTTCCCTGGGACAAGATTGTGGACAAAATAAAAAACCCGCACATTTACGGATGTTTGCTTGAGAAATTGCTAACCAAGACCGGATATGGAATTAGAACTTGTTGCAACTTAATTTCCGGTACAACCTGCAAACGATTTGTAGGTTAGGTCTGAATTTACTACTATGGCATTAGTATATTATAAATTAGCATTTATTATCACTGTGTTACTTTTAATGTTTAGAATATATTACAGGACAGTAACTGTTTTTGCTATTTTCATTATAAGCGAATTCATGGGCCATTAACAAAACATGGACTCAATTCTTAGTTTTTTTTTTTTTTTTTTTTTTTTTTTTTTTTTTTTTTTTTTTTGAAAGTACACGTTTTTGTATGAATTTAGGTTTAATGGAATGGTTTATTTGACTTCAGTGTGAATTTTTTTTTCAGATATATTGGTTACAATAAAAAACTAAAGTTTGATTATTAAACTTTGAAATAGAAACGAAATTATATTTTTGTCTACAGAAAATGTGCGGGAATGAAGTAAAGTTAATCTATTACAAAGTATTCAGGATATTGAAACAAAGGACCAAAAGGTAATATATTTTTTATTTGAGCAACACAATATTAAAAAATTAATGATCCTTTATTTTTTAATTTTACTTTTTTACTTTCTGCGTCAATTTTAATGCATAGTTCTTAATGACAGCAATTAGTTTGCATTTAATAACTCAGAAATTCCTAAATTATACGTCTATTTTCTCCTGAACAAAAACTACAAAGGAAATATTTTCATATATGTACCCAAATTTGTTTTATTAAATTGTTGCTACTACATTATCTCTTATTTATACAACACTGTGTTTAATAAGATAAGTTCAGAATAAATGTAAGTATGTTTACTTTATTTCTGGAACTATGAAAGTATATTTTATTTTTGTAATAATAGTATGCAGTGTTATAAATACAATACAATTAATAATACAAGGGCAGTAGTGAAAAAATAATGAAACCTAGAATATTTTTTTGACACAGTAGAAACGGGGTTTTAGCTTGCTAACGAAAAATAAAATGTGTTTTGAATAGTTGGTCAACTTGTTATAACTATTTTTCACATAACATGTATTACCATGTAGGCTAAAATAGAGTTTTAAAATTTTAAACATGCATTAAGCTCAAATAGAAACGGTTTTTAGTGATTTTTGGATTTTATATAATTATGGATTTTTTATATAACATTGAAAATGTAGATATTAGCTTAAAATCACAAAGAATCGTCCCTAAATAGGTTATCTTACCTTGTGTAAAATGAAAGTATACTAAATCCTTATAATTGGAGAGCCCGTGGCCGAGCGGTCTAAGGCGTCAGGACTTTGCACCTTGGGTAGAAATAGCGCAAGCTCAAATCCTGGTCTTGATTGTTATTTTTATCAGTAATACTCATATTCAAATATGGACATTTGTTATATAAAATTGGTTTTAAATACATGTACATTGCCCGTTGTTTTATGAATGTATATTTTGACTAAAGAACTTGTAATGGAATTGGAACAAAATAAAACTAGTTTATTCCCAATCAAACAGGGAATTGAAATACAGGACAAATGGTAATACATTGTCGTGCTAGGCAAAAAGAGATACTAAACATTTTCTTTATAGTGCCATTTTCTTTTCTGCATTTATTGAAACATATAGTTTTTGACGAAGACTAGAAATTTATATTTTATTACTCGGCAATTCATTTTAAATTGAATAGACAATTTTTTCATATTTTACGATCCATACAAGTTAGATTTATATGACTTTATGAGCATTATTTTTAGAAGTTATCTAAAGAAGTAATCTAAACACATCAAAAGATAAAAACCGCAGACACATCATTGGCGTTTGTTATTTATCACTGTATATAAAACTCGTTTATTTAAATAATCCTTTTCACTGGAATATAATTTGAAATACAAACCCAATAAATAGACATTAAAATGGTTTAAAACGACAAAAGCATTCAATTCTTGATTTAGGCTTTTCCGAGTTGCTCTCAAGACGTTTCTAAACAGAGACAATTTGCAAGTTAAGCTGTTGTTCAATGATCTGTGTTCATGAAAGTTTAGTTAGAGCTTTTCTTATAGTTAGACGCATCTATAAATTAGTTTGAAACTTTAACCAACAGTCAAGGTTTTATTATATATTAAGCTTGTTTTTTTTTTTTTTTTCATCTGTTCATCTAATTCTTAACCTAACCTAATGAAACCCAACATAACCAAACTAAACTAACCTGACTTTAAAATTCTGAGTATTACTAATAAATTGATTTTATTGTTTAAATATAAAACAAATTATTTTTTTCAAGAAAGACATAAATAAAACAATTTATTGTAAATACTGATAGTTTTGTAAATAGAGCATAAAACGTAAAACAAAAGCCTTGAATCTAGTTTTGTTCTTGTCCAAATTGCTCTCAAGACTCTCTTAAACAGAGACAATTTGCAAGTTAAACTGTTGTTTAACGATCTGTATTCAGGAAAGTTTAGTTGGAAGCTTTTCTTTCGGAGTAGGAAATTGTGCATCTGCATTAAAATTTAGTTTGAAACCTTATTAAATGAACCAATAGTTAAGGTTTTGATATATCTTTAGCTTATTTTTATTTTATTTATTTTTTTATTTTTTCATCTACTTCCCTAACCTAAAGAAACCCAACCTAATCTAAACTGAACTAAACTAACCTAAACTGACTTAAAAATCATAACTATTACGAATAAATTGTTTTTATTGTTTTAATATAAAACAAATTAATTTTTTCAAGAAAGACATAAATAAAACAATTTATTGTAAATACTGATAATTTTGTAAATAGGGCATAAAACGTAAAAAAAAGCCTTGAATCTTGTTTTGTTCTTCTCCAAAGTTGTTCTCGAGACTTTCGTAAACAGAGACAATTTGCAAGTTAAACTGTTGTTTAATGATCTGTATTCAGGAAAGTTTAGTTGCAAGCTTTTATTTCAGAGAAGGAAATGGTGCATCTGCATTAAAAGTTTGTTTGAAACTTTATAAAATTAACCAATAGTCAAGGTTTTCATATATATTTAGCTTGTGTTTTTATTTTTTATTTATTTGTGTTTTTTTTTTTTCATTTAGTTCTTAACCTAACCTAACAAAACCCAATCAAATCTAACCTAAACTGAAATGTAGTAAACTAAACTAACCTGATTTGAAAATTGTCAGTATTACCAATAAATTGGTTTTATTGTTTTATTATAAAACAAAGTAATTTTGTCAAGAACTGCATAAATCAAATGAATTATTGGGAATACTGCTAATTGTATAACTAGGGCATAAAACGCTTTACAACAAAAAATTCCTTGAATCTTGTTTTATTCTTCTCCAAATTGCTCTCAAGACTTTCGTAAACAGAGACAATTTGCAAGTTAAACTGTTGTTTAACGATCTGTATTCAGGAATGTTTAGTTGGAAGCTTTTCTTTCGGAGTAGGAAATGGTGCATATGCATTAAAAAGCTGTTTGAAACCTTATTAAATGAACCAATAGTTAAGGTTTTGATATATTTTTAGCTTTTTTTTATTTATTTATTTTATTTTTTTTTTTTTTCATCCACTTCCCTAACCTAAAGAAACCCAACCTAATCTAAAGTGAACTAAACAAACCTTAAACTGACTTAAAAACTATAACTATTACTAATAAATTGTTTTTATTGTTTTAATGTAAAACAAATTAACTTTTTCAAGAAGGACATTAAATTAAACTATTTTAATTAATATGTTTTCTCAAAAAAGAACTTTGTCAGCTTAGTACATTCACATTATCAAAAATAATTATTAATATTAAAAAAAGTAATTGGATTGTATACACAATCCAACCGAATCTAGATATCATTATAGAATTCAATTTCTTACGTTATTCGTTTTCTTTATAAAATACTTTGTTGATAATAAAATATTTTACGCACATAAACTTAGCCAATGTCCGGAAGGCGTTATTGCAATCAAGATAGACTAAACCCGCAGTACAGCTCTGTACCTAGATCACGGGAACGCGCCGTCACATTAAATTCTCTTGTCTGTTAATTCGGTAAAAGGGGACTGCGTCTAGACTTGCGCAATGAAATTGACTATAAAATATATCAATTACAGTATTTTAAAACAATAATGAAGAAATTGTGTGCAGGTAATGTTACTATAGTTGTTTGTAGCCATGCGATATTAATTAAGAAACCAAAATGTACAAACCTGGAATAGTGTTGATCTTCCTATTGCAACTTTACAGAATATTTATTTCTTAGTTCCCTTATATCAATTTAGTGAGTTTGAGTAATAATTACTGCTTGCGTGCAATATATGCGAATAATTTTAACTTCAAACAAATTTAATAATGGTTTAATAAAACCATTATTAACTTTGATGGTAACAAAACACTTTTTTTCACTAAAGTTGACGTTATTATGTTATTGTTCAAACCCTGTTTACATTAAATAATCTATCCAATATTTTACAATGATTGGAATTCGATTGATTTTAAAATAAATCTTAATTGTTAACATATATTTATGTTTTTAAAATCCACTAAATGTTCAAGTAAATAAAATTTCCTCCGCTTGGTATAGCATTTTAAAAACAAAAGTGTGACATCACAAAACATTTACATATATAGTAATTAGCTCAAATTTAAAAGTAAAATGTCAAGAACAATCTCTGAAACCATTGATTCTTAGTTAATTTTCTTTGCTCGTATTAGGTGACTGAAATTGCTTTCAAAGGATTTATTTATAAGTTTGTACGAAAATTCTTCGTAACCTTCACTTATATTAAGAACTTTATAACACGTACGGGTATTGACCCATCCACCCACCCATACATGTACGGAGGAGGTATTGACCCACCCGCTCACCCATATGTGTACGGTGGTATTGATGTACAGTGGTACTGACCCACTAACCCACCCATATACTTACAGTGGTACTGACCCAACCGCCCACCCATACACGTACGGTGGTACTGACCCACCCTCCCTCCCATACACGTGCTGTGGTATTGAATAAATTTTTTCACTAATATGTAGGGTCCATTGCCAGTGGCCTTGACCGGAAAGTTCCGACGTTATCTCAAAATAACGGAGTCAAGCAACATCGAGCGTGGCTGTCCCTTGGATGGGTGACCGTCTGAGCGATCCCGTATTTGCACACAGCCCGCCTGTGCGGTCACTGGTGGTGGTTCGGAAGTCATCCTTAAGCCGTTGGACCCCCAGGTTTATTGTTAGAGAGGGCTTCTTAGCCCTAACCTCACCTGGTAAAAAAAGACTATCTTTAACTTTTTTAGGTTCCTTTGATTCATTTTACATGAAATTGTTATATACTACGTTATTCACTTTCATTCCCTCATGCAAGGTGGTCTCGTCAGTCTCAATATCAAGTAATTAATCTCAGTCTCATAACCACGCTGATATCTAAAATCACATTGAGATACTAAAAAAAATACTGAACCGAAATTATATTTAAATAAAAAAATGTATATTATTTACAAATTAAATGAAATTATAATAGGAAAATGATATTAATCTGTGGTAAATTTTTCTGCAGTAGTAAAGCAAATCAAACACCCCTCAACGTTTCTATAATAGCTCCCATAGACTAACCTACCTACTATTTATTCCATGTTTTATTTGCCGTGCATTCTATTGGATTACGTTAGATAACAAAATTAATTAACACTTTCGTATCAAACTGTAAATGTTTTTAAGGTAACATTTTTTTTAATTTTCCCAAAAATTACATTAAACATAACAGTACAAGTAAACGTCACACAACACAAATGTATTACAATATAAGCACTAAATGCACAAATATATTACAATACAAGTACAAAATGCACAAATATTATGGTGATCGATTTCGGTAAACCACGCTCACCTTCCTCAGACCAGAGGGATTCACAATAGAATCTTTTTTTTACTAAACTTAATGAAACAGTAATTTTTAACTTATTAGAAATAATTTAAATGGAATCAAATTTTATTTTTTATTTTAGTTATATGTAAATTGTGTAACGACACACTAAAAGTAATTCTTTTATGTTACCTTCTACTATTGAGCAAATATACATAAAATATACTATATATGTATATACAATTTACAGGGTGGAAAAAATATGGAAACGCTTTTTTCGTAAATAATTTGATAGTTTAATTTTTTTAATAATTTTGTTTCATAAAGTATTAATAATTTTTTATCAGAATAATTGACTTGAAACTGTTACATGGTGGAGAAATAATATTGTTAAAATGTATTACTTTGACATTCAAATGACCGCTATTCTGGAAAGGATAAACCTTTTAAAGTCCGATTTGCGACAGTTAATTTTCCTGGAATATACCTTTCATTTGATACCAAACTCTACCTAGGCTTACTTTGAAGATTTTCGTTCAACCCCTCGTGGGCCGTCCCCCTGAAAAGATGAAATGTCGGTAATGGCGTCAAAGAGTGTGTTCTTTGTAACAATGACCACGTACAAGTGAAGTCATACAAAAGTTGTGAAAGCGTTTCCATATTTTTTGTCCGCCCTGTATATAATCAATGTAAAAGCCAGTAAAATATTTGCCATTTCAAACAGTAAAATTCATCTTTAATTTTATTAATAACAGTAATTAATAACAGTAGTAAAAATATCATAAGAGACCTTGCGATAGTAAAAATGTTTCTCTTTATATCACATTACAGTAATGGAGAAGAAATTCAGAAGGCTTTCTTTATCCGTGAACACAGATAAGAGTTGGCATCAGGACAGGATTCACATTTTAATATCCCGTTTACAAGACTTATCTTTCTAACCCTTCCTTCACCCCAGTGTAGCTAAGCCAAGAGGGTGTCTCTTATATCTCTTTGTTCTCTCGGCTTGTTGATCTATATACTACATCCATGCATGGAGTATGTCATATAATTGCATTTTAAATACAATTTATCTGAATTTCCAGTTCATCATCCATAGTTATCTGTTTTTTGTATCTAAATTAACTATTTCATTCTAAATTTGGAAATAAATATAACTTTGACACCATGTGGAAGTAATTGAAGCTAATTACGTCTAATTAGTTACAGAACGACTCATGTTCTGGAATCACTGTTCTATCCATTATTTTTTTCTTTTCTCATTTCATTTCAAAGAGAAATTATGTATAACATTTCCAAACAAATAATTAACTATATGTAAACAAAGTATGGACTTAGTTTCAGTTTAAAAAAACCATACAAAACAATGAATTTAATCTTTTATTTACTTATAAATTACAATGACATTAGTATCAAAACCATAATTTAGTTGACATACAAACTTTGTAGAATTATTACGAACTGATATAAAATGGTATTACAGCAGTGGGATACTTTAAAAACAAATAAAACATTTGCTAATGAACAAAATTAATTGCTGTTTTAGTAGCTTTTTCCAAAACTAATATTTTCTTCTATAAATAGTTATTTTAATAGTTGACAAATTGTTGTTTTCACAATCTGATTGAATAATCTTCACGTAGAAATCATACTAAAAAATTCACTTGTCAAATTTCACATTTTAAATTTTATACCAGTAACATTACTTGGACTTACCATTGAATTTTGTCCTAAAGTGTGCTTTTACTTTTTTATTAACAACTTTTTACATTGGGATATTCTTTCTATTGATCGATGATATGTTGTACCAGTTGGATCGATATAAATTTATTTTTATTGATTTTTTATCATATAAAATAAGTTAAACCAATAATTCTTGATTCAGTAATTTCTTTAATAGTTATGGACAACTGGTAATGAATATTGCTTTAGTACCGTTCAGTGTAAATTAGTTTTTATTTATTGTGAACTAATCAACCTACAAATTTGTATTTTTTGTCCAAAATAAGTGTTTATTCCCTGAAAATATATCTCGTCATATTAACAATACTCATTAATAAAATAATAATATGATAATAAGCCAGTCGATATATTGTTTTCAAAATGTTATAATTGGTTACATTTCTTAGAAATTAGCAATGGATTTTCATCTCAACTCTAATATAACCGTAGTCTGCTAAAGATTAAAAATTGAAAATTCTAAAGATAAACTTTAGATAACCGCCTCAAGACTAGTATACTTCAGTTATGAATTGATCAAATATAGTACTATGTCATTATATGCCACACATCTTTGCTTATGGATTGCCGTAAAAATATACAAATATATTTATAGTCAGATAGAGTCGGAATTTGTATCCACACAATACAAAACAGCCTATCATCACTAGTAATTAAAATAATTTAGATTATGAAATTTTAGATTAACAAGTGAATAAAACTGTAACAATATATATACCAGTGTACAATCACCAGGCATTTATAATTATAAAGTTACCCAGAAAATGTAAGACACCTTTTAAATTCGATTACTTTGTTACAACTTCCATAAAAATTTAATATTATTTGATAGTTATTCACTTCTAATAATAAAAATGTTCAATTTAAGCTTCAATATTCGATATCCTTATTTTAAAGATACATTTTTTGCAGTTACGCCAAATTACGTACTGCCCATGGAAATTTGTTTAAACTGGACAAATTTACTCAGAAAGATGAAAAAAGCTTGGTTATGGGTTTTTTATTACCTTTTGTAGGTAGAATTTTTTTAATATTAATTAAGTGCCTGAGATTGGAAGTATATACTTTCAAAAAAAAATACAGTAACACCTGTCCCAAAAAAACAGTAGAATCAAATCTACAGTATTAAAAAATACGCGATAAAGAGATTAAAGCCCTACAATTGTAACACGGGACAGATTGCAGCCTGCATATAATATTTAGCACATATAAAGGTTTGAGCAGTGGAGGTAAAACGTTCCACCACCCTGTACGTGTATGGATGAGTGGGTGGGTCAATACGATCGTGCGTGTATGGCTGGGTCAGTACCACTGTACGATTATGAGTGGGAGAGTGGGCTATATAGACTATTTGACTAACTTCCCCACCTTCAAGCTCCCGTCTTTGATAGTAAGACCAACCAATCGGTATTATTACTGATGACGTATCGGGACCTGCTATTTCGCAGCTTTAATGTGACATACCCTCTACCGTAGTGTCCATGATAATGATTAAATAGTATGAAAAGTAGTTCTCTCTCTCTCTCTCTCTCTCTCTCTCTCTCTCTCTCTCTCTCTCTCTCTCTCTCTCTCTCTCTCTCTCTCTCTCTCTCTCTCTCTCTCTCTTCTACCACTCAGTATATCTCTCTCGCACTAGTTCTTTCAGTATGTCGCAGTCGAAGTGGCTTATCTATAATCATAATGTTGATAACACGTGATGGTGCAGATTTGACGTTGATTATTCACTGTTTAGATTTTAGTTCAAGTTTACGGATGGATGGATTTTCCCACTAAAACAACAGACAAAAGTATTCTTTGGTCGAAAATTAAGTATATTTCTGAGGGGTCTTTGATGTGAAGTAATCACGTGAGGAAAATTAATTGTGGAGTGGGATTAGCATAAATCCGTTATCAGACATGGTAATATTCGACGAGTTGGTCGTTGGCTTTGATAGTAAATCCGTGCGGTAACTGATCCCCATTGTACTGTACACGCGACCTGTCTCACTTTGTGAGATATTGGGTAATGTAGTCGTACCAAGCCACTTACTCCTTACCTAGCTATCAGAACAACCTCTTTGAGTAAGGTTACCGTGGTTATTGAATATTACTATATTGCATAAGGAGATAATGTCTGTACTTAATATGATATACGACATCAGTTAATTGTATGGTAACTCTTGTAAGTGGAATTCTGAGTATAAAAATTGAGAAAATGTTTATCCAAATAATCCCTATACTCATCAGAACTCCAATTATCCGAATCAATTGGAACTAGACCATATTCGGATAGTCAAATATTCGGATAGTCAGATGTTGTCATTTTTATTAATTACTGCAAGAGCAGTCCATTTTAATTAATTACTGCATGTAATTAAATGCATGTATGTTGGAATGGAATATAAAACAAAATTTAAAACCAGACATTCTGAAAGCGATTCGGATAGTTGGAGTACAGATAATTGGAGTTCCACTGTACTTAAAAATCCCCCATGTTCATTTTAAATTGATTGTGTCTCATTTGTAAGAAATATTAATAAAAACATTAATTACAAAGTATCACCAGGGATTGTCACCCCGAGCATGCAGATGGCCAAGCCTTACTACTGTCCTTTGCGACTAGACTGTACTAACAGTTCTCAAGACGTAGTACTACTTCATTTTAGATTGTCACCCCGATCATGCAGATGGCCAAGCCTTACTACTGTTCTCTGAGACTAGACTGTACTAACCGTTCTCAAGACGTACTACTATTTTATTTTAGATTGTCACCCCGATCATATAATATATGGCCAAGCCTTACTACTGTTCTTTGCGACTAGACTGTACTAACAGTTCTCAAGACGTAGTACTATTTCATTTTAGATTGTCACCCTGATCATGCAGATGGCCAAGCCTTACTACTGTCCTTTGCGACTAAACTGTACTAACCATTCTCAAGACGTACTACTATTTCATTTTAGATTATCACCCCGATCATGCAGATGGCCAAGCCTTACTACTGTCCTCTGCGACTAGACTGTACTAACCGTTCTCAAGACGTACTACTTTTTCATTTTAGCACCCTAAGAGTAATGTATATTCTAGACATCACTCACTAAAAAGGTATTTCTTATTTTGAGTCCTATTGTGGTATGATCACTCAGGTGTTACAAAATGAATACTTATGGTATATTTTTAATGTTAAAGTCATTTTTTATTTGTTTATTTTTATATTTACTTATTTAATTTTGTATGGGAAAACATAGATCAAGAGCATTTATTATAGTACCAAACTATACGAGTTATAAAAAAAGTTATATCCCCTTCTTGAAATTGTACACATTTGATACCATCTATACTCTTAATGCGGAATAATTTACCTCTCAATTTACATTATAATTGGTATTATATAACAAAATACAACAATAATATAGGAGTAATGAATTATTAACAAAAAAATAAGTTACTTAATAAAATAGCAATTCTTTATTTCACTGTTAGTAAACCATCAATAACGTATAAACGTTCTCTGGGACTAATTTTTTTATTAGTCTGCTTTTTTTATTTTATTTCTAAATAGGTGATTCAGAAACATTAATAAATAATAATTGCAGTGAACTATAAATAAAGTTTGCGAGTTGTTTGGTAATCAGCTTTATATATAACTCAAAAAGAGAAAAAGTTTGAAAAAATTTCTGTTTTCAATTCAATCAGATATTTCCAACTTCTCGGCAGTTTCAATAAATTTACAATGAATGCCTAAGAGCTTTGTTAAAACGAGTATATAATTAACTATAAGCAGCCTTGAAAACGAATTGACGAGTTAAAAACAACCCTGAAGTTTGTTAGAGATCACGAGATGCTACTTGGATTTGGCCGTGATTAGTGTGAGAGCAGAGTATGGCCTGAGCTCATCACAGGAACCCTTTGATTTGGGATGTGATGAGGCGAGAGCAGGTGTAATTGTGTTAGAGATCAGGGGTTGCTACTTGGATTTGGCCGTGATTAGTATGAGAATATAGGTTGGCCTATGGTCATCACAGGAAGTCTCATCATTGTGGGCTGTGATGAGGTGAAAAAAAGTGTCCTTTAATGGTTCAGAGGACCTGAAGGAAAATCAATCACTCAGTTTCCTAAAAAACTTTGTTTCAATAACCCATAATTAAAACATAGTACACACAAACAAAAATAATGATATTAATCTCAATTATTTTAAATTTATCATTTACCTGTTTTGAATAAACTAACTATAAATAATAATACTGTATTGTATAATTGAAATCATAAATTGGACGGGTTAAGTCCTATAATTTGTAAAAATAACAAATGTGATACGATATAATTTAAAATCAACCATCAATATTCCTAATCAGATATCTTAAGAATAGAAAAAGTTGACCTGGCTTCACTTCTTTTTTTCTGGACTGAAATGGAAACAAGGGTTTCTTCAATTACATAAATTAAGTGATAAACTATACCTTTTTTTCACTGTTTGGCTTGTATTATTTTAATAATAATTTTGCAACCCATATTATGGTGTTACTTTTTTCGGAAAGCAAAAAAAACTTAAATAATCAAGTAATTTAGACTAGTAAAAACTTCTTTTCACTGAATAATTTTTCAAATTTATATCAATTGAATTTCGTTTTTATGCAATTAAATTATTTTAATTTAGTATACATTTTTATAAATCATAGGCAAATTTATTTTCTTATATGTAATGTAGAGAATGTGATTACTTTAGGATTAGTGTGAAGACATAATGTGACAGTAAATATCATCTTTACTCAAAACACCGGGTACTTGAAGTAGTTGATTAATGTATATTCCGAGTACTTATGATCCTTATCTAAAATTCCTTTATATGGAATATCATCTGTTCTCAAAACATCGGGTACTTGGAGTAAGTGTAAAATGTATTTAATTATTTACCGAGTAACCAATATGATTCCCTTGTATCTAAAATTGTCTTTATATGGAATATCATCTGTACTCAAAACATCGGGTACTTGAAGTAGTTAATAAATGTATTTAATTATTTACCGAGTAACCAATATTATTCCCTTATATCTAAAATAGCCTTTATATGGAATATCATCTGTACTCAAAACATCGGGTACTTGAAGTAGTTGTAAAATGTATTTAATTATTTACCGAGTAACCAATATGATTCCCTTATATCTAAAATTTCCTTTATATGGAATATCATCTTTACTCAAAACATCGGGTACTTGAAGTAGTTGATAAATGTATTTAATTATTTACCGAGTAACCAATATGATTCCCTTATATCTAAAATTTCCTTTATATGGAATATCATCTTTACTCAAAACATCGGGTACTTGAAGTAGTTGATAAACGTATTTAATTATTTACCGAGTAACCAATATGATTCCCTTATATCTAAAATTTCCTTTATGTGGAATATCATCTTTACTCAAAACATCGGGTACTTGAAGTAGTTAATAAATGAATTTAATTATTTACCGAGTAACCAATATGATTCCCTTATATCTAAAATTTCCTTTATATGGAATATCATCTTTACTCAAAACATCGGGTACTTGAAGTAGTTAATAAATGAATTTAATTATTTACCGAGTAACCAATATGATTCCCTTATATCTAAAATTTCCTTTATATGGAATATCATCTTTACTCAAAACATCGGGTACTTGAAGTAGTTGATAAACGTATTTAATTATTTACCGAGTAACCAATATGATTCCCTTATATCTAAAATTTCCTTTATATGGAATATCATCTTTACTCAAAACATCGGGTACTTGAAGTAGTTAATAAATTAATTTAATTATTTACCGAGTAACCAATATGATTCCCTTATATCTAAAATTTCCTTTATATGGAATATCATCTTTACTCAAAATATCGGGTACCTACTTGAAGTAGTTGATAAATGTATTTAATTATTTACCGAGTAACCAATACGATTCCCTTATATCTAAAATTTCCGTTATATGGAATATCATCTTTACTCAAAACATCGGGTACTTGAAGTAGTTAATAAATGAATTTAATTATTTACCGAGTAACCAATATGATTCCCTTATATCTAAAATTTCCTTTATATGGAATATCATCTGTACTCAAAACATCGGGTACTTGAAGTAGTTGATAAATGTATTTAATTATTTACCGAGTACCCAATATTATTCTCTTATATCTAAAATTGCCTTTATATGGAATATCATCTGTACTCAAAACATTGGGTACTTGGAGTAAGTGTAAAATCTATTTAATTATTTACCGAGTAACCAATATGATTCGCTTATATCTTAAATTGCCTTTATATGGAATATCATCTGTACTCAAAACATCGGGTAATTGAAGTAGTTGATAAATGTATTTAATTATTTACCGAGTAACCAATATTATTCTCTTATATCTAAAATTGCCTTTATATGGAATATAATCTGTTCTTAAAACATTGGGTACTTGGAGTAAGTGTAAAATGTATTTAATTATTTACCGAGTAACCAATATGATTCCCTTATATCTAAAATAGCCTTTATATGGAATATCATCTGTACTCAAAACATCGGATACTTGAAGTAGTTGATAAATGTATTTAATTATTTACCGAGTAACCAATATGATTCCCTTATATCTAAAATAGCCTTTATATGAAATATCATCTGTACTCAAAACATCGGGTACTTGGAGTAGTTGTAAAATGTATTTAATTATTTAGCGAGTAACCAATATGATTCCCTTATATCTAAAATAGCCTTTATATGGAATATCATCTGTACTCAAAACATCGGGTACTTGAAGTAGTTGATATATGTATTTAATTATTTACCGAGTAACCAATATGATTCCCTTATATCTAAAATTTCCTTTATATGGAATATCATCTGTACTCAAAACATTGGGTACCAGGAGTAGTTGTAAAATATATTTAATTATTTACCGAGTAAGCAATATGATTCCCTTATATCTAATATTGCCTTTATATGAAATATCAACTATACTCAAAACATTGGGTACCAGGAGTAGTTGTAAAATATATTTAATTATTTACCGAGTGACCAATATGATTCCCTTATATCTAAAATTGCCTTTATATGGAATATCATCTGTAGGCTACTCAAAACATTGGGTACTTGGAGTAGTTGTAAAATATATTTAATTATTTACCGAGTAACCAATATGATTCCCTTATGTCTAAAATTGCTTTTATATGGAATATCATCTGAACTCAAAACATCGGGTACTTGGAGTAGTTGTAAAATTTATTTAATTATCGAGCTAACAATATGAGTACCTTATAATTATGTACAACGGTTTTTATATAGGCTATTATCTTTACTCAAAACATTGAGCACTTGGCATGGTTATATAATCCAATTTTACGAATATTTCAAAGTGTTTCTTATTGAGTAAACAATATGAGTCCCTTACATGGAACATGTTCCACGTATGGAGTAGATGGCCACCTTGTTAAGTACACGGTAATCTGTTGGTGGGATGGCGGAATTGAATGTCTCCTGTTGCTTCATGCTTTAATTAGAAACGCCCGTTCCTCGTGGAATTACGTTATCGTGTTAACGCACTCGATGGTTACAAACTTTCATGGGCTCTTGGGAGAAAATTAGTTTAAATTGATTATTAAATATGTATGTAAGCTCGGCTTTGGGAAATAACAAGTCGCACACCAAGCATATCGAGTATACATTTGATGAGAAATTGTAATACATGAGCAGAGTAAGTTTGGGCCTAACATTATACTTGTATGTATTGGATAGCGGAAATTGTTGATTGTTTAAAATTTACAACTACAGAGTACTAGTCGGCGCAGAAATTATGTGGACTCGAGTTTGAAGGTTGTTTGCTAAGAAACCAATAGTTAATTGTTGCCATAGTTAGAACAAAAGAGTACCAGAATTTAACTGGTTTTCACTGTGCATCAACTTACACTTTTATTATTAAAAGCTCGAAAAATGTATCGCTTTTATATTTCATCGCGAAGTTGACATGAGTTTTTTCTATAAGTTTTACACATTTTGAAAATCTAACTTTTCAAGCCAACGTCTTCTTGGCTTCTAGAGATCTTAAAGTTAATTAATTGATCACATTCTTAACTATTAGGAAATATTCCTTTCAACCATTTATTAAAATATGAAAGAGACACATTAACAGGTTTTGAGCAATAAAAGTGTAAAGTTGATGCACAGTGAAAACTAATTCAAATTTCAGTTCCTTTTTTGTTTCGACTAGGACAAAAACTATTTAAACTTATAATAAAATTTTAAAATACATAATTTATAACGTACAATTAAATGGGGAAAACAATGGTGTAATTGGACCGTTCTTAGGTCTCTTTATTTCTTTGTAAACAGCCTTCAAACTCGGGTACACATAATTTCTGCACCGACAGTAATGAATAAGTTATAAAACACGACTTACTGTCTTCCAATCAGTAGACTTCCTGGATTCCCTTAAAATAAGTTAAATGTATTAGTTTAGCTATTATATTACATTACAGTAATCTAAACTAATTATGAGATATTAGGCTGAAAAATGTGTACTACAATCCAATTGTAAATTTTCCTAATTGTATATTTTTTAGGCATTTGTGTATTTGAGCATTACACTACGGAGAAATCGAATTTTTTTATAGTAACACGTGATTTGTTGGCGCAAGGTTGATTTATTATTTGTGCTAAAATAGCTTGCAGCTGCAAAAACTCAGTCCTGCTAGTTTAAGGATGAAAGGTGTTTAATGTTTTTTTTTTTTTTTTTTTTTTTTTTTTCAATTATATTTAATTGAGCATAACCTGATATTGTCTGTAAACCATCCACTTATGATCATAAAAGTTAAATAAAAATTTTAAAAATAGTGATTTGTATGGCGTGTACATATTTATGAAGTGGGATAAAATTAGTTTAAATCTAAAGAAATAGATATGTTATTGAACAAGCTAAAGTTATTTAAAATTATGTCAGTGTATGATTTGTACCAGTTATGTATACCTTTTAATCATAATAATTATTAATTTATAAGCTTTTCAAATAGTTTTCTACACAATAAAGGCTTTATTTAGCCTTATAGTATTTAACCGGACGTTTTGGATATCACACGAATATCGGCGCAGAAATTATGTGTTGTAGGTTGATTACTAAGAACCTAAAATGCCTTTGAACAAACTAAAACTACACCAATGTCTTCCTCATTTATTTATACGTTATGATATTAGGATTTTCTAATAGTACAATAAGTTTTAATAAATATTATCTCTGTGTGAATAATACGGGATTTTAAATAGTTTTCACCATGCATCATCCTAACACCTTAGTCACTCAAAAACCCGTTAATTTAAGACATATATTATTGTGATAGATTTCGATGAAACCACGCTCACCTTCCACAGAGATTCTTTTGTGAATCCCCCTGGTCTGAGGAAGGTGAGTGTGTGGTTCACCGAAATCGATCACCATAATATATGTGCATTTTGTACTTGTATTGAAATATATTTGTAAATTTTGTGCTTATATTGTAATAATTTTGTATTGTGTGACGTTTACTTGTACTGTGTATATACCAACGCGTATTACGCTAATTAAAATACTATTAAAATGTCATAACTGTAAATTTCATAAAGATTACAACGTGATCAAGTAATTTATTTTACGACCTCTATAAGCCAAGAAACCGTTGTTTCAGGAAATTGATAAAAGCCTTTCAGTAAGCAAAATTACTGAAATTCATAAATGTTATAGAAAACAATCCTTTCAATCACGCATTAAAATATAAATGAGATAAATTAACAGGTTTTTTAGTAATAAAAGTGTAAATTTGTTATACAGTGAAAACTAGTTAAAATTCTTGCACTTCTTTTGTTCCAACAATAATAAAAATTATTAAAACTTATGATAAAATTTAAAAATGCATATTTCATAGTGTGTATTTAAACGAGGAAAGCATTAGAGTGGTTTGATTTATCAAAGACCTTTAAGTTTCTGAGTAAACAACCTTCAAACTCGGGTACACCAACATCAACTATTGCAGTATTTGAAAATGTGTTGCCTTTCATTTTTTCTGTTATGTATTTTCTGTTAATAATATGAGATTGCCCTATTTCCCTTATAATATTGGATTAATGTTTTCAACTTTATAAATAGAAACTGAACAAATTTCTCGCTGTAAGATCATTCAAAATTTATCTGACAGAAAATGTGTTGCAGGAAATGTTCGTGGTATAATAAAATAAGAAAATAAAAGGTTTTTTTACTATATGTTTGTAAAATGTTTAATAAATTGACCATTTATAACGCTTTACTATTTCAACTATATAACAGAATTGATGATTCCACGAACCTACACACTAGACGAACCGTACTACGTAAATTTATTACTGCAATAACTTGTTCGCTCCGTGCTGAGTCAGCAGCTGATGCTCAAGTATGAACTGATAAATATTCTATTACTCCTTAAAGTTCCCCTTCCCCCTAAGGAAGGAAACTTCCAGCTTGACTTTGCTACCTTGTTAAACAGTGATTTCAACTTTGACCCATCTTTATTCATAAACTTCAGAATGAGAAGTTTGATCGCTTTTTATCTAAGTTTTTATCTAAGTACTGTATTTTAGTTGATAACCCACTAAGGTACCTGAGTAAACAAGTGCTGCATGAAAAGTAAGTATATAAGTGTGATGGGTTAGCTGTTAAATGCAATATTGAAAGAGGCTGTTTGAGTTCAAACAGAATTTATCCTAGATACAAAAATAAACTTAGAAGCCAAATGGTCAATAACTGTAAGAGTTGTGGAGATTGTAGGTGATAGGTTCTGTTCTCGGTTCTCTTAAGGGTGTTCGATCGAAAATTATTTTTGAAAATGTTTTGAATAAAGTTGTTAGTATCCATATAAGTAATAAATGTATTAAGGTAAACAATTCTAAAAAAATTTCTTTATGGAGATTTGGCTGCCCAAAATGACTAATTTGGCCTTTTTGGTGCATAATTCATGAACAAACCGTGTGATATCATTTATTAACATTTTGATAATATAGTGGACAAAAGGTACTAATCACCTTAGTGTATAGTATATCTACAAAAAATAATGTGTTTTTGTGTTACCAATTATTTTTCTATAAATGTTATTTGTTCAATTGTTGAAAATTGTACAGTCATCTTTAGCTAAAAAAAGTAGATTAATAATATATATAAAATTCATTACTAGAGTTTACTATAAATATGGGAGTTATGTCCTTCAGTCAAATTACCGGGGAGGGGCAAGTAGGGCCTATGGGGGGGAGATAGGGGAGTGGAGTACATTGTTTGTTCGTTAGTGAGTCAGGATCTTTAGTGAGTCAGGATCTTAGCGGCAATTGTGATAAAATCTAGAACAACATTGCTTATAGCGCTAAATTGGGCGCCCAGACGAACACTCTTAATGACAACACGGTGTATGTACAATGGTCACCATCGTAATGGATAATACTTAGAATACTGGGGTATCTATTTCGGGTGGCGGTTAGGGATATAGATGTTGTCTAGGAAAGAAAACCTAGTGTCAAAATACAGGCAAAAAATAATAAAAAATATATGAAAAAATAATTGGAAATTTCTATTATTTCATAGGACAACCAGCACACGCCATTTTGACTTGGCATACCGGAAGTCATTTTTATCTAACTTACACCAACAATTATTATAAATTGTTCAAATTTAATTTCAAAACCATTTCATTAGCATCAGGTACATTTCTCTTACAGTAAGAAATTACGTTTCGTCTTGTCCATTGCTAAAGTTTGCATACCGAGAGGATACAGAAAGGAACATACTTGTATACCAAGATGGAATAAGGAATCAGATGACCTTTACAAAGAGTTTAATGCCACCGAAAACTCCAACACAGCTAATCTGCTGTTACACTCTCTAGACAGTGTCAGGAGGGAGAAAAGGGTTATAACTGTTGAGGATATAAACTTTACCCACAGCAGTAGAAAAGTGTGACCAGATTTATACAACTCTCTACGTGTAAGTCTCCAAATCAAAGACCTACACCCGAAGGCTTCTAATATAGCGAAACGGATAGTCAGCTTATCAAAGTCAGCCCGCAAATCTTATGATAAACATGCGCTTTACAAGTTGATTTAAATTAAAAAGAGCCAATTAGCACCCCTGGGAGTATCCAGAAATTTCACGGAGTAAGAGTTAGACGGGCGATTTCAGCCATACAAGCACGGTGAGCAGCCGGTCTTGACGGTGTCTTTCCGGAATTTCTTATGCATGCTGATAGAAAAGTGAAACAATGGCTTGAAACAGGCCACAATAAGATACTAGCTATATGCAATTTGCCAAAAGCATTTAAGCTTTGAAAAGTAGTAGATGTTTTGAAGTCTGGCAAAGACCCTGAACGAGTGGAAATTTATCGCCCTATATCTCTTCTAAGTGTTTGTTATAAGTTACTGCATATATATAACATGATATCACCCATTCTTGATTCTAATGTTCATACTGTTTTTTCATGATTTATTATAAATTTATTGAGTAACATTTAGAATAAGATTTACTCATACTGTTTGTTATTATTTTATTTAACGTTCTAAGTATTAAAATGTTATTTTAATGAGTGTATTTATTGCTCTTTACGAATATGAGATATCAATTTTGTTTGCTTGGATTGTCATAGTAAAATAATGTAAACTAATAAATCCTATTATCTCTTTTAGTGCGTATTTCTGAAGATCACGTGATAAACATCCAAATTGTTGTTGAAAGTCGTGTTTAGCTTGAGATGCGTCAATTGTCAAGAAGCAATTAAACTTTTAATATAAAGAGCTGAGTTACACTTACTGTTTGGTTTTAGTTGTTAAGTATGAGTAAGTCTGCTTAAATTTAAGTCAAGGAGTTGCCGACACACTTCCATAATCATGTTAAATGGAAAGCAATGCTTCAGGGTTAGAGAAAGACAGGGTGAAAGGCCTATCTGCCCACAAAGGGCTTTGATTGCCGCTTTCACTCCGTCCCATTGTGGAACTGTCTTGGGCCTTCAACTGATCTGGAAAATTTACTACCTGGAAAATCCTTTATGGCGGAAGTGCACGAATATTTCTTTTGTACAAAGTTTAATCGTGATTATCTGTGTTTAAATTAGTGAAAATATAATGTAGTGTAGGATTTAAAACGTCATTGGACTTTTGATAGTTTTTTGGACGTGTTTTTATGACAGTTTAATTTTATGTATTTATACCTGGTGACAAAAAGTGCATTATTCATTCATTCATTCGATCGTCAAGATATGGGCGAATATGAGGAGCGAATGAGTGTGATTAGTGTACATGAACGAGTGTAGTCATTGTTATTAACTAAGGTCGACTGTTCCTCAGAAAGAGCTATTCATTAATAGCCCAATAGCCAGGGCAACTAAGGGACCTATAGATTTAATTGGAATCCAAACCACGTAGTATTGGTCTGATTTTCAGCTAACTGACAGGCCTGACACTCATTTCTTTTCACTACACAACATCTGAACCCTGACTACCATCCAACATGGACACCCCAGACTCTCTAGTAGTGTCAACATCGATGGCAACCATTGAGTGGACACCGTGTTGGTGTTAAGAGTACCGAGCATAGAGCCTATCGCCTACAATCTCCTCAACACTTTATCCCCAAGTAGCCGGGTTACAGCACTGCGCCACCAGTTTAATATTATTGTTTGTATGATCTATTTGATAATAACTGTGGTATCTATTTTTTTCTGTTAAAATCTTTAGAATTACTCATTTTTAAGTATTGTTTAAATCCCAAAATCGTTTATTATGATCGTTGAAATTTAAAAGTTAGATATATATTTTAATGGAGTAGTATTCTACTATTTAATTAATTTTTTGCAAGATATTTTAGCAGATAAGATATTGTCTACTCTCTCAACTAAGAGAGGAATTTGAGAACAATAGACAGTTATAGAACATTTTAACTAATAATAGGTCAGCAAACAATATATTCGCTCAGTTTGTTTAGTTCCACAGACATTTTGTGTCAGCCGTGACCCATGAAGATGCAATACCACAACAATAATGTACTACGGGTATAGCCTATACACAAAGTATCGCGGCGTTTATCTTTAATCCCATTATTTTTTAAGCGTTGAGTAATTCCGTTTTTGTATTAAATGCCTATATGCCAAATTGCAAATATAACACCATAGAAAACGTTTTAATACCACAGTAAACTCTATATTGATTAGTTATATTATTGAATTTTGGCCATAGTTCATATTGACGTAGTAATCTTTCATTCCGTGGAATAATTTATTAAACCCATAAAATAATAACTTTAGACTATTATTTTAACAGATTATTTTGAGTATTTTGTGCACTTAATGTACTATTAATAAATAATTGTTTAGTTACTACTTTTTTCTATTGAAATCGTAACGGTCTGCCCCATTTGAAAGTCTGTTCTGTTTTTATGTCAAAAAAGCACAATGGCGTACAATTATTAAGTAAGATAACAAAAATAAATAACGCTGAAGAGGTAATGTAAATAATCCACCGAGCTGGCATCTTCTTTCTCGTACAATATTAAATCACAGAGATGTACAACTCCCTCGATATTTCAACACTTTTCATGTTTTCTTAACATTGGCAGCTTTATATGATAGCCAGTATAATAAATTTAAGTAATGATTATATTTGTATTTATACTTATTCTAATTGTATTTGCACCCCCTTACCATGTACCAAAAAAGAATATTTACTATATTCTTCTTTTTCTCGTGCTCCTCGTAAATTATGAATAAGTAAAATTAAAATATCAAGAAGTCAAAAATTGTGATTTACTCAATTTTGTTTACATGGGTTAAAACTGATATTATAATAAACTTGAATAAATTGGCATTGAATATTTGGTTAACTAATTTGGTAATGTTAGGTTTGTTTAGATTATGTTAGGTTTAGATATGTTATGTTAGGTTAACCTAAGTTATGGTAGTGAATTAACGGAAAATATCCAAATTAAGGACCGCATACAAAATATTTGTAAAACAAAACGTGATTAATTCTCACATAGAAAAATTCCGTGAATGAGAAAGAGTCTATACACTTTTCTCTTAAACTTATTATATATTTAGCACTGAAGAAGGCTACGTTTTATAATTTTACCTGTAACAGATAATCAGGCAACCGCCACGCCTCTGAATATATTTTTAGTTCCATATGTTCATAAATATATATATTCTATAACTGTATCATTTCTGAGATTATTTTTTTCATGAGACCTTGAAGCGGCCCTCTTGGTGGTTGATCAGAGTCTGTGTCAAAGCCCAATGTATGATCTATGAAATCTTAGACGGAACTTAAAAATGTTTCATACATTAGAAATTGCAAACTTGAAAACTAAATATTGTGTCTCCTTAAGCATGTTACCTCATGAGTGGTCAGTGCATCTATAATATATTGATATACTGTATTTATAGCGAGCCGTCCAAGATGGCCGCCTGTCTTTTATTCTTCTCTGGTAGCCAGTTACTCACTTCCTTATGTGCTCAAGCATTGACTCTGATGCCTTCCGCAGTGGTTTATTGGATTTGAAAACATTTCCATCGTTATTAACTACAGGATATATCCGTTGAACGATCGCCAAAGACTAAGATATGTAGGACTACTAAGTAAGAACATATCACCTACAATCTTCGAAACGCTCTGCATGTCAGCAGGCTGAAGATAGTAGGAGAGCTTCAAAAAGCTGTAAAAAAGTCCTCTTTTCACGCTTTGTCGAAGCCTTTAACATCCAGTAGCACTTAATTAATTGAAGCACAGGTAGGAGAGGATGACCTGGAGTGCGGTTAAGTAGCATTTACCGAAGCCAAACCAATCTGACAGGATAAATTATTCGAAGTAGGACTTAACCTTGAAACAAACAAGTGTCCAAAATATTTTGAAATAGTTGGACGCAGTGACATAGGTCTACAGTTGGGTATCTTAATTTCCCAGAATTTGGAATCATGATAATGTGTACAGACTTCGATACTGGTATATAATAGAATCTTAGTGCTATTTTTAGATGAAGCTAAGGCTTAAGGATTTAGTAATCTACTGTTAATTCTTACATAGGGGACTCTTGTTTTACCGGCAGAAATAGAGAAAAACGAAACAGAGGTCGCTTTCTTAAGCCATAGCGAACGCATCAGTGGCAGTTACCACTAATATAAATGTTTACAAATTTGAAGTAGTAATTACAATGTTTATTCTTCAGGATTTGGAGTGGAATAAAGGGAGGAACTGACAAAGGTGCTGGACCTGCCATCTATACTGGAGAACTTACTACTTGACATCCCAAGTATTTATAACTCGACGCCCAATCAGTGCAACATTGTATGCGACTATGGATTCTCTCTCCTCTAGAGTGGCTGCTCATACCTCTGACAACTTTATTGCCAGAATAATAAATACGTAAAGTTAGGTAACAAAGTCAATTCATATTTTTACTATTTCTATTTCTTGGAAAAAAACAGAAACTTCGGTTATATTTAACGTCAATAAATAAATTTTACTCCACGAGTTTTAAGAATCTGAAGGAATTTCGTGAGTTTACATTTTAATTGCGCATGTATAGTGTTTTTTAAGTACACGCATTCCATGGAACAGTATAAAAAGGATATAACCCTTTATCAATGAATATAATTAAAATAGGCCCGAGCACAGACAAGCAATGGCCGATGTTTTATCGCTGTCAATACTTTGGCAATCCTGTGAGTTGTGACAGAATGGACGATGACGAATTGGCCAATATATCACAATAGAGCTTCTCATTATTTTGCATGCTGAAACTCTCGAAGCATAATGGTTTTAAATTTTAATGGAATAATCCCTCTATTCTTTTATCCGTGATGATAAAATACTATTTTTTTTAAGACAGTAAATAAACGTACGTGTGTTACAGTTTTGTAATGAATGAAAATTACGTATTTTAAGATAATATTTAACGTACCAATAAAATCTATTACATTCATTTAGAAGAATATATTCTTTGCACCAAAGAAATATACAATTATATTTACTACAGTTGTTAGTCTGAATAAAATAAGTTTATTTTATTCACCTCACGATACACCTCAAAAAACCCCTTTTTCTTCGTGCATCATTTTTTGTCACTGATTATTATGTTCAACTTTCTTATCACCGAATAATATAATTTCAAACTGTAAAGTAAAGTAATCTTTGTACTAGACAAAACTGTTTGAGGTATTATTTTGTCTTTACAGCTTCCATTTTGTAAAACTAAATTTTCAACTTAAAGACATATTCATAAATTTTATAGCATGCATATCTTCTAAAAGACAAATATTCACTTTTACGTGTAAATTGTAACTATAATGAAGCAGTTACTGAGGAAGCAGTTGGCTGTTATTGTTCCACCTTGCTACCTTTACAAGTACTCTTCTCACTGACACTTATCCCTTCCTAGTGTTGCATTTGTAAAGGCTTAACATAGTAAAATGTGAATTGTGAGTAGAATGAAGCAGTTACTGAAGAAACACTTCGTTGTTATTGTTCCAACTTGATACATTACAATTGTTCTTCACTCTTCACATTTCACCTTCCAGTGTATTGCATTTGTAGCGGTTTAACACAGTAGAATGCAAACTGTGACTAGAATGAAGTAGTTACTGAGGAAGCAGTTGGCTGTTATTGTTCCACCTTGCCACCTTTACAAGTACCATTCACACTGACACTTCTCCTTTCCTAGTGTTGCATTTGTAAAGGGTTAACATAGTAAAATGTGAACTGTGACTAGAATGAAGCAGTTACTGAGTCAACAGTTGGCTGTTATTGTTCCAACTTGCTACCTTACAACTGCTATTCTCTCTAATACTTCACCTTCCCCAGCGTATTGCATTTGTAAAGGGTTAACACAATAAAATGTGAACTGTGACTAGAATGAAGCAGTTACTGAGTCAACAGTTGGCTTTTATTGTTCCAACTTGCTACCTTACAACTGCTATTCTCTCTAATACTTCACCTTCCCCAGCGTATTGCATTTGTAAAGGGTTAACACAATAAAATGTGAACTGTGACTAGAATGAAGTAGTTACTGAGGGAACAGTTGGCTTTTATTGTTCCAACTTGCTACCTTACAACTGCTATTCTCTCTAATACTTCACCTTCCCCAGCGTATTGCATTTGTAAAGGGTTAACACAATAAAATGTGAACTGTGACTAGAATGAAGCAGTTACAGATGAAGCAGTTGGCTGTTATTGTTCCACCTTGCCACCTTTACAAGTACCATTCACACTGACACTTCTCCTTTCCTAGTGTTGCATTTGTAAAGGGTTAACATAGTAAAATGTGAACTGTGACTAGAATGAAGCAGTTACTGAGTCAACAGTTGGCTGTTATTGTTCCAACTTGCTACCTTACAACTGCTATTCTCTCTAATACTTCACCTTCCCCAGCGTATTGCATTTGTAAAGGGTTAACACAATAAAATGTGAACTGTGACTAGAATGAAGCAGTTACTGAGTCAACAGTTGGCTTTTATTGTTCCAACTTGCTACCTTACAACTGCTATTCTCTCTAATACTTCACCTTCCCCAGCGTATTGCATTTGTAAAGGGTTAACACAATAAAATGTGAACTGTGACTAGAATGAAGTAGTTACTGAGGGAACAGTTGGCTGTTATTGTTCCAACTTGCTACCTTACAACTGATATTCTCTCTAATACTTCACCTTCCCCAGCGTATTGCATTTGTAAAGGGTTAACACAATAAAATGTGAACTGTGACTAGAATGAAGTAGTTACTGAGGGAACAGTTGGCTTTTATTGTTCCAACTTGCTACCTTACAACTGCTATTCTCTCTAATACTTCACCTTCCCCAGCGTATTGCATTTGTAAAGGGTTAACACAATAAAATGTGAACTGTGACTAGAATGAAGTAGTTAGTGAGGGAACAGTTGGCTTTTATTGTTCCAACTTGCTACCTTACAACTGCTATTCTCTCTAATACTTCACCTTCCCGAGCGTATTGCATTTGTAAAGGGTTAACACAATAAAATGTGAACTGTGACTAGAATGAAGTAGTTACTGAGGGAACAGTTGGCTTTTATTGTTCCAACTTGCTACCTTACAACTGCTATTCTCTCTAATACTTCACCTTCCCCAGCGTATTGCATTTGTAAAGGGTTAACACAATAAAATGTGAACTGTGACTAGAATGAAGTAGTTACTGAGGGAACAGTTGGCTTTTATTGTTCCAACTTGCTAGCTTACAACTGCTATTCTCTCTAATACTTCACCTTCCCCAGCGTATTGCATTTGTAAAGGGTTAACACAATAAAATGTGAACTGTGACTAGAATGAAGTAGTTACTGAGGGAACAGTTGGCTTTTATTGTTCCAACTTGCTACCTTACAACTGCTATTCTCTCTAATACTTCACCTTCCCCAGCGTATTGCATTTGTAAAGGGTTAACACAATAAAATGTGAACTGTGACTAGAATGAAGTAGTTACTGAGGGAACAGTTGGCTTTTATTGTTCCAACTTGCTACCTTACAACTGCTATTCTCTCTAATACTTCACCTTCCCCAGCGTATTGCATTTGTAAAGGGTTAACACAATAAAATGTGAAGTGTGACTAGAATGAAGCAGTTACTGTCAACAGTTGCCTGTTATTGTTCCAACTTGCTACCTTACAACTGCTATTCTCTCTAATACTTCACCTTCCCCAGCGTATTGCATTTGTAAAGGGTTAACACAATAAAATGTGAACTGGGACTAGAATGAAGCAGTTACTGTCAACAGTTGCCTGTTATTGTTCCAACTCGCTACATTTACAAGTATTCATCACTCTGATACTAACAAGTACACTTCACACTGACACTTATTCTTTCTAGTGTTACATTTGTAAAGGGTTAAACAGTAAAATATAAACTGTGACTAGAATGAAGCAGTTACTAAGGAAACGGTTGGCTTTTATTGTTCAAAATTGCTACATTACAAGTGCTCTTCTCTCTATCACCTCACCTTCCCCAGTGTATTTAATTTGTAAAGGATTAAACCGTAAAATGTAAACTTTGACTAGAATGAAGCAGTTACTGAGGAAACAGTTGGCTTTTATTGTTCCAACTTGCTACCTTACAAGTACTCTTCACACTGACATTTTTTCTTTCTAGTGTTACATTTGTAAAGGGTTCAACAGTAAAATGTAAACTGTGACTAGAATGAAGCAGTTACTGAGGAAACAGTTGGCTTTTATTGTTCCAACTTGCTACCTTACAAGTACTCTTCACACTGACATTTTTTCTTTCTAGTGTTACATTTGTAAAGGGTTAAACAGTAAAATGTAAACTGTGACTAGAATGAAGTAGTTACTGAGGGAACAGTTGGCTTTTATTGTTCCAACTTGCTACCTTACAACTGCTATTCTCTCTAATACTTCACCTTCCCCAGCGTATTGCATTTGTAAAGGGTTAACACAATAAAATGTGAACTGTGACTTGAATGAAGTAGTTACTGAGGGAACAGTTGGCTTTTATTGTTCCAACTTGCTACCTTACAACTGCTATTCTCTCTAATACTTCACCTTCCCCAGCGTATTGCATTTGTAAAGGGTTAACACAATAAAATGTGAACTGTGACTAGAATGAAGCAGTTACTGTCAACAGTTGCCTGTTATTGTTCCAACTTGCTACCTTACAACTGCTATTCTCTCTAATACTTCACCTTCCCCAGCGTATTGCATTTGTAAAGGGTTAACACAATAAAATGTGAACTGTGACTAGAATGAAGCAGTTACTGTCAACAGTTGCCTGTTATTGTTCCAACTCGCTACATTTACAAGTGTTCATCACTCTGATACTAACTTACAAGTACACTTCACACTGACACTTCTTCTTTCTAGTGTTACATTTGTAAAGGGTTAAACAGTAAAATATAAACTATGACTAGAATGAAGCAGTTACTAAGGAAATGGTTGGCTTTTATTGTTCAAAATTGCTACATTACAAGTGCTCTTCTCTCTATCACCTCACCTTCCCCAGTGTATTAAATTTGTAAAGGATTAAACCGTAAAATGTAAACTTTGACTAGAATGAAGCAGTTACTGAGGAAACAGTTGGCTTTTATTGTTCCAACTTGCTACCTTACAAGTACTCTTTACACTGACATTTTTTCTTTCTAGTGTTACATTTGTAAAGGGTTCAACAGTAAAATGTAAACTGTGACTAGAATGAAGCAGTTACTGAGGAAACAGTTGGCTTTTATTGTTCCAACTTGCTACCTTACAAGTACTCTTCACACTGACATTTTTTCTTTCTAGTGTTACATTTGTAAAGGGTTAAACAGTAAAATGTAAACTGTGACTAGAATGAAGTAGTTACTGAGGGAACAGTTGGCTTTTATTGTTCCAACTTGCTAGCTTACAACTGCTATTCTCTCTAATACTTCACCTTCCCCAGCGTATTGCATTTGTAAAGGGTTAACACAATAAAATGTGAACTGTGACTAGAATGAAGTAGTTACTGAGGGAACAGTTGGCTTTTATTGTTCCAACTTGCTACCTTACAACTGCTATTCTCTCTAATACTTCACCTTCCCCAGCGTATTGCATTTGTAAAGGGTTAACACAATAAAATGTGAACTGTGACTAGAATGAAGTAGTTACTGAGGGAACAGTTGGCTTTTATTGTTCCAACTTGCTACCTTACAACTGCTATTCTCTCTAATACTTCACCTTCCCCAGCGTATTGCATTTGTAAAGGGTTAACACAATAAAATGTGAACTGTGACTAGAATGAAGCAGTTACTGTCAACAGTTGCCTGTTATTGTTCCAACTTGCTACCTTACAACTGCTATTCTCTCTAATACTTCACCTTCCCCAGCGTATTGCATTTGTAAAGGGTTAACACAATAAAATGTGAACTGTGACTAGAATGAAGCAGTTACTGTCAACAGTTGCCTGTTATTGTTCCAACTCGCTACATTTACAAGTGTTCATCACTCTGATACTAACTTACAAGTACACTTCACACTGACACTTCTTCTTTCTAGTGTTACATTTGTAAAGGGTTAAACAGTAAAATATAAACTGTGACTAGAATGAAGCAGTTACTAAGGAAACGGTTGGCTTTTATTGTTCAAAATTGCTACATTACAAGTGTTCTTCTCTCTATCACCTCACCTTCCCCAGTGTATTAAATTTGTAAAGGATTAAACCGGAAAATGTAAACTGTGACTAGATTGAAGCAAATACTGAGGAAACAGTTGGCTTTTATTGTTCCAACTTGCTACCTTGCAAGTACTCTTCACACTGACATTTTTTCTTTCTAGTGTTACATTTGTAAAGGGTTCAACAGTAAAATGTAAACTATGACTAGAATGAAGCAGTTACTGAGGAAACAGTTGGCTTTTATTGTTCCAACTTGCTACCTTACAAGTACTCTTCACACTGACATTTTTTCTTTCTAGTGTTACATTTGTAAAGGGTTCAACAGTAAAATGTAAACTGTGACTAGAATGAAGCAGTTACTGAGGAAACTGTTGTCTTTTATTGTTCCAACTTGCTACCTTGCAAGTACTCTTCACTCTGACACTTTACCTTCCCCAATGCATTGCATTTTTAAAGAGGGTAATTATTTGCATTTAAATTACACCACATTATTCATTTTTAAGCTTTTTTTCCTTAAAATACTCATATAATGGGCTAATTTTTAAAGTGTTGGGGTAAAATCCAGGGTAAACTATTGAAAATGAGGAACAACAGAACAATTGTTTCTTTCCTAAATCGATTGTTGTTTGTGTAAATATGACAATATTGTTGTAGTTACTCAAATTAGGGGAATTACATCCTGATCAAAGAGAGAGAGTTTTGCAATCGGAAAATTATCCAGCGTGTTAAAGCTGGAACTGTGCTGGTATTAGTAAGTATGACATATTTGGTTAAGTGATGTTAGGTTTGGTTTGGTTAGATTAGGTTTTGGTTAGGTTTAATTAGGTTCTGTTAACAAAAGAAATTCCAGCCTAACCTCACTAAACCTAACCTAACAGAATGTAACCTACCTTGCTTAAAAAAAAACCTAATCAAACAATACCCAACTTAACCTATAAAACCGTTAACACAGTAAAATGTGAATTGTAACTAGAACGAAGAAGCAGTTACTGAGGAAACCGTTGGCTTTTATTTTTCCAACTTTCAAACGGTATGTCGTACAATTTTTGCAAGTTTTTCTTAAAGCCTTAAAATTGTCAAATCTGACAAACTCTGCAGCCCCGTCCCCATTTGTTACAATTAACTTGATGACACAACAGACCATCAGACAAAACACAAGAAACAGGACACAATGAAACCATCCCAGCCGGACAGCCTTTGATCTTCACAATTGGATTCCCTTTAGGATATATTGTGAAAAATAAAATAACGTCAGTCGTTATCACTATTCTTCTCAAACCAAGTTTTAAATTATGTTACAAACAACAATTATATATTGTTGTGTAATATTGTAAAATTTGGTTTTCAGTTCCAACAAGAAAATTGTACTATTTTATAATTATCATAATAATATTAATAAATGACAACTCCAGTTTAAACAGTCTCAGATAAATATATAGAAGTTATAAAGTTATAAACAATTTTTTTGTTTGCCATAAACCAAACTAGTGTTCGTAGAACAAACACAATATCGTTTTACTACGACAAACTGTTCGATATTACAACCCACTTAAAGAAAAAATTAACCAAAACCCCTCCACAGGTTTTTTCAATTAATAAATGTCTTTGTCTATTTTTAATCAAACTCATTGAAATGTTTGTTATTTGCAGTGCAAATTTTATTATATTTATTTATACTAATTTTCATTTGCATAATATCAAATTTCTAAAATGAATTAAAAGCAGTTTTTGCTTATTTCATTTCATATTTTTGCACAGGTACAAGCTGTAGGATAAAGAACATATATTCCTGTGTGTAATGTTGTATTTTACCCCCCCCCCCCCCAGCATGGTAGTTCACACAATACCGTACGTGGATGGTCCTCTATCAAAATACAAACTTGTTTGTCCTTAAAAGTAACATGTGAGTTTGTAACCTTGGCTGTCATGTTCGCTATACATTGGTGAAGATCCCTTTTTTACCATCTATGGATGTTAATGTTCAAAAATGTTATCAAAAATTAAAAACTGTGGAATTAATCAAAATGTTTAATTTTAATGTTAATGTTCATTTAATTTTTGAGTAGAGTTGGTCCAGGCCCAACGTCGTCCTTTTGTTGGGTAGGTTAGTGTATTGTAAAAAATACTCCTTCCACCGGCTTTACATAGGTATATTAGTGCTTATTTCATGAACTCAAGAATCTGCTGTTCATACAATATCCTAGTTATTCAAAATAAGTGGGCAGTAAAAAAACGACAGAAACTGAAAAGCATACAAATGTATTACTTTATTTGTCTATTTCATTGTTTAATCTATATATATAAGCTAAATACCACTGACTCACTCACTCATCACAAAAACTCAAAAACCACCAAACGGATTTACACGAAATTTTAAAGGAAGTTAGCTTTAGTACCGGAGAGACCTACTAAGAAACGACTTTTCGAAATTTCATTTCTAAGGGGTACAAACAGCCCCTTATAATTTTCTTTTTTTCATAAGAATAACATTAGGTTAATTTTAGTTAATTAATAACAGCTGTTTTGTAAATGAATAAATATGTTTATTTTGTATGTTTGACATTATCCTATTGATGCATTAAGAGTTTAATCTTCAGCTGTCAAAAAACAAATGTAATGAACGTTTGAAATAGGTTAAAGCCTTGTTCACACTAGGCTAGTAGTTTAGTCGAGTAGAGAGTGCTTTAGTAGCTAAAATACTCGTTACTGCCCAAAAATCGTTCGCACTAGTAGTGGGTATAGTACACAAGTAGTGAGTTCTGCATTATACAAGATGAACGCTCTCCGACGCAACAAAATAAACAAACTGATAAACGTTTTATCACTTTTATTTTAGAATAGTTGGAGGAAGACATTTGTGTGATAAATAGAAAGAAACAGAATATATTTATATATTTTTATTTTGTAAAAATAAATGTTATTTTTATATTTATATTTTTTACTTTATAAAAATAAAAAAACACATTACTCCTTTTATTTGTTTTTGTAAGTTGATGACTTAATATTCCAGATACATTAATGTTGAATATATTTATTTAAAAACTTTTAAGTTATTTCCTCGCTCCAGTGAAAAACGCCATTTTAGTGGCAACTAATGAACTCGACTAAAACCAGGTGTTCGGTCTGTTTAGCCAGTAGTTAGTGGCTAGTGGTGGGAGAAGCTACTCGACCGTCGAGAATAGAATAAAATGGATTGACTCTACTAAATAATTCACTAAACAACTCTACTAAATGTCGGTGTTCGGACATGTTTAGTTACTAAACTACACGCCACTCGTCTAAATTACTAAACTAGTGCGGACAGGGCTTAATTAACACCATTGATTTTATAATGGTACTACAATGGGGTGTTTATAGTAATAAATAGGTAGCAACCAAGTAGTGTGAGTGAGATACTGTAAATAAATTTAATATTGTGATTTATGTTACACAGTTAATCTACTTTTATTTGAGGTTAAATGTCACATGCAGAGACCGTATGCCAAGGTGTATCGAGCACAGCAAAAATTGGGGTTGGCAAGCCAAGCGTGCAGGGGTGTCCAATAGTTAATTATACGAGCTTTGTGTCTCGTATTTTGAAACTACAAATAAGATATATGCACGGTTCATCACCCATCTCATTCTCGGACTGTTGAACACTTTCACCCCGGATGAAATATTAAACCACTCTCGTACAACTACAATGGCGATATGCACGGTTCATCGCCATCAGAAGAAGACAGTGGAAAAACTAAAGAGGCAGATTATGCAGCAATAAAAAAGTCACAAAATGAAGCAGAGAATCAGGAGAGCCAGAAAAAATCTGCTAAAAAAGCACAAATCTGTGAGTTGAATTTTGTACACGGTATTCACGTTTTGGAAGCTGATATGGGAGACCTTATGGATGTGTTAAGACACAACGAATCAACCGCATTTGCACACACGATTTCCTCGGACTTTGACAGCCCACGGCAGATGACAGCTGGTGTTGCGGTTGTGTTCAGAAAGAAGTTTGGTAAGCCAAGCTCAGAAGACTGTGTAACAAACAATCTGGCTTACCAAAAGACAAGTGGAGCGTCAATTTACAGTCTGGTAACGAAGCCTGTTTACTATGGGAAGCCCACTGTAGATGAATATAATGCGGCCTTTCATGATTTTACTAAAGACTTCAGACGGAAAGGGTTTAAGACATTGGTATGTTCGCCGATGGGATGCGTACGTGATCTAATCAAGCTTGACGTCTTTGCAAGAAACATCACCAACTTTCATCGAGAAACAGGAGCCAATATCCTCATCATCACAAAGGACCTAAAGGCGGGGAGAAAAGATAAACACGGGCTAAAACATTCGGATTTCATAAAACAACTAAGAAGCAAAATAAAACTAGCTCAATTACCGGAAAATGAAGGAAAAACATATAAGGAAACTCCTATTCTAGAACAACAAAAAACAGAACCACCTGTAACTACGGCGGACTGGTACACCCTGAGTGACGAGGAGATGAAGCTATGTCTGGACCAGGTCTCCGTTCCGGATAACACCCGGTTGCTAGATATCACCGTCAGCCACTTCCTCAAAGTGAACAAAGACAACGAGGACACAGTTATGATGAAGAAGTCTCTCGCCCTAGACACCTGTGACTACGTCCTAGCAGCGGTTAACGATCGTGAAGATGAGGCGAAAGAAGGTGGGACGCATTGGTCTCTGCTTCTATACACCCGAGATAACAACACGTACTATCATCTGGATAGTGTGGAGCCCCTGAACCGTGAACATGCACAGCGGTTGGCAGTGAGCATCAGCGGTGACACTAATGTCAGTGTGGTGCAGCTACAGTGCCGTCAACAGGACAATAGTGTGGAGTGTGGCGCCTACGTTGTTCACTACTCACAACTCATATGTACAATGATCACCAATAACATAAGCATTCAAGGCAATCGTTGTTTCGGCAAAAAATTTTCAATAAATAAAATCTATGAAACCATTAGGATGTTGAAGCGAAATGTAAATGTAAGAGCTGAACAAATAAAACAATCAAACAAAAACAAGCTAAATTTAAAGTTAAAATCACTTAAAAAATTAACTTTGCTGTCTGATAGCCACGGTCGTGATCTACGCCACTTGCTACAATACGAGTTGGGAGATAAATGGGAAGTGCACAGTGTAGTGAAACCCAATGCAAAGTGGGAGCATGTAGCGAGTGACCTAGATCATGAAGCATCTAAACTAAACCACAACGATTGCCTCATATTTCTAAGCGGCACAAATAACATAGAACTAGGAACTGAGTTCAATGTCAAGTCATATGTGCAGGAATTAGCTGACAAAACCAAAAATACAAATACCATCTTATGTACAATTCCGCTGAGGTATGACAAACCTAGGTTAAACTATAAAATAAGAAAATTCAACATCGAGCTTGTTATTGAGTCATTAAAATTCGAGCATATCAAAGTTCTCTCAACCGCAAATATATCTGTAAATAACTATACTCTTCATGGGCTACACTTAAACAATAGGGGTAAGCAACATCTTTGTAAAATAATGGCTAACAAAACTCAAGAGCCAGCTTTAAACAAATAACTAATGACAAAGAAAAATGTTCCGCTAACATAGTTAGAAGTTACAGCCTTGATAATTCACTTAACGGCTTGTATCATTTGAATAATAGCGAAAACCTAAAAGTTTTACACCTTAACATACAGTATATAAGAAGAAAGATCGATTTAATCACAGTATTTTTAGAAATAGAACAACCTGATTTAGTGGTCTTAAGTGAACACGGATTACAAAAAGAAGAACTTCTAAGCATTAGTTTTCAACAGTACAATGTTGTTAGTGAGTTCTCAAGGTGTGAACACAAAGGTGGTGGCCTAGTAATATTATCTAAACGTTCATTGAGCGTAAATATATTAAATGTACATATGTATTGTAAAGAGATGACATTTGAATCAGCAGGAGTTGAAGTAATTTTGCGTAATAATGTAAAAGTACTTATATTTGGTATATATAGACCGCCGTACTATTCAAATGTAAATAGTTTTTTTGATAATTTATATAAGATGTTGTCAAGGTATCTAGTGACGAAAGAAAATTTGTGTTTGGTAGTTGGAGACTTAAATGTAAATTGGTTGGATCATAATGCTGAGACTAACAGATTAAAAGATTTAATGAGAGAATTTAATTTAAAACAACATGTGCACTTGCCAACAAGGGTAACAGGTTCTTCTTCAACGCTGATCGATCATGTATTATCCAATGCAGGCTCACATATTTTACAAGTGGACGTTGTAGGGACCGGTCTATCGGATCACTTCGCGCAAAATATCACGCTTACATTTCAAACCCCTCCGCTGAAAAACACAACCCCACGTGAAAGCACCCGCACTGCGGTAAGCAACACTAGCCCGGACAACCTCAGATTGTTGAATAACCTACTTAGCAACGAACACTGGGATTCAGTCATAAATAACTCTGAAGCCGAAAATAAATTCGAAAACTTTATAAATATTTTTAAATACCATTTCTCGATAGCATGTCCAGTAAAAAATAAATTGACTGGAAAGGTTAAAAATAAAATGGATTGGATCACAAAAGGCATTATTATTTCATCAAAAAAACTTAAACAACTCGATTATAGAAAAAAAACAAACAAATCAACCCAATTTTTAGAATATTGTAAACAATATAAAAAAACGTATCGCAAAACTATAAGAGCAGCAAAAGCGGCTCACCTGTATGAACGTCTGAGGAATACTGATAACGTTTCAAAAGAAGCGTGGTCATTAATAGACAGCGACAGGAGCAAAAGACCGACTTTGTTACCCGCTGATATGCCGACTCCTAACGAACTAAATTGTTATTTTGCAAATATTGGTAAACATAAACATTCAACGATAACAGAGCCGAAAATACAGTCGATGTCAGATAAAACCTGCTCTAATACACTTATGCTCATGCCTACAGACCCCAGTGAAATTTACAAAATAATTATGCAACTGAAGAATTCAAATGCCTCCGGTTACGATGGCATATCACACAAAGTGGTTCGTCACTGTGCAAGGGCCTTATCAGTTCCTTTAACAGATATTATAAATTCATCTTTGACACAAGGATTGTTTCCACAGAGTATGAAACAAGCTATTGTACGTCCTATATATAAAGATGGGATTAAGAATAGCCCATCGAGCTATCGTCCCATAGCCAACGTTTCAACATTTTCTAAAATATACGAGCATGTATTTGCAAGTAGATTAATTAATTTTATGTTTTACCATAACTTATTATGTAAGGAACAGTACGGCTTTGTGAGGGGGAGAAATACCACTGACGCTATGGTAGATATCGCAACAAACGCTATCACAGCACTTGACAAAAACCTCAAAACAGTAGGAGTATTCTTGGACTTGCAAAAGGCATTTGACTGTCTCGAACATAAGGTGCTTTTTGATAGACTCCACAACCTTGGAGTTCGGGGAGTAGCTCTAGAATGGATCAAGTCCTATTTACATAGTAGACAACAATGCGTGAACATTAAAAATACGAAATCAAGCTATTTAAAACTAGAATTTGGAATTCCTCAAGGCTCAGTATTAGGGCCAATACTTTTTACAATATATACAAACAGTCTAACGTCAAATTTTCCAAATTCACAAATCACTATGTATGCGGATGATATAGCACTACTTTTTAAAAACACAACAATGGAAAACCTAGAATTTAATAGCTTTTTAGAACTGTCTAATCTGTATCAATATTTAAATAAAAATAATTTGCACGTAAATCCTAATAAAACTAAGACCATTATTTTCTCTAGCCGTAACAACACTTTTGAGACCGACCCTTTAATTATTATGAATGATTTCGAATTGCCCTCCGAAAATAACGTTAAATACTTAGGACTAATTTTTGACAAGAACTTTTCATGGTCAGACTACATTAATACACTATGTTCAAGAGTATCTACACAATTATTTTTACTAGGCAGATATTCGAAATACCACAACTACTCTCTTTCCCGGCTTATTTATACATCTCTCATAGAGTCGAGACTGAGGTACGGAATAGTGCTGTGGGGCTCAGCTTCCTGTACTGAGCTCCTACGAGTATTTCGACTCCAGAAAAGGGCTATACGTATAATGGCAGGTGTGCATACACGAATATCATGTAAAAAATACTTTAAATCTTTCCAAATTTTAACTCTTCCTTCGTTGTACATTTATGAAATGTTAGTATACTACATAACTAAGGTTGATTCTATTCAAACCGGCTCAGATGTTCACACGTACAACACTAGAGCCCGCAACTTGCATAGACAGACCCCCCACAGATTACAACATGCGTCTGCTCTACCTCAAAATATGGGACCAAAATTATTTAATAATTTACCCAGAAATATGCGTATGGAGTCAAATCAACATAAATTTAAAAAAAAGCTAAAAAATTATCCATTAAACAGAGCCTGTTACTCTCTTGACGAGTTCTTCCTAAATCCACCATAAATGTCAATTAGAATATTATGTTTTATTTATTCATTATTATTAATTTTATTTCTTAGTATAAGTGACGAATGTAATACAATTGTATATATTGTCAATTTGCATAATAAAGAATTTGAATTTGAATTTGAATCACGGTATCACACCGTTGAACACTTTCACTCCGGCTGAAATATTAAACCACTCTCGTACAACTACATTGGCGATATGCACGGTTCATCGCCATCACGGTATCACACCGTTGAACACTTTCACTCCGGCTGAAATATTAAACCACTCTCGTACAACTACATTGGCGATATGCACGGTTCATCGCCATCACGGTATCAGACCGTTGAACACTTTCACCCCGGCTGAAATATTAAACCACTCTCGTAGAACTACAATGGCGATATGCACGGTTCATCGCCATCACGGTATCACTACGTTGAACACTTTCACTCCGGCTGAAATATTAAACCACTCTCGTAGAACTACATTGGCGATATGCACGGTTCATCGCCATCACGGTATCAGACCGTTGAACACTTTCACCCCGGCTGAAATATTAAACCACTCTCGTACAACTACATTGGCGATATGCACGGTTCATCGCCATCACGGTATCAGACCGTTGAACACTTTCACCCCGGCTGAAATATTAAACCACTCTCGTACAACTACATTGGCGATATGCACGGTTCATCGCCATCACGGTATCACACCGTTGAACACTTTCACTCCGGCTGAAATATTAAACCACTCTCGTAGAACTACATTGGCGATATGCACGGTTCATCGCCATCACGGTATCAGACCGTTGAACACTTTCACCCCGGCTGAAATATTAAACCACTCTCGTACAACTACATTGGCGATATGCACGGTTCATCGCCATCACGGTATCACACCGTTGAACACTTTCACTCCGGCTGAAATATTAAACCACTCTCGTACAACTACATTGGCGATATGCACGGTTCATCGCCATCACGGTATCACACCGTTGAACACTTTCACTCCGGCTGAAATATTAAACCACTCTCGTAGAACTACATTGGCGATATGCACGGTTCATCGCCATCACAGTATCACACCGTTGAACACTTTCACTCCGGCTGAAATATTAAACCACTCTCGTACAACTACATTGGCGATATGCACGGTTCATCGCCATCACGGTATCACACCGTTGAACACTTTCACTCCGGCTGAAATATTAAACCACTCTCGTACAACTACATTGGCGATATGCACGGTTCATCGCCATCACGGTATCAGACCGTTGAACACTTTCACCCCGGCTGAAATATTAAACCACTCTCGTACAACTACATTGGCGATATGCACGGTTCATCGCCATCACGGTATCAGACCGTTGAACACTTTCACCCCGGCTGAAATATTAAACCACTCTCGTACAACTACATTGGCGATATGCACGGTTCATCGCCATCACGGTATCACACCGTTGAACACTTTCACTCCGGCTGAAATATTAAACCACTCTCGTAGAACTACATTGGCGATATGCACGGTTCATCGCCATCACGGTATCAGACCGTTGAACACTTTCACCCCGGCTGAAATATTAAACCACTCTCGTACAACTACATTGGCGATATGCACGGTTCATCGCCATCACGGTATCACACCGTTGAACACTTTCACTCCGGCTGAAATATTAAACCACTCTCGTAGAACTACAATGGCGATATGCACGGTTCATCGCCATCACGGTATCACACCGTTGAACACTTTCACTCCGGCTGAAATATTAAACCACTCTCGTACAACTACATTGACGATATGCACGGTTCATCGCCATCACGGTATCACACCGTTGAACACTTTCACCCCGGCTGAAATATTAAACCACTCTCGTACAACTACATTGACGATATGCACGGTTCATCGCCATCACGGTATCACACCGTTGAACACTTTCACCCCGGCTGAAATATTAAACCACTCTCGTACAACTACATTGACGATATGCACGGTTCATCGCCATCACGGTATCAGACCGTTGAACACTTTCACCCCGGCTGAAATATTAAACCACTCTCGTAGAACTACATTGGCGATATGCACGGTTCATCGCCATCACGGTATCAGACCGTTGAACACTTTCACCCCGGCTGAAATATTAAACCACTCTCGTACAACTACAATGGCGATATGCACGGTTCATTGCCATCACGGTATCACACCGTTGAACACTTTCACTCCGGCTGAAATATTAAACCACTCTCGTACAACTACATTGGCGATATGCACGGTTCATCGCCATCACGGTATCACACCGTTGAACACTTTCACTCCGGCTGAAATATTAAACCACTCTCGTACAACTACATTGGCGATATGCACGGTTCATCGCCATCACGGTATCAGACCGTTGAACACTTTCACCCCGGCTGAAATATTAAACCACTCTCGTAGAACTACAATGGCGATATGCACGGTTCATCGCCAACATGGTATCAGACCGTTGAACACTTTCACTCCGGCTGAAATATTAAACCACTCTCGTACAACTACATTGGCGATATGCACGGTTCATCGCCAACATGGTATCAGACCGTTGAACACTTTCACCCCGGCTGAAATATTAAACCACTCTCGTAGAACTACATTGGCGATATGCACAGTTCATCGCTATCACGGTATCAGACCATTGAACACTTTCACTCCGGCTGAAATATTAAACCACTCTCGTACAACTACATTGGCGATATGCATGGTTCATCGCCAACATGGTATCAGACCGTTGAACACTTTCACTCCGGCTGAAATATTAAACCACTCTCGTCTAACTACATTGACGATATGTACGGTTCATCGCCAACATGGTATCAGACCGTTGAACACTTTCACCCCGGCTGAAATATTAAACCACTCTCGTAGAACTACATTGGCGATATGCACAGTTCATCGCCATCACGGTATCAGACCGTTGAACACTTTCACTCCGGCTGAAATATTAAACCACTCTCGTACAACTACATTGGCGATATGCACGGTTCATCGCCAACATGGTATCAGACCGTTGAACACTTTCACTCCGGCTGAAATATTAAACCACTCTCGTCTAACTACATTGACGATATGTACGGTTCACCCACAGACGTACAGAGGTATTGACCCACTCACCTACCCATACACGTACCGAGGTATTGACCCACCCGCCCACCCGTACACATACAGAGGTATTGACCCACCCACCCGCCCACCCATACACGTACCGTATTATTGACCCACCTGCCCACCCATACACGTAAAGTGGTTTTGACCCACCCACCCACCCATACACGTACAGTGGTATTGGTCAATACCACCGTACGTGTATAGATGGGAGGATGGTTCCATACCACCGTACGTGTATGGTGGGAGGGTGTGGGTGGGAGGGTGGACCAATAGCACTGTACGTGTATGGGTGGGAGAGTGGACCAATAGCACCATACGTGTATAGGTGGGAGGGTGGGCCAATACCACCGTGCGTGTATGGGTGGGAGGCTGGACCCCCATCACCCATCTCAGTCTCGGACCGTTAACACTTTCACCCTGAAAGTGTTAGACGGCTGAAATGTTAGACAACTCTCGTACAACTACACTGGCGATATGCATGGTTCATCACTCATCTTGGTCTCGGTCCGTTGAACACAAAACCCTGGCTGAAATGTTAGACCACTCTCGTACAACTACAGTGGCGATATGCAAGGTTCATCACCAATCTCAATTTTGGACCGTTGAACACTTTCACCCTTGCTTAAATGTTAGATCACTCTCAAACAACTAGAGGGGCGTAATGCACAGTTCATGCCTATCACAGTCTCGGACCGTTGAACACTTCCGTCCTGTCTGAATTGTTATACCACTCTTGTACAGCTACAGAGGCGATATACACGATTCATCACCCATCTTGGTTTCGGTCCGTTGAAAACTTTCACTCCGGCTGAAATGTTATACCACTCTCGTACAACTACAGTGGCGATATGCACGGTTGTCACCCATCTCCGGTTGTCACCCATCTCAGTCTCGGCCCGTTTAACACTTCCGTCCTGGCTAAATTGTTATACCACTCTCGTACAACTACATTGGCGATATGCACGGTTATCACCCATCACAGTCTCGGTCCGTTGAACACTTTCATCCTGGCTGTAATGTTAGACCACTCTCGTACAATTAAAGGATACAAATTTACTACTTCCTTTGTCTATTTCAATGTTTAATTGATTATGTTTTGCAATTTGAAATGAGACCTTACAAAAAAAATTGTTTGCTTAATCTTAAAGGTTCAGTAGGGTCTAAGTTTCAAAATAACTTAGACTTATTTATATTTTTTATGTTGAAACCCAATTGATTTGGAACTTTATGATGAATAAGAAATAAAATGTCCTTGTTGATGGACTTTTTTTGTATTAATAATAATACTTATAAATATTTTTCTTGACAACACTAAAGGTGTCATCTGAATGCATTAGTCACTAATTAAGAACAAAATTAAAAATTATATTTTTAAGTAAAACTGAACAATAAAACTAAAATGAATACGACTAACTTTCTTATTCGCAACTGCATTTACACAACCCATTAGTTTTATTACAGTTGTTTGTTATTTCCCCTCGCGATGTCTCGTTGAAGTTATATATAGCGGTTGTAATTTATAGTTTTCCGTAATTCCTTGCTGTGACGTCACCCTCGTTAAGGGCGACTGTAGTTCAGGCTCGTTAGCTACCTCCTCGTTAGGCATGTAGATTTATATGTACTATATAGGTCAGACCACAATGCATGGCTCTATGTAACTTGTATATTAGGTTTGCTCGGAAATAGAGATGTATTATGTGTCAGATTACAAACTCTCAACAGTTATGAAATAAATGGTTTTATTATGTAAAACAGATTGTATCATGATATACACTTCCCTTAAGTATGAAATGTGAAATTGTTACATTAAAATTTAGTATAAATAAATTATGTAAATTCACATTCATAGTATTTTTTTTATTCAACACAATCATAATTTAACCTTTCTCCTAATAATACTGTCTCCTCGGGATAAAAAAAAATGTGAATAGTTAGTGTAATACCCCAGCAAGGTGTGTGATCAGCAACTTTCATTTAAATATTGTTACATCGAAATAATATTGAAAATCAGACCAATATTATTTGATTCGTATTGCACGTAAAGTTTAGGTCCCTTAGTTGTCCTGGCTATTAGTCTATTAATAAGTTATTCTTTCTGAGCACAAGTCAAGCTCAATTAGAAACATGACTACACAGACACTCATCCTACTTTCGTATAATCATTCATATTCGCCTTAAAATATGCACAAAGTCTTATATATTTATATCTTATCTACTCTTAAGACGATGTCAAGATATGGGCGAATATGGATTTCGAATGAGTGTTATGAGTGTAGATGAGCGAGAGTACTGATAGTTACAGACCAGAATGAACGCGGATTCGTCCAGCGTACAACCGTGCATCGCATGTAGTATCTAAGATAATGAAGGCGTTTTTATGTTTATTACGACAACTAACATATGTGACCTAATGAATTTATGTAGTACATATTTAAAATTAAACGTAAACTAATATTTTACAGTTTTGTATATTTTATAAACGTTTTATTAGTAAAATAAAGCACTTTGTGAGTATTTTAATTGTAAACCCTTGTTGTATGTTTATGTGAACTGAAATGTTCATGTAATGTTCCTTGATAAACACAGTAAGTTATTTTTAAGTGGTATTATAATATTGAATTGTTATGCTAACATGACGTGTTCTGTAACATAGTAGACTACGGGGTTTTTTCACGACGCGATAAAATAATATAGATATAAAAATTTTCAGGGGAAAAATAAGTAGTAAAGTTGTACAAGGTTGATTTTCACAAATTAATTAAATAACATTCAGTGATTTGTTAAACAATGTATCAATTTAAAAAAGTGTTGCTATCTGTAAAAAAGCCTTATATAGAAAATATTTAATAGCAGCATTATTATCATGCAACTTAATAGCCCGGTTTGCCCGCTACAATACAGCCTGTAGAACGCCTGCAAACCAGAGTTAGGCAAGCGGCTGCGATTCATTCAAGGCTGTAACTATCAGTAGTCATTGCCCTTAACTGACACCAATCATTCCATAGAAAGGATTATTAATTAGTAGCCCAATGACAAATGAACAACCGGTGGTTCCCCAATATTATTTTTTTGTGATATTTTCAACATGTTCCTTTCTCATAAAAATGATGTGTAAAATTGTTATTAATATGATCCGCTCTTTACTATGAACAAAATCTGAACCAATTTTCTCTTTGACCATTATCGGTCATGAAGATGAACAAATTCTATTTTCGTGGTAAGTCGAATACTACAGTCGTGTATGCATGATATTTATGTAGTAGTACAGTCGAATACTACAGTCGTATATGCATGATATTTATGTAGTAGTATAGTCGAATACTACAGTCGTATATGCACGATATTTATGTAGTAGTACAGTCGAATACTACAGTCGTGTATGCATGATATTTATGAAGTATTACAGTCGAATACTACAGCCATATATGCACAATATTTATGTAGTAATACAGTCGAATACTACAGTCGTATATGCACGATATTTATGTAGTAGTATAGTCGA